>SJYQ01000705.1:155733-192099 GCA_006410935.1 Redunca redunca | reverse complement strand
ATTGTTATGTTTCAAATAATTACTCTTCTTCTCAAAAAAAATTACTGTATTTGCATCATTTCACATTACTACTAGATTCACGTTTTTAGTAGCTACATGACTTCAAATCTTCATATCAAGTAGGTCTCAAAAGTGGAAAATCCAATCAAATTTCAGTGAATAGTCAAGTTCTGTTACTGTTGTGATTTCAGCACATTCCAAACTCACTTTAATATGCAGGAGAAAAACCTCACATTTTGTACCAGTACACTGGTAATTAACTATACAAGTGGTGGTTAAAACAGGTGTCATTTTGTAGGCCTCTTAAAAATTCAAGGTATAATTATTTCCACGTTAAGGTTCTTACTGCTGAAGATAGTATAATAATGTCAGTTAGCAAATGTCATTTTTCCTAATATCAGACTTAGGTACTTTTGAGTTGTATTATTTTAAATTTAAAATAAAATATGTAACCTTTTATACAATGCTTGATCATATCCACTCTAGGTTACATATTTTGCAACAAAATGGATTAAATAGTCATCTAAAAAT
Organism: Redunca redunca; assembly: GCA_006410935.1. Lineage (NCBI taxonomy): Eukaryota > Metazoa > Chordata > Mammalia > Artiodactyla > Bovidae > Redunca > Redunca redunca. The sequence continues at coordinate 191,568 of SJYQ01000705.1, read as the reverse complement.
TTCTGAAATTGAAAAGCTGCTTCTTCTATAGTTATATAAGTGGTTTCTATGCACACTGAAAGTATTTAACATAAATAAGAATTTTAACAACAGCCTAGCAATAATGAGAATGATGATCATTACAACAAAAACAAAACATATAATACTTTTTACACATCAGGCAGTATTCTAAGCACTCGTTTTTCAGTGGCTCAGTCTTACTCTTTGTGACTCCATGGATTGCAGCATGCCAGGCTTCCCTTTTCTTCCCTATCTCCTGGATTTTGCTCAAAATTTATGCCCATTGAGTTGGTGATGCCTTCCAACCATCTCATCTTCTGTCGCTCCCTTCTCCTCCTGCCCTCAGTGTACTAATGCAATTCATTAATAATTTAATTATCACAACAATTCTGAAACATAATTAATTATAGTATTAAGATTATTATTTTACATATGAGAAACCTGAAGAAGAGAGTCAAAATAATTTGCCCCAGGAATACAGTTCATGAGAAGCAGAATGAGAAATTAAATCTGGACAATCAGTCCCTATTTTCAAATATGATGTATTTGTACAGATACTTTTATCCAATGCATGTTAATTTCATATTAATCTGATAATACACTTCAAAAACAAGTAAGCAAACTCATAGAAAAAAGATCAGATTTGTCGTCACCAGAGGTGGGAGGTGGTAAGGGGGCAGGAGCTGGGGTGGAGGACTGGATTAAAAGTGGTCAAAAGGTACAAACTTACAGTTGTAAGATAAATTAGTATTAGGGGTATAAATGATAACATGATTCATATAATTAACACTGCTACAAATTATATATGAAAGTTGTTAAGAGTAGATCCTGAGTTCTCATCACAGGGAAAAAAAAAAGTGTTTTTTTTTTTCTTTCTTTTTTTCCTATCCATATGAGATGATGGATGTTCAACAAAATTTTGAAATATATAAGTCATATTATCATAGTACACGTTAAACTTATGCTGCACGTCAATTAGATCTCAATGAAACTTGAAGGGAAAACAGAGAGAAGAAAAAGGAAGCGTCTCATAACTAGGGGTTTTCCATTCAGTTAATCAACTGTTGTAACAACTGGGCAGCATGATAAGGACATTATACAATATATTTCAGATCAAAAACAAGCAATGATAACATTAACATCATTTGGGGCTATGTTGGTAAGAAATGGAAAACTGAAATAAAAAAAAAAAAAACCCCTTGGAGAGCTTCTTNAGCTTCTTAACACAACTAAATGAAATGAAATATTAGATTTCTATATTTTATCTTATTGTCCATAAGATATTTTCTTAAAAGTAGTATTAAACCAATATTTTCCTGTGAATTCAGTAGGCTTTAATATACCATACCAGAGAACAAAAGTTTTTGCTGAGGAATCCTAAATTCTGGGTCCAAGTTTAGAGCAAAAATATCTCATTTTTTGGACAGTAAGTACTAAAAGTATGTGCAGTAGGCATCTGTGGATTTCCTGTAGTGAACATCTATTTCTCCTTCTATCTTAGCAACTCCAGTATCAACTCTTCCCCAACCCACACACACACACACGCAAACACATGCACACACACACACTTCTTTAGAAGAGCTGCTTCTCCTCATTACATTCCATAACATTCTGGTAGCTCTTCTAATCATAGTGTTATATGAATTGGCCATCGTGAATGGTCGCAGTGACTGAGCTTATGACACACACTAGCCTGATCAGATACCCATTCTCAGGTTTATGTATCCTAAATTGGGAAAAGAAGAGTTTCTTTACTCTGAGATTGCTAAATTGTAATAATAAAACCTTGAAGTTTACTGTGGCCATTTTATCCCCTCCTCTCATTCCATATAGAGATAAGGAACAGAGTTGTGGAAACAGAATATTATTTGTTTCCCTTAATCCCAGTGGTCCTGAATTACATGATTAATAATTCCCCAGTTTGTCTCAATTGGACTTCTTCACCTTATAAATAATAAGGAGAAAAAGGATAAGGAGGAGATCTTAATTCCAATTACAGATGCTTGTAACTTCCTTGGACAATAGTGATATTTTAATGACTTTTTACAATAGCTTCTTGCTTAACATCCAGTAGGCCATAACAATAATAACACTTGGGAAATATATTAGATTCAAATTTAAAACTGCAACAAAAATGAACTCCATGAATTAACTCTCAATGTAACAAAATAGAAGAATTAGTTACCAGTCTGTCCATCTGCCCAAGTGTGCGTATTTATTCCCACAAAGCCAATATTCTATAAATCCCGGAGAATCTCTGACAATTTCTACCACCCTGTCGACAATGGGTATGAAGTGGAATGGAATGTTTACTGATATATTTTAACCTCTGTATGCAATATTACTCAAGGAATGCACGTTTAAGTAGAATATCTCACTACATGAAATTATGAGATTGGAAAAGGCACAAGGAATCTTGGACTCAATCTGTCTGGAACACTTTTGAATATAATATCCAGATTTTATCAGGCATGTCTTCTAAAAATCACATGAGAAGAACTTAAATGTCTGTACTACTCATTTCTCATTCCAGGACTTCTTAACCTGGGGAGAGCACACACAGGCATGTACACTGGATAAACTTCCTTAATTCTGATATTCATCCCTGCTTAAAAACATCTGCTCTGCATAAATTAGTTTTACCTGTTAGTGTGCCTTAGCAAACAGACTGTGCTTTAAGACTAGGGGCTCTGCAATCAACTCTAGAGAATATGGGTCTGGTGCAATGGAGGAACTCAGTAAGTTTTTATATCATAAACAAATCATAAATCAACCTGATTTGAGTTTGTTGTTGTTGTTCTTTATTAACTTGAGAAACAGGAAAAAAAATCTGAATTCCTTGTGCCATGAATTATTTCTTCTGCAAAATGCAACACTGTAACTAAGATAATGTATCTTCTTTGCAATCACTTGTTTTATAAAGAGAACATGCTAAAATATCAAAGAATAGATATGTACTGCTCAATAAGATTGTAATACTCATTATTTTCCTACAATTGGTGATACACTGTTCAGGAAGCTGATAGAGCAAGTTTCAGGGCCAGACAAGGAGAAAAGGCCCAGCTTTTAGTAAACATGCAATCGTGAATTTTCCATTATTAGTAATGCCCTATATAAGCAGATAAGGCCTCATCTAGATATATCCTATAAAACAAAGCATAAAAGTAATATTTCTTAACCATAGCTCAGTGCTTAGAGGCAGAGAGTATGATATAATTAGTCCAAAAAATAATATCAAGCATGTCCAAAGATATTTAACACCTTTCATGTGGAATAGGTAAAGTGTAGCTATTACTCTGAAGAAGTACAGGTTTTTTCTAAGCTATAACTATGCATGTGTGCATGCCAAGTCGCGTCGGTTGTGTTCGACTCTGTGACCCATGGACTGTAGCTCACTAGGCTGCTCTGTCCATGGGATTCTTCAGGCAAGAATACTGGAGTGGCTTGCCATTTCCTCCTCCGGGGGATCTTTCTGACCCAGGGATCAAACCTGCATCTCCTGTGGCTCTTGCATTGCAGGTAAATTCTTTACCACTGAGCCACTGAGGAAGCCCTAAATATAACTATACTGGAATTAATTAATTAAATAACATTTTTCTAATGACACAAATTCCACCCCCACTTAATGTATGTAGAAAATAATTTATAACTTGATCAGAAAAGCAACATAATGCACAGCTGGGTGTTTAATTTTCCAGCACCCATTTCCCCTTAATCATCCTTATTCCCTTCAGGGAAACACCATCCTCCAGCTCCCTATCTATCTTTGGCTTAGCAATATCACTTTGTAAATCCAAGGATGAACAATTGACTGTGAGGCTGGCAAACTAGAATTTTCTCTATTCCTGACCATAGCTGTTGGTAAATAAGCGTGTGACCCAAAATATCTCAATAAGAATCAGCCCTCCACCTTTCGCTAGTACTACTGGCAAAGAGAGGTTCACTAGTATAATGTAAGCCTAGAGTTGCTTGTGACTTATTTGTCACCACAGTAAATGAGACTACTTGAGAAGAATGAAGGTCATACAGAAAAGAGCAGGCAACTAAGAAAGAAAGAGGAAGTTGGCGGGGGTGGGGGGGGGGATGGAGAGAATACATGCTAACGACTTTGTTGAGGTTCTGGATCCAAAGGTGGTGATCTCAATTATGCGATTAGTTAAATTACTTCGTTGCTTTAAGTGAAGTTGAGTCAAGATTTTGTGACTTGAAGTGATACAAATTTTACCTAAAACAGATGGGCCTGGTGCTTTAAGATTAAAATCAAGACAGCATTAAGAGGTTTTAGGGGTTAGACTGGGTCCAGGAGGTGCTCAAAATGTCTGTCTCTATCTCTTTGTATACTGAGATCATGGAAATATGCACAAATCCTTAAAAAAGGAAAATGTGCATGTGTATGTACTGACACAGTATTTGAATTTCCTTTATAGAAAGAGAAATATTCCACTAAATCAGAGATTTCAAATCAATACATCGTGGGGAATGTGGCAGAGAGACCTGAGGGTTTAGACTTGGTTTGCCAGAGGCTTCAAGTAAGATAACTTTATCATTAAAATGGAGACACTTGATAGTTTAAGAACCCACTAATAATAAGGACAACAGGGCAGCCATGGTCAGGACTATCCCAGGGAACTCAAGACATATTTATTTTACACAAAAGGAGTGAAAACAATAATTTATTTTTAGTTCAAGGGATTCAAGTTTAAAGCTTTCCTCTGTCATTAGTGGATTAATCATTACAAATAACTGTTTCAAAACTCATGTGTTATAATGAATGTATATATAGTTAAACTTTATTGAAGTTCAATTTTCATAGAAGAACTAGAAAGGCATTGTAAGAGCTGCAGTGAGACAAAAAAGAAAAAGAAGATCAAAGGGTGAAAGTGGTCAAGAGCGTACCTAGCACTGAATTTTTATTTAATGGCAGGGGTGGTGAGTCAGCTGACTTTTTGAAGGCTGAGGGCACCACCTGGAGGTAACGAGGATGCATTAGCACAAATTGGCATAGATTCTATGAATCTGTAATAAGAGCAATTTTGTAAGCATTTCAATCAAGAGAATTGATCATTGAGACTCTGGCAGTCTGCCCAGCACATTATCCAGAGTAAACTCTGGCCCCGCTGATCTGTTTAAAATATTATATTACCTTCCAAAAATTCCTTGCAAGTAAACTGTGAGTGTTTCTTGAGTCTGCTTTACACATTAGAAAAAGTTTGGTGTAGATTGTGAGTCAGGAATCTTAGACACTAGTCTCAGGTTAATAGGCATGGAGCTGTTCTTAAATATTGCCTTAAAATAAGGGATCAGGAATATAATCAATCTGATTTTGGCATTGACCATCTGGTGATGTCCATGTGTAGAGTCTTGTGTTGTTGGAAGAGGGCGTTTGCTATGATCAGTGTGTTCTCTTGGCAGATTGATTGTATTCTTTGTAGCCAAAAATAGAGAAGTTGTATACAGTCAGCAAAAATAAGACTGGTAGCTGACTGTAGCTCAGATTATGAACTCCTTATTGAAAAATTCAGACTGAAATTGAAAAAAGTTGAGAAACCACTAGACCATTTATGTATGACCTAAATCAAATCCCTTATGACTATAGAGTGGAAGTGAGAAATAGATTTAAAGGACTAGATTTCACAGACAGAGTGGCTGATGAACTATGAACAGAGGTTCACGACATTGTCCTGAGACAGGAATCAAGAACATCCCCAAGAAAAGAAATTCAAAAAAAAAAAATGGCTATCTGAGGAGGCCTTACAAATAGCTGTGAAAAGAAGGCAAGCAAAAAGCAAAAGAGAAAAGAAAAAATATAACCATTTGAATGCAGAGTTCCAAAGAATAGCAAGGAGAGAAAAGAAAGCATTCCTCAGTGATCAGTGCAAAGAAATAGAGGAAAACAATAGAATGGGAAAGACTAGAGCTCTCTTCAAGAAAATTAGAGATGTCAAGGGAACATTTCATGCAAAGATGGGCTCAATAAAGGACAGAAATGACATGGTCCTAACAGAAGCAGAAGATATAAAGAAGAGGTGGCAAGAATATACAGAAGAACTGTACAAAAAAGATCTTCACGACCTGGATAGTGACGATGGTGTGATCACTCACCTAGAGCCAGACATCCTGGAATGTAAAATCAAGTGGGCCTTAGGAAGCATAACTATGAACAAAGCTAGCGGAGGTGAAGGAATTCCAAGCTGAGCTATTTCAAATCCTGAAAGATGATGCTGTGAAAGTGCTACACTCAGTATGCCAGCAAATCTGGAAAACTCAGCAGTGACCATAGGACTGGAAAAGGTCTGTTTCCATTCCAATCCCAAAGAAAGGCAATGCCAAAGAATGTTCAAACTACTGCACAATGGCACTCATCTCACACACTAGTAAAGTAATGCTCAAAATTCTCCAAGCCAGGCTTCAGCAAAACGTGAACCATTAAGTTCCAGATGTTCAAGCTGGTTTTATAAAAGGCAGAGGAACCAGAGATCAAATTGCCAACATCTGCTGGATTATCAAAAAAGCAAGAGAGTTCCAGAAAAACATCTATTTCTGCTTTATTGACTATGCCAAAGCCTTTGACTGTGTGGATCACAATAAACTGTGGAAAATTCTGAAAGAGATGGGAATTCCAGGCCACCTGACTTGCCTCTTGAAAAACCTATATGCATGTCAGGAAGCAACAGTCAGAACTGGACATAGAACAACAGACTGGTTCCTGTTGGGCCCTACATGGGAAACCTTGAAAAAGAAAAAGGCTAGCATTGAGGATGGAAATTAAGATGGCGTCTGGCGGAAGAGATGGGGGCGTAGTCTATGCTGTCTGTCAAAACTTCTGATTGGTTCTCTTGATTTCTGTGCACATAGACAGCGCGTGATCACCATAGACTCCCATTATAATGATGGCACATGACGATTTGACCTTTAACGTGATTGGTGTAACTATGGAAAGTCCCTTGCAAACCCCTCCCCGCTTGCCTTTATAAGCAGGGAGTTTGTAACAATAAAGCGGAACTGCACTAGACGGAACCCCTGTCGTGTCTGATTGTCTCTCGCTCGCTGGGGGGCTGGGTTGGCAGACAGCAGACTCACCTCTCCTTGGGACCCTTCAGCTCTCTCTGCTGAGGGAAGTTCCACTGCCTCTCTCTCTTTCTGCGGAGCGCTCCCCGCAGTTCCAAATAGGAAAAGGAGTACATCAAGGCTGTATATTGTCACCCTGCTTATTTAACTTCTATGCAGTGTACATCATAAGAAACACAGGCCTGGAGGAAGCACAAGCTGGAATCAAGATTGCTGGGAAAAATATCAATAACTTCAGATATGCAGATTACACCACCCTTATGGCATAAAGTGAAGAACTAAAGAGCCTCCTGATGAAAGTGAAAGAGGGGAGTGCAAAAGGCAGCTTAAAGCTCAACATTCAGAAAACTAAGATCATGGCATCCAGTCCCATCACTTCATGGCAAATAGATGGGGAAACAGTGGCTGACTTTACTTTTCTGGGCTCCAAAATCACTGCAGATGGTGATTGCAGTCATAAAATTAAAAGATGCTTACTCCTTGAAAGGAAAGTTATGACCAACCTAGACAGGATACTCAAAAGCAGACACATTACTTTGTCAACAAAGGTCCATCTAGTCAAGGCTGTGGTTTTTCCAGTGGTCATGTATGGATATGAGTGTTGGACTATAAAGAAAGCTGAGTGCAGAAGAATTGATGCTTTTGAACTGTGGTGTTGGAGAAGACTCTTGAGAGTCCCTGGGACTGCAAGGAGATTAAAGCAGTCAATCCTGAAAGAGACCAGTCCTGGGTGTTCATTGATAGGAATGATTTTGAAGCTGCACCTCTAATACTTTGGCCACCTGACATGAACAGCTGACTCATTTGGAAGACCCTGATGCTGGGAAAGTTTGAGGGCAGGAGAAGGAGGGGATGACAGATAAAATGTTTGGATGGCATCACCAACGATGTTGGTGATGGACAGGGAGGCCTGACATGCTGCGGTTCATGGGGTCACAAAGAGTCAGACATTACTGAGCTACTAAACTGAACTAGAGGGATCGGGATGGTGTAACAGAGCTGATAAGACTATGAACGGAACTGAAATATGAATTCAAAGTGTAAATCCATCATATACTTATGGAAAATTATTTACCTTACTTAATCTTTGTTTTCTAATCTACAAAATGAGAAAAAACTTTATAAAGTGTCTCATACATAAAGTTATTGAGAGAATAACATAATATGCTGTGCTTCACATATTTGACATAGATGCTTTGCTAAGGGATCAGTAACTTTTTTTAATTCCCATGAATTTTTCAAACCAGAACATCATAATATTAAACCTAGTTGTCAAATAAATTAAATAAATCTCAAGAAGTAGGCTTAATCATTTACAGGAAAATTGTATTTTCCAAAATATTACTCTTCCAGTACCTGAATGCATGCATGCTAAGTTGCTTTAGTCGTGTCCAACTCTTTGCAACCGAATGGGCCGTGGCTGCTCTGTCCACAGGATTCTCCAGGCAAGAATACTGAAGTTGCTTACTATGGCCTCCTCTAGGGGATCTTCCAGATCCAGGGATCAAACCTGCATTTTTTAAGTCTCCTGCATTGGCAGGTGGGTTCCTTACCACTAGAGCTACCTGGGAAGCTCAGTACCAGTATATATCCCATGTTAAATATTCTTGAAATATCATAGTAACTTTCTTCAGATTGAGAGCTAGAGGTCTAAGTTTTCTTCCCTCAGGTAAACTTTGTAACTGTGTTGACCAATACAGTACAGCAGAACCAGTGCTACCTGACTCCCAAGACTAATTCTAAGCAGTCATCATAGTTCTGTGTTGTTCTCTCTCAGAGAACAAGCACCACTATCTATCCCTGGGTCTCTGGTTCCCTGAAGTTTCTGTGCCGAAGATATCACATGGGGAGACCACATAAAGATTGGACTGTCCAAAAAGCCCCAGTCTTTTCCAGTCTCTAACTATTTGGGTCATCCCAACATCAACTGTCAGACATGTGGTGAGTGAACATTCAGATGACTTTATCCTCTGCTTTTGAGCCACTATGCAGAGTAAAGGCAAGCTTTCCATTCCAAGTACTACCTAAGTCAGAGATTCATGTGCAAATTAAATAATTAGTGTTTTAGATTACTAACACTGGGAGTGATTTGACACATAGCCATAGTAACTAGAATAATATCTAGTTTCAAAATGTTTCCTTATGTGGCTATAATATCTATTATTAATATTAAAAGTTATTTGAAATTCAATGCAAATATAATATCTTATAATCCTGGATTAAAGAGTAAAAATCAAAACAAACTAATTTAGATAGTTGGAACTTTCATTCTATGGTTCTTACCCATCGGCTTCAGCAATTCAAAGTTGATTATGTTAAGTGTCAAGTGCAAAGTCTTAGAGCCATTTTGTGTATGACTCTTCTCTGCATATTACTGTATTTCAAAAGGGAAAGCTGAAAATATACATTGATAAAGAATATATATTTTTCCTTTCTTTTAAATTATTTTATTGAGCAAATCAAGAGATCACAAATTAAATATTTGAAGAACTGAAATTTAAAGTTGGAGGGGAAATGCTAATGCCTTGAAATAATTTTTTTAAAAGTCAAAGTAGAAGTTTTCTCTTGGAAAATTAGAGGAAGGACTAATCAAATTTGCTATAGGTTCAGTTCAGTTCAGTCGCTCAGTCATGTCCGTCTCTTTGTGACCCCATGAACTGCAGCACGCCAGGCTTTCCTGTCCATCACCAACTCCTGGAGTTCACCCAAACTCACGTCCATCGAGTCAGTGATGCCATCCAGACATCTCATCCTCTGTTGTCCCTTTCTCCTCCTGCCCCCAGTGCCTCCCAGCATCAGGGTCTTTTCCAATGAGTCAACTCTTCGCATGAGGTGGCCAAAGTCCTGGAGTTTTAGCTTCAGCATCATTCCTTCCAAAGAAATCCCAGGGCTTATCTCCTTCAGAATGGACTGGTTGGATCTCCTTGCAGTCCAAGGGACTCTCAGGAGTCTTCTCCCACACCACAGTTCAAAGGCATCAATTCTTTGACATTTAAAAATAACTTCCAAAGAAGTCATATTTTAAAGAGATAGAGACTCATTTGTAAATATTGCAATGTAAGTAAATCATGAAGGCTTTTTAAGCTCTGCTACCCTCAGTTTAATTCTTATTTTTTCCTTTTATATTTACATGTTTCTAAATATATAATGCAGATTTTTGAAAACAGTTTTCACTGTATCCTTCGGCTTGTGCATTATTGGGTCAAACCCAGATCTCACATCAATTCAGGAAAGTAAAAATATGGTGGTCAGAGTAGAAAAACCAAAAGTATTAATAAAATGGAGGAAGCATTCTCTAAGGAGAGGCCATGGAGAGTTAGGGTTTTGAACAAAAAGAAAAAATTCTGAGAAACAGTTTCACTCCAAGACTTGAAGTCATCAAATATAAGTTAAATTCTGTCAGTTTTGTGGCTCTGTGAGGACTTTAAAGTAAGAACATTGATATTTAAACTTATTGTTGATGGTGGTGGTATTAGAAAGTGCACATTTTAGGGATTAGGAGCCAGACTCTGAGTCTTAATTCTGAGACTTATTGAAAATCCAATATAAAAAGTTATTCGATTTTATTCTGTCCTGTGATCCATTTCAATTCAAGGGGGGTATATTAAAAAATCTTTTTCTATGATAAATGTTGGTGTGGTAGGAGAGATCTGAATCTCCTAATATTTATTGAATGTGTAGTTTGGTGGGGAAGGAAGTCTATAACTTGATTATGTTCTCAGGAGATCTGTTATTATCTCAAGTTTAAGAACAATCCATGATCTTTTTCAGAGCAATCATTGGACATGTCAAATCTATCAGGTAATTTTAGGCTACAGAAATAGAAAGTGTTTACATTTTCAGCTAAATTGTGCCATTAAATTCATTGATGTGCATAGAGCAAGTCATAAAGAAAAATCAGAGATACTATAGCTTATTGATAACTTCGTGACTTATGTAAATGAAAGGCAATATTGCAATCCAACCTTGGTGTTATATCAATGGAATGTTTCAGTCTAAACACTTGTACACTCTAATTTTAAAGATAAGGACTACTGTAGGCATGGATGAGAATAATTTGAAACAGACAAATAGTTGGCACCCTGTAATAATCTCGGGCTTCCCTGGTGGCTCAGATGGCAAAGTGTCTGTCTACAATGCGGGAGACCCGGGTTCAATCCCTGGGTCAGGAAGATCCCCTGGAGAAGGAAATGGCAATCCACTCCAGTACTATTGCCTGGAAAATCCCGTGGACAGAGGAGCTTGGTAGGCTACAGTCCATGGGGTCGCAAAGAGTCGGACACAACTGAGCGACTTCACTAGTGACTAATAATCTCACTAGATGTTTAGTAAAATTTTAATCAAAAAGTTCACAATCTGTGTTCTCCAGAATTTGTTGAGTCACTGTGGCTGACTCTGTTTTCATTCTGAAAAGCCGACCCTTGTGTGCCTATTGAGATACACATTCTCTTTGAAAGGCTTTCTGATTCTTTGGATGAGGTCCTAATTTCTGGTATGTCTCTAATCTGCTACCGAGTAATCCGTCTTAAAGGTAAGAAATGCTGTGCAATTGTTGTTAAGCCACTCTCTGATATAAAACTCACATTTTCAAATTTTCTTATTTATAAAAAATGTATGTTGCAGTATTTCAATATATATTTTTAAGATATCTGATGTCAAAGGTGAAGAAGACTATACAAATTTCTTACAAATAAAGGAGAGAGACAAGAACTCATTTTGAATTCAACTTTGTTGAAACAAAGGGTAAAAGATCCTTTAAAAGCCAAAGCTGAGGAGGATCACAAGCCATTTGTACTTGCTAATTGGCCTTTCTAGAGAAAAAAACAAAATGGGCTTCCCAGGTGGCTCAGTGGTAAAGAGTCTGCCTGTCAATGCAGGAGACCACAAGGGACCTCAGTTCAATCCTTGGGTCAGGAAGCTCTTCTAGAGTGGGAAATGTCAATCAGCTCCAGTATTCTTCCCTGGAAAATTCCATGGACAGAGAAGCCTGGCAGACAACAGTCCATGGAGTTGCAAAGAGCTGTACACAACTGAGCGACCAAGCATGCACACAAAGAAAAAATAAACTTTCTCCTGTCTTCAAGAGAGCTGATAGTTTCACAACTTGGTGCAAGTTAACCTCCAGTTAGGCTTCTACCCATCCACAGAGACTGAGAAATAGGAGCTCTATCTCCCTTGATGATTACAATTCAAAAGGATGACTCCCAGCTCCTTGCATAATACATTCCTCAGTTGTAAAACTGGCAAGAGGCTTTTAAGAAGATTTACATCTCAAAGGGGCAGAGAAAGAATTGACAATGAAAAGTTTTCTAATGTAAATGCTCTAAAAAAGGAAGGCCAGGTCCTAAAGTGAGAAAGAAGCCTAACTAAAATTATAGTCAAGCTGGGGCAAATGCTAAGACTGCCTTGGTCCCTGTCAAGCTTTCAAAATACACCTTACTCTGTTCATATGTCACATAATTATAGAATCAATTACAGAATCACTGACTGCCCTAGATGGTAATAAGAAGTTACTATTCTGCTTAAGCTGTTCAAAACGTGATGAATAGTAAGAGTATTAGTTTTTCACAGAAGGCAATATGAAATTTACATCCTGCCATTTATAACAGATTTTCTTTTTTGTCCAGAAGTTTATGTTAAAATATTCTACAAGTATTTATGTGAACTTTTAGTTGCTGTGCATTTTTTATTATTTCTAAAGCACATTTGAAACAAGTACATTAATGCAACCTGTTTATTTTAGTATAGCTGATTCATAACAAAAAGTGTAGCCATTTTTCTTGACATCTTATACAGAGCATCTGTATACTTATACACAGTTTGTTTTAATCATAGTTCATGAACAGCTTATTCAACAAAATGCTTGGAATTGACTATACCACATTTTGGAGACCATTTTCTTCTTGTATGTATTGTTTCTGGGGCTTCCTGATTCATCAGTTATCCACATTACTCACATTGTGCCAAGAGCAATTACAAACCATGTTCTCTAGCCAAGGACCTTGGTGCAGAAGTAACCCCTTGACAGTGAATCTCTACATTAGTGACAATAAGAAGGTGACTTATCCAATTTCAACAATTAAAGGGACTGTGGAACAGGTCACATTTTCTCCTAGATGTACTGAACAAGGGCACTGAAAGATAAAATTTAGTAAGATAAAATAAAACATGAAATATGAAGCTTCATCCACAAAGAGGATAATGTGCCAGTCCACTTCTTTATAGCTCTGTACTTCATGTTGTACTCCTAAGCAAAGAAAGAGACTCTCACTGCTCAAATTACCCTCAGAGATGCCCTGGAGATCTCTGGGCATCTTTGGACCCAGGCTTTGTGCTTCTACATTAATCATCATTGGTTATTGACTGTCATGGGTGGGGTACCCTTGAACAAGGTAACTCCTGCCTCCTTAGGGAAATTTGTGAGAGGGACTAAGCTATAAAAGACAGCACCTAACACTTCCAGCTGCTGTGGGAGCAAATGCTTCCACACTGCAAGAGAATCTTAATGATACAGTACAGCATCCATTATAGTTCACTGTTTGTGAATTGTTTTATATAAAGGATCAGTTTTGTTAGAATTCTGATTAATCTTAATCCTGGGACAAATTGTAAGTAGAAGGTAAGTAGGACATATAAAGTCTCAGAAGCTGCAACTGATATTCATCATCCCCTTCTTCTAGCATCCATTCTAGTTCCTTCATCCTCAGTTAGTACTTACACTTACATAGTATTTTACTCTATAATCCCTAATGGGTCTGAGTCACTGATCTCCATGAACTTTTTCTCTTCAAAGTCAATGAGAGTATTACCAAGATTCTGTATACTGCCAAATGTACATTCCCTATCTCCACTATCTATTGACAGCCTTAACTCCTCCTCTGCTTTTTCTGTCTCTCTCAAGATTTTCATCCTAGTCATAACATGGTGGTCTTGATTTGGTGTTCCAAGGGGATAACACATAAATTGTAAGTCTTCTTGAGGTATGGAACTTGGAAGAGCCATATTTGTAGTCAAAATCTGTCACAAAGTCCTCTCATATTCAATGGGACATAAAATAGATTCCACCTCTTGGTGATGAGAGAAGTAGCAAAGTCACATTGTAAGGGAACATGAAAGCAATTGTAGCCATCTTTTGAACAATATGTCACCTATTCTTTCACATGATTTCATTGAATTGGAGTAAGTACCTTTGTACTGTATCATCCAGTTGTGGGGTATGAGCTGCTTCCAGCAATGGGATATAACCTTGGTTGAAGTAGCTTCTGGCTAAAAGGAATTTCCACAGAGAGACTCAGCTTTGAGCTATCAGAATCAAAAATTCCAGCAATCTGGGTAAGGAGAGTCTCAGCCCTAAGGTAGAGATTTGGGAATCACAACTCACTATACAGAAAGCACTACCTATCCTGATTCGTGCACTCTATACATAGTTTACAGGCTCCTCAGGTGGCTCAGTGGATAAAAAATCTACCTGCAATGCAGGAGACACAGTCAGACGTGAGTTCGATTCCCAGGTAGGGAAGATCCCCTGGAGAGCATGGCAACCCACTCCAGTATTGTTGCCTAGAGAACTGCATGAACAGAGGAACCTGGAGGGCTAGAGTCCATAGGATCTCAGAGTTGGACACGACTGAAGTGACTTAGCATGCACAGACACATATTTTACAGGTTCAAGTATAATCACTATACTAATGAAAGAAGGATCAAACTTTTTTTTTCTGACACACATGATATGTCATCTTACATATTTTGGATTTTCTTGATCCACTACTTAAATCTACTTGCTATCTTGTCTATAGTCAAGACTTCAAGATCCAGGACAGCTATTCCCTTTTCTAAGAACCCTATTCACTTCTGTTTCCAGATAGAATTAAATCACTTATTCATAGCCCATCTATCATGTTACCAGTGATCCTTACAAACCTGTATGTGTGCTTCCGTGGGTCTCCAACTATATTATAAACATTTGGAAATCTGCATTGTTTTACTCCTGTTTCTTGATCTTAAGGTTTAGCACAGTGCTTATTGTGATGTGCATACCCTAAGGAGGCTCCCATGATTCTTACCACTTAGTATATATGTCTGTGTGTAATTTTTTTCCCCTAGAGTGTAGGCAGGACATGTGATCTGCATCTAACAAAATATGAAAAGACTGATGGTGTATCAACCCTGGAATTTTGTTACATGGCAAAAGGGAAGTGATTTTGCACATATAATTAAGGTTGACTTTTTAATCAGTTGACTTTGAGTTAGTCAAAAGAGCGAATTTCTTGGGTGGGCCTGGTGTAATTAGATGAGATTATAAAAAAGAGTCTAGGCCTTTCCTGAAATTAGTTACTTGAAGAAGCAGAAACTTTTGCTTGCCATTGCTGACTGAAGAAGCAAGCTGTCATGAATTGTATAGCCATAAGGAAATGCATTCCCTAGTTGAGTGTCCAGATAAGAACAAATTGGTTTCAGATTTGTGAGACCCTAAACAGAAAACCGCCCCACCCCCACACCCCCTGCAAGTCAGGCCCAGATTCTTGATCCATGGGAGTTATGAGATAATAAATATGCTTTGTTTTATGTCATTAAGTTTATGGTCACTTGTTATGCAGTAGTTTATGTGTAGGATAAATATATGCAATACATATATGCAATTAATTCATTGCAATGGACAGTACAATTTGATAGATCAATGAAACATGAAAGATGGTGCAACTTATCTATCAGCATCTTCATCCTCCAACCCTGTCCCCACATAAAGCAATTGTGCCAAGAAAATTTGAGTGAACTTGCTATGGACAAATTAGTGATAAAATCAGGATTTAAAGACAGCTTTATTAATGATTAATTAAGCTCAGCCTATAATATCATATCCCCTCTCCATTTGAGAATACATGGAATTATTTTTAAAATAATAAAACCATGAAAAGTTCTGTATTATCTCTTTTTTCAGAAATTTCCATTGACTTTTTATTCATTAAGCAATCAATTTGAGTGATAATGAGAGCAAGGCAGGGAATGAATTACACTAAAATAAATATGTTAGGTCATAGTATCTTACTTCAGAGAAGCTGTAATTTAACTTGTGTAGGTAAGAATTCTTCCTTATGACTTGTATCCTATTTCCCTTTATAGCCATCACTAAAGGGATTGTGAAAGATAATTTGATTATCTCTTCTACTGAAGGAATAGGTCACCAGTGCTCTAGGTCACTCTCATTAAAAGTACTTGTCAGAAATGGCACATTGTGTATTATTACATCTTATGCTGATTTCTTCTGTTAGAAATGTAGTTTCCTTCGTTAAGAAAAAAAAAATACTTGACAAAGAATACTTTTTTATTTTCTGAATTTTTTCTGCATCTACTTTTTTTTCTTCCTTGCCCTTATAGCTTTCTCACTCCTCCTCCATTATTTTTTTTCTGATAGAATTAACAGGTAAATTTATCATTCTAAATACCATTAAAGTTACTGACATTTACCCTCTAATTTTGAAAATTTGACATAGAAATATATATAAAATTGTAATTATGATAAGACTGTAATGTAATTGGGCTGTAATGTAATGTAATACATATAATGCATATAATTAAGCATACATATTTCTAAAATAATTTTCTTGCCTTCTTTTGTTTTATTAATTCAAATAATCAGATAATACCCTCTGATAATACTATCTGATTATTTGAGCTACCCACTTTGTATTCTTGGGATTCCCTGGTGGCTCAGCTGGTAAGGAATCGGCCTGAAATGCTGGAGACCTGGGTTTGATCCCTGTGTTGGGAAGATACCCTGAAGAAGTGAAGTGTCCTGCCCTGAAGAATTCCATGGACTATATAGTCCATGGGGTTTCAAAGGATCAGACATGATTGAGTGACTTTCACTTTTAGTCAGATATTGCAATTAATCATAGTTCTTTTAAAAGAAATATTTTATTCATGCCAATAAAGTATATCAAAGATATAAATTTGATTTTCATAATAACAAGCACAAGGAGAAAGGGGGTATCAAACTGATTTAAAAGAATATGTTGAAAGTAAGAAAAATAATTAAAACATTCAGTGTTTTTACATAATCAACTCAGTAAAGTCCATGAAGCACACAGAAACTTGTTTTTTCAATTTACTGTAAAACGTAATTTAATATGAAAGGAAATTCTACACTAATTCAAATTAAATTTGAAACATTAATTACATACTTACCAGGCCTATCCAGAAAAACATCTATTTCTGCTTTATTAACTATGCCAAAGACTTTGACTGTGTAGATCTCAATAAACTGTGGAAAATCTTCAAGAGATGGGAATACTAGACCACCTTACCTGCCTCCTGAAAGATCTGTATGCAGGTCAAGAAGCAACAGTTAGAACTGGACATGGAATAACAGATTGGTTCCAAGTCAGGAAAGGAGTACATCAAAGTTGTATATTGTCACCCTGCTTATTTAACTTATATGCAGAGTACATCATGTGAAATGCAGGGCTGGATGAAGCACAAGCTGGAATCAGTATTGCTGGGAGAAGTATCAATAGCCTCAGGTATGCAGAAGACACCACCCTTATGGCAGAAAGTGAAGAAGAACTAGAAGCCTCTTGATGAAAATGAAAGAAGAGAGTGAAAAAGTTGGCTTAAAGCTCAACATTCAGAAAACTAAGATCATGGCAGCATCTGGCCCCATCCTTTTATGGCAAATAGATGGGGAAACAATGGAAACAGTGGCAAACTTTATATTTTTGGTCTCCCAAATCCCTGCAGATGGTGACTGTAGCCATGAAATTAAAAAACACTTGCTTCTTGGAAGAAAAGCTATGACCAACCTAGACAGTATGTTAAAAAGCAAAGACATTACTTTGTCACCAAAGGTCCATCTAGTCAAGGTTATGGTTTTTCCAGTGGTCAAAGATGATTGAAGGCAGGGTGAGAAGGGGATGACAGGATAAGGTGGTTGGATGGCATCACTGGCTCGATGGACATGAGTTTGAGCAAGCTTTAGGTGTTGGTGATGGACAGAGAAGCCTGGTATGACACAATCCATGGGGTCACAAAGAGTTAGAAATGACTGAGTGACGGAACTGAACTGAACTGAGGCCTATCCTTTTTACATATAATTAAATAAATTGCCTTTTATTGGAAAAATATGAAATATTTCACTTTTTTTAGAGAAACTATACTTAAAGTGAGATTCAAATCCTTTAGTCCTATAGCAGGTATTTAAAATATCACTTTCAAGATTATATTCTTGAATTCTAGACAAAGNATAAATATACTACTAATTATTAGTGTAATTGAATTCTAAACAAATTCCAATTGAGAACCTTATTCCAATAATTAATTTTAATATGAGATGCATATAACGATAGCATATTATGAACAGGATAAAAAAATAATTATTAACTTTATTAAAGTGAGAAAAGGGAGCCAGGACAACTTCACAGAAATAAAGAGAAGGGAAATGTAAACAGATACTTTAGGTTTCAGCCCAGCACTGTCTCCTATCTTCAGAAAACGCCCACTCCATCCATCCCACCCAGGAACAGACCAGAACAGATGTGGGAGCAATCAATCTCACAGTGTTGACTGACACTTTTTCTGGTGGTTAGGCTTCAGTGAGGACTGTTCCCTTAAGGCAGATCATGAGAAATGATAGAATAGGCTCTTCTGTATCCATGACAGATATCCTTTCTTCAGGCATAAAGAACCTTCTTTTGAGGCGAGGAACTTGGAAACAGACTTGAATTATGTCAATAAGTATAAACAACGTAACTATAATAAAATATTTTTTGTCAGAGCTTGTTACCATGTAAACACAGCAGTGTGAGTAGAGAATGCTTTACCTTTTTGTACAAAACCACTTTCAAGGTGAAATATGATATAAAAATTAACAAACAAGATTAGATATTTTCCTATCAGAATCGTTTATAATACAAGAGGACTGTACATTTTATCTTTTATTTTTTTAAAAGTTTCTTAAAAACATCTGATTGGGAAAATAGTCTTCATAAAAAGAATTAACTGAGTAAGATATTTTTATTCTGTTGACTAGGAAATGGCAAATTACCAAAGTATTATTTACCTTGTATTATTGGTTTTCATTCCATTGAGCAATACTATTTGTCACATTGAATTGAATTATATTCCTCAGTGAGTACTGTTTTCAAATATATTCTTCATCCTCTTTGAACCAGAGACAGAAGCAGCAAGATTCTTCTAAATTATGGCAATTAGTGTGAAAAAATATACCACTCCGAAACTGTTTTCTTATGTATAGTATGAACATTTGGATTAGAAATTATTAACAGTTAGTCCTTTTTTGCACTAAATTATATGAATATACTTGTTATAATGTTCCATTTTAATTTATCAAAATTATACATTTTACCAAAAATTATACTCCTTGACACTTGATTGGTCTTTAAGTTGAATAGGTGGGATTAGTCAGGCTTCTGTAGTGGTGAAGAACCTACCTGCCAATGCAGGAGATATTAGAGACATGGCTTCAATCACTGGGTGGGGAAGATCCTCTGGAGCAGGGAATGGCAACCCACTCCAGTATTCTTGCATGGAGAATCCCATGGACAGAGGAGCCTGGAGGATTACAGTTCATAGGATCACAAAGAGTTGGACATGACCAAAGAGACTTAACACAAACACATGTTTGACATGCATGTGTGTGTGTGCATGCGTGTTAAATGGCCTCAAACTTGTCTGAGCACCATGCCCTCCTCCAGAGGATCTTCCCCACCCAGGGATGAAACCTGTCTCTTATTTCTCCTGCACTGGCAGGCATGTTCTTTACCAGTACTGCCACCTTGTATAGTTTCATGTGTACAACATATTGATTTGAAACACTTCTATATTGTAATGATTGCCATTTTAGTGATAATTAGGACAAGTATCATATATATAATTTTTTTAGTAGTTGAAAAAACTTTTAGCAAGTTTGATGATTGTAATACAACATCATCTATCTTTAATATACTGTGCATTAGCTCTCAAGGGCTTATTTACTACTTGTTTGCTTGTTGCAAGTTTGTACCTTAAATAATATCTGGTTGGTCTTAAAAAATATGGTAGAATGTAGGATCTCCTCTTTAAAATTACAACCAGTTGATTTAAAATTTTTAAAAGTGTGACTACTATATAGACAATGTACTTGAAAGTTGTCAGTTTTAGTCCACAAAGTTCTTCAAAGAAATTAAAGAGATTGCCTAAATGTTTTCCAAATAGGTCAAGCATAGAAGCATCTGTAAATATATGATACAGGATTGCTGATGTTTCCATATGTTGAAAAATTTCTTGATCAATAATCATCTGGAAAAATAAGTTTTCAAGAATTATGAAATGTGTAAGATTTTAAAAATTTCTTATACACTTGAAACTAATTAGTAAACTAAAATGTTAACTTGGACTTGCCTCCTCACTCATTCACTGATCTTAAAGAAGTCTTTCAGTAATTAACTTGCTCCACTTTTACAATGTTTCTAATGTTGCTAGGGAAGCCAACTGGGCAATTGTGCAGTGTTAGTGAGTAAGGCAGGACAATGTAACATTTCCTCTTGCATTGAGAGAAAATGTTCTGAAAAAAATTTATATATAGCCATTAATACAACTTAATTATTAACTCTTTGGAAACCACTGGTGTTTACATTGGAAGAAGGATTTTCCTTTTCCTCTATTTCCATCATCCATGGGAAAAGCAAACTATTTCTTTAAGTAGATAAAATAAATTTTCCAGTTTCAGAATATGCACACAGTGTGAGTGTTTCCTCTTCTGCTACCCGTTATGTAACCCATCCCTCCCATCTCAAATGTCTTGTCTTTTGTTGTCTTTTTTACTCTCCCAAATCTGTTGATTGCCCCATTGTAGCACAATATGGAAGTATCATTATATAAACATTTCCCCCTCATTAGTTTTAATTTTTGGACTCCTCTGGTGGCTCAGAGGGTAAAGCATCTGACTGCAATGTGGAAGACTTGGGTGAGATCCTTGGGTCAGGAAGATCCCCTGGAAAAGGAAATGACAACCCATTCCGGTACTCTTGCCTGGAAAATCCTACAGATGGAGAAGCCTGGTAGGTTACAAGTCCATGGGATCATAAAGAGTTTTATCAAGGCAGAATTCATATATTTTAAAACTATGTAAGCCAGATTAGTGATGAGAATTTAATGAGGTATATGTCAGTATTATTGAATTTATTGAGAAATCAGTAACTTCTTTCTATGGTGCATTTTACCTGACATCATAATCTTATAATAAATGTATGAAGATTTTGCCAATAGAATAGCAGAAAATGCAACAAGTATTGATCTGATGATAAAAATATTTCCACTAGGGACCTAAGGGTAGAATTATACCAAATGATTCTCATTGGTATTGTATTTTAGCAAATATTTGCACTTTGTTGATGCAAATCCATTGACCTTTTTCAGTAGATACAAGATAATTATTATGAGGTACATAATACTTGGGTTATATTTTGCTTTTGAAAGAGTAGTGATGTAATTGCTTCATAGAAAGGCTCATTACTGATATGAATCACATAGTAGAAAGTTTTCTTAAGATAGGGAAAGTTTCAATTATAGTTTTATAAGTTTTTCATCTTTTTAATAGAATTATAACAAAACCACTAGGTGATTTTTCTCATAGTACAACTTGCTTTATAATCTATTCATAAAATTCTACAAAATTTATAAAAAAAAATTAGGTGACACATATTGATGCCTTATTAACTTTCTCTTGCTAGAATTTACATTTATATACCTTTTTGAGCACTGATTTTTATATTTAAGAACTATAAATTGTACAGGTATCTCTTTTAACATAAGTAAAGCATGTTGACTATTTATTATTTTCTAGCTGTATTCTAGGTTCTTAATGTAGGTGTATAGAAACTCTTATATTTTTCTCAGACTTCTTTTAGTATTTGTCTTTATATCATATTAAAAACAAATTCACAGTGTATCAGTTCTGTTGCAAGAAACATAAACACAACAAAAAATGTTTGCCTGTCCAGTTGTATCTTAAGTGGCTCTAGGGTACCTATGCACTTAGCCTTGTGATTAACTGAAAATAAGAGCAGTCAGCTGAATAATTTTCGAAACGACTAGGCATGAATATAAGAAGAACATATTCTTTAGGGAATTCTTACTGATTCACCAATATTTAATTAGTATCCAAACTATATATAAATGCATATATAGTCTCCATACAAAACAGGTTCAACCAGTCCCTATTTTATGTTGTGATTACACTCCTTTTCCAAATGTGTAGACTATGTGAAAACTGTGGTGTCTTAGTAAAGTTGTAATGGTTACTGTGATAAAAATTGCATTCTGTATGTATGTGTGTATATCTCTACACCTCTATACCTACATTTAAAAAATGGGTCTATCCAACAGTATTTTCTGAAGCATCTCATCAAATTCATTTTAAATATAGTAACTAGTCTTCATGACTCAAGTAGCCATTTGTGCCAAGCAAATAGGAATGCATTTTAATATATTAATTTCATATTGAAATGTTTACTATTGTTATGCCCAGAGTCCGAGTCCCCGAAACTGAGAGAATAAGACGTCCACAGCAATGCAAAAGCATAAAAGGGGTTTTATTGCTAGCTCGAGCTAGGGCTCAGGTCTCATCCAGCACAGTGGAATCTGACAAGAGCCCCGAGCTCTGAATCATGGCTGCTTATATACAGGCGATTCTTTGTCTCAGCAACAGGGTAGCTGGCATTAAACGATTGGCTGAGCGGTATGCGTGCACAGGAAATACCGGAAGCATGACTCAGGTTTTATTTTTAGGCCTAGTGTGGCTCACTGAGCCTGTCATAGCCAGAGTTTGGACCTAATATTCCCCCCTATCTCTAGATCATATAGAGGAATCTTCCTCTTTGTTTTGGGGCACAGCCTGATATTGCTGCCTGAGTACGAATAGCTGGACTGTATTAATATGTTCCTTTACAAAAGTCACAAGCCTGTTTAGGATGCATGGGCCAAAAGTGAGTATTAGTAAAAGCACCATAAGAGGCCCCACCAGGGTGGAAATTAGTGTTGTTAGCCACGTAGATTGTTGGAACCAAGATTCAAACCATCCCTGTTGGGCCTCTCGCTCTCTCTTCCATTGGGCTAGTCCTTCTCTCACCTTGGCCATAGATTCTCTTACTACCCCAGTGTGGTCTGTGTAAAAACAACATTCTTTTCCCAGAGCTGCGCAGAGCCCCCCTTGTTACAGAAAAATCAGATCTAACCCTCTTCGGTTTTGCAAGACTACCTCGGACAGGGAGGTCAGTGACTTCTCTAGGTGACTAATTGACTCTTTTAGGCGGGTGATGTCTTCATCTATAGCTGCCCATAATGAAGTAAACCCCTGGCCTTGGAGGGACAAGGCCACTATTCTGGTTCCCGCCCCGGCAATCCCAAGGCTGAACATGGTTGCTAATGTGATGGCCATGATGGGCTCTCTCTTAACTCTGTTTTCTGCCCACTGACTTGTTATTTTTCCAGCCCAATAGCTATACATAACTTCTTCAGGGTGGTATAAGATTTTGGGCACGACAGCCACCAAGATGCAGAACTCCCTGTTTGGATTAAAAACCCAGACATGTAAACATGGAGTCAATCCAGTATGAGAGCAGACCCATCAACCCCCTGCTTCAGGCACAATCCATTTAGTTGTATCTGACTCTGTGAACTCAGCTGTTCGGGCACACAAGGGGGATTTTTCATGTGGAACTTTGCCTATACAAAGTCCTCTTCCCCAAACTTCTCTCATAATGAGGCCTACCTTTCGGTCTCCCCAGCAGCATTGAGGTGGATCCATTCTGGTGGTCAGGTTGTAAGAGGCATTGAAGCCTATTGCTTCATAATAGGGAGGATATAGGTTATAACAGAGCCAACACGATTTAGTTACTTCTGGGTTGGTTTGGTTTAGGGTTGTATATGCTGCCTTGATTAACTTCCATAATGGGTCTGATTCCCCGAAGTTGGGAATGGGGACTGGGAGACTGAAGGGGTGGAGGATGTAAAATCCAGCATAGCAAAACTCAGTGTTGGATCAATCTTTTCGACCGGGTTGGGACCTATACTATGTACCTGTATTGGCTCTATGATCTGGCTGACAATTATGACTCTTCCGTAGTAATGAGGAGTCCCATATGCTTTTGTTTGTATTCCCCAGGACAGGCCGGAAACCCAAGATCTCTCTTTTTCTGCTGTCTCCTGATTGAACCTTATCCTAACTTGTGCATAGTTACAACTCTCTTCACATTCACATTCTGGGTCTCCAAGCTCTCTGGGTGTGGGCTTCGAGAATGAAAAGTTGAGGAGGTCTCGATTACCTACCTCCCAACACCAAGGCCCATCATTAGAGGTCACACAACTCCACAACTTACAAAATTAGTCCTGTACACCCCCACAAGTTTTCCAGTTACTCCTCTGGTGGCCCAGACATGCCCAGAACCGCTGCATCTGGAGGAAACCCCTTGTCCAAGGTACACCCACCACCGGTTTTAGGTCAAAATACAGATCTGGCCACCAGGTGTTCGGAGGATGTATTTCCATGGTTGAGTTGAGCACTTCTCACGTCCGTCCGTTTTGCAGTTTCCAGGTGATTTTGGCTGGTTGGTGCGGGTTCCCGTTGGTGGCTCCAGGGTTGAGGAGAATGGTCATCAACAGGAAGGTCAGAGTGACTTGTCTGGATCTTGTCGATGGATGAGCTTCATCTTTAAAGGGTTGGAAGGATGTGGCACCACCTTCCATTCTTTTTGGGCCCTTTCTTGTTCCTCCGGAGTTGCACGGCGCATGTGGTTACAGTGCACCCAAGGTCCAGTGCCGTCGACCTTTAGAGCAGTAGGGGTAGTAAGAAGAACAATGTAAGGGCCCTTCCATCTAGGTTCTAATACCTTGGATTGATGTCGTTTGACCCAAACCCAGTCCCCCGGCCCAATGTCATGCAATGGGATTGTCCCGTTGTTTTGGCCCTCATGGATTTCCTTGATCAAAGTCCAGCTATGCGTATGCACCTTGCCTGGAGCCATTAAAGCGTCTTTGGATTGCTCCAATGTAGGGGGGTGGCTGTCTTTTTCCCTTAAATATAGGACATACTGGAGGAGGACCCCATTAAACAATTTCAAAAGGGGTCAAATTTAACTTATAGGGGGTATTACACACACGGAAGAGAGCAAAGGGAAGGAGAGTCACCCAGTCCCTGCCCGTCTCTATTGCCAGTTTTGTCAAAGTTTCTTTTAGGGTCTGATTCATTCTTTCCCCTGCCCTGAGCTCTGGGGATTGTATTCACAATGTAGCTTCCATTTGGTCCCCAGAGCTTATGCCAGTCCCTGAAAAATTTGGCTCACAAAGGCAGGTCCATTATCAGAGCCAATAGTTACTGGCAGCCCAAACCTAGGCAGTATCTCTTCTAGGATCTTTTTAGCCACCATTACTGCTGCTTCCCTTTTAGTGGGGTATGCTTCTACCCACCCAGAGAAAGTATCAACCAGAGCTAACAGATAACGGTACCCATACTTGCCTGGCCTTACCTCCATAAAATCTATCTCCCAATGTTGCCCTGGCCTCTCTCCTCAGTACCTTATCCCCGTATGCTGTCCTTTTCCCGGCTTCATCATCTGGCATGCCTTGCAGGCCTGGACTATGTCTTGTAGAGTCGCCTTTTGTCAGGGAAACCGCAAACGTGCTGTCTGTAGGAATGCTAGAGTCTTTTTTTTCTCCCAAATGGGTGGTCAGATGTAGGTGTGTGCAAAGATGTTGACCCAAGTTAGCCAGAAGTAACAAGTTGTCATTTTGGTCTTGATACCATCCGTCTTCGTCCTCTGGACGGTTGCCATTTTCTTGAATCCAATTTAGATCAGAAGAGGAATACTCGGGGGTCAGGGGCAAGGTTCCCATTCTCGGGGGTTGTAACCCCACAGTCAGTATGGGGGCTTTGCAGTCTCCGATAGCTGCCTTGCGAGCCGCCATATCAACAGCACGGTTGACTTGAGCCTTGATATCTTCTCCCTTTTGGTGTCCTGGGACAGGTACTATGGACACTGCTTGGGGCCGTTGGACTGCTGCCAAGAGTCGGCGGATCTCAGGTAGGTTCTTAACTCCCTTTCCCTGTCAAAAAACCCCCGCTCTTTATATATTGGGCCCTGGATGTGTATGGTGCCAAATGCATACCGGCTGTCTGTATAAATGGTGATCCTCTTTCCTTCTGCCCTTTCCAGTGCCTGTATTAAGGCTATTAATTCTGCTTTCTGGGAGGATGTTTCAGGGGGTAGAGCTTCAGCCCAGATGACCCTCCCAGAGTCATCAACAATTGCTGCCCCTGCTCTCCTCTGTCCATCTTTCACAAAACTGCTTCCATCTGTGAACCACACCAGTTCACTGTCATTTAAGGGCACATCTTTTAGGTCTTTCCATATGGCCGCTACATCAGCCAATATCTCACCATAATCGTGGAGGGGGCCGTCATTCTCCGGGTCAGGCAGGAGTGTGGCTGGGTTCAGGAAGTAGGGCGTCTGAAAGTGTATCCAGGGGGCATCCAGCGGCAAGGCCTGGTAATGGGTCAAGTGGGCGTTAGAGATCCACTTACCCGGTGGCTGCTTGAGAATCCCTTCAATGGCATGGGGAGTGTAGACCAGGAGCCGCTGTCCATGTTAGCTTGTTGGCATCATGGACCAGGAGGGCAGTAGCAGCAATGATTTGGAGGTAGGGTGGCCATCCTGCAGCCACCGGGTCCAGTCTTTTGGAGATGTAGGCTACAGGTCGCCTCCAAACCCCCCACTGCTGCGTCAAGACTCCCTTTCCCACTCCCGTTTTTCATCCACAAACAGTTGGAAGGGCTTAGATGGGTTAGAGAGAGCAAGGGCTGGGGCTTCCAGCAGAGCCTGCCAGAGTTCTCAAAAGGCCTGTCTCACTGGCTCAGTCCAAGTCCAGTTTTTATTTTCCCTACTTCCTTCATATAGCGGCCAGGCCTTTTCAGTAAACCCCAAGATCCATAGCCTGCAATACCCAACAGTCCCAAGAAATTCTCTCACTTGACAGGGAGTTACTGGCTCAGGGATCTGTAAAATGGCCTCTTTCATGGCCTGTGTCAGCCATCTCTGCCCTTGTTTTATCTTATATCCTAAGTATGTGACCTCCTGTTTGGCAGTTTGGGCTTTCTTTGCATTAGCCCCGTATCCCAATGTCCCCAAAGTTTGGAGGAGTTTCCCTGTCGCCTCTAGGCATGCCTCCTCGGTAGTCGCGGCTAGCATAAGATCATCCACATACTGCAACAAGACAATATTGGGGTGGTTAGCCCGGTACTCATGGAGGTCTTCACCTAGAGCTGCATTAAATAGCATTGGTGAGTTTTTGAAACCCTGTGGGAGTCGAGTCCAAGTTAGCTGTCCTGAGATCTGGCTGTCCTCCTCAACCCACTCGAAAGCGAAGATCTCTTGGCTCAGAGGGGCCAGAGGCAAACTGAAAAAGGCATCCTTCAAGTCCAGGACAGTATACCAGACATAGTCTGGTGGTAGGCCACTCAAGAGGGTGTACAGGTTAGGGACGGTTGGATGAATATCACTCACCCATTTGTTGACTTCACGAAGATCCTGGACCCGTCTAAAGTCCTTTCCCCTGGGCTTTTTCATGGGTAACACGGGAGTATTCCATGGAGCTTGACACCTTCTGAGAATTCCTGCCTCCAGGAGCCGTTGTATATGTGGTGCAATTCCTCGCCAGGCTTCCAGGCTCAGGGGGTATTGCTTTACCCATATAGGGGTGGCATCTGCTTTCAGTTCAACAATGATGGAGGGTCTCTGTTTGGCTAGCCCTACCCCCGCTGTTTCTGCCCAAGCCAGAGGGTATTTTTGGACCCAAGGTTGCACATTAGGGTCAATAGCCATGGGAGGCCCTGGCTGGTACAGTCTATATTCATCCCTCAGTGCCAGGGACAAAACTTGTATGGGATGTCTGGTCCCATCCATAACTGATATTTCTCCGCAGTCAAAGTGAATTCGAGCATTGACCTTAGATAATAAATCTCTCCCTAGCAAGGGAGCTGGGCATTCTGGTATCATGAGAAAGGAGTGGGACACTCGTTAGGCCCCCAAGTCCACTTGACGTTTAGTAGTCCATCCATATCATTTAGTTCTGGTGGCCCCTTGTACCCAGCTGGTCTTTTTGGACATCGGTCCATCCTTCTGGTTAAGGACTGAGTATTGAGCCCCCCTGTCCACCATGAAGCCAACCGGTTTCCCCTCCACATGTATAGTTACCCAGGACTTGGGGAGGGGTGCCAGGCCCTGACCCCCCTAATTGCTATCTTCTCCTGCATATAAAACATGGGCCCCCAGTGAGGGTGCTTCTTTCCTGGTGGGTCTTTCCCCTAGGTTTCTTTTGGGGCATTTGCTCTTCCAGTGTCCTAGCTCTTTGCAATATGCACATTGGTCCTTTTTAAGTCCCTGCCTGGCTGGCTTTCCTTCATCTTTTGACCTGACTTCTCTTGTTCTCTGAGAACTAGCTCCCTGTTCCACCCCTGCAAAGAATATCTGGGCTAATTCTTTCTGATTCCTGCGGTTTTCTTTGGCCCTGAACTCTCTCTCTTCCTGTCTAACACGTTCTTCCCTTTCCTCTGGAGTCTCCCTGTGGTTAAAAACCCTCTCTGCTGCCCTCACCAGGTCTTGTAGGGATAGTTCCCCTAACCTCTCTATCTTTTGCAGTTTCCTCCTAATATCCAGGGCCACCTGATTCACAAATGCTAGCATAATTGCCGCGCGTGACTCATCGGCCTGTGGGTCCATGGGGGTATACTGTCTAAAAGCTTCCATTACTCTCTCAAAGAAGGCTGCCGGGCTCTCATTTGGCTCCTGTCTAACCAGATTTACCTTAGCCAAATTTGTTGGTCTCTTGGCGGCCGCTCGGAGATCAGCCATGAGAGTCTGGTGGTACACTTGGAGATGCTCCTTACCTTCAGTGTGCTCGAAGTCCCATCGGGGCTGTGTCAGGGGGAATCCCTCATCAATCAAGTTAGGCTGCGTGGTAGGTCTCCCATCTACCCCCGGAACATTTTTCCTCGCTTCCGACAAGATCCGCTCGCATTCCTCTGTGGTAAAAAGCACTTGTAATAGCTGCTGACAGTCATCCCAAGTGGGGTTATGGGTGAAAAGAATAGATTCTAAAAGGTCAATGAGGCCCTGGGGTTTCTCCAAGAACGAAGGGGTTTGGGTTTTCCAATTATAAAGATTGCTAGTGGAGAAGGGCTAGTATTGGTACATTCGTTCCCCGTCCGGGTGGGCAGGTCCCGCCTGGACAGGAAATGCTTGGACTGTGGAGGAGGGGGCTTCCAGGTTGTCTTCATCCGCCATATTGGTGACTTCCCTAGTTCTTCCTCTAGTTCCTTGGGTGGGGCCCCCTTTCCGGGTTGGGGCCGAAGGTTCGGTGTCCCTTCGTGTTCCTCCGGAAATCTGAGGTACCTGAGGGGGCAAAGGCGGGTTTGCATAGGGGGGTTTGCATAGGAGAGATTGGCTTCCAGGTCAATTAGGTTAGGATATAGTGAGGATTCCTGGAATACCAGTTTCACCCAGCTGCCACGCTCTTTGTCTTCTTTCTCTTTAGATGCCTCCATGACCAGTACCTGTGGGATTGACGGAGTTGGGGAAGGGGAAGTAAAGTGCTGAGGAACAAAAGGTTTCAGCCAGGCTGGTGGATTTTCCATAAAATCCTGCCAGACCAAAATATAGGGAGTTTGGTCTGAGTGCCCAGAAGGGCTGGGAGTGAGCACTTTCTCTCTAACTGCTCAAATAATTGTCAGGCTGAAGGTTCCCTCTCGTGGCCAGCTGACATCAAAGGCAGGCCACTCGGCAGAACAAAAAGTCACCAACTTGCTTTTCTTCACCAACAACGATAGATTCTGTGCTCTAGACTTAAAATCAGAGAAGTAGTCAGTCATAAGAGACAGAGGAGTAGAAGTTGTTTGCTCCATGATTACACAGAAGAACACAGGAGACCAAATGAGCACACAAAGAGCAGAGATAGCGCTGGCACTCACATAGACACAACAAACAGATAACAAATATACATCGGCCAAGAACACAGTACTAGGTCTACCTGGGCCCCCCTTTAATACTTTTCTCCCCTCGAGGGTATCTTACCGACAGGGTGTCCACAGAGCCAGCTGCCTTCCCAGCATGATACCAGGCCTCAGCCTTACGCTGGACTTAACCAGAGAACAGAGCCAGCCACCTCCCCAGCACGATGCTGGGCCTCGGCCTTATGCTGGACTTAACCAGAACTAACACCGGTGTTCAGATATCTCTCCTCCTAGTGAGGAACCCCTTCTGCCAGGAGAGTGTTATTCTTCCCAGTTTAGAGGAATCCTGGACAAGCCCCCAAATGTTATGCTCAGAGTCCGAGTCCCCAAAACTAAGAGAATAAGACGTCCTTGGCAATGCAAAAGCATAAAGGGGGTTTTATTGCTAGCTCGAGCTAGGGCTCAGGTCTCATCCAGCACAGTGGAATCTGACAAGAGCCCTGAGCTCTGAATCACGGCTGCTTATATACAGGCGGTTCTTAGTCTCAGCAACAGGGTAGCTGGCATTAAATGATTGGCTGAGCGGTACACACACGCTCGAAATACCGGAAGCATGACTCAGGTTTTATTTTTAGGCCTAGTGTGGCTTGCTGAGCCTGTCATGGCCAGAGTCTGGACCTAACACTATCAATATATTTTCTCAACAAGTAATGAGTTACATGGTGGTGTAGGAGTGGGAAGCAAGCTGAAGATTTGGCATTACTTATTTAGGAGGGTATGAAAAATAAAATAGGGTGAAAAAAATAGACTAGATTTGTATAAACACCTAACAACACCCAGATTGTTTTACACCCAATTCTTTTTTAACCTGTCAAAGTTCATCACCAAGCTCATTGAAAACAAAGAGGCATTTTGCTAAACCTCTTTTCTAGGGACATGAACAGTGCTATAAAAATTTAATACTGTTTAGCAATTTTCTTTAACAACCAACCACATTTAGGTTACAAATAAGAATGCTTTCAAGTGTACTACAACAGTGGAAGATAATTTTTCCTTTTTTTTTTTTTAAATATGTATTTGTTTTAATTGGAGGCTAATTACTTTACAATATTGTATTGGTTTTGCCATACATCAACATGAATCTGCCACAAGTATACACATGTTCTCCATCCTGAACCCCTCTCCAACCTCCCTCCCTGTACCATCCCTCTGGGTCATCCCAGTGCACCAGCCCCAAGCATCCTGTATCATGCATCAAACCTGGACTGGCGATTCGTTTCATATATGATATTATACATGTTTCAATGCCATTCTTCCAAAACATCCCACCCTCTTCCTCTCCCACAGAGTCCAAAAGACTGATCAATACATCTGTGTCTCTTTTGCTGTCTCGCATACAAGGTTATCGTTACCGTCTTTCTAAATTCCATATATATGTGTTAGTATACTGTATTGGTGTTTTTCTTCCTGGCTTACTTCACTCTGTATAATAGGCTCCAGTTTCATCCATCTCATTAGAACTGATTCATGTCTTCCTTTTAATGGCTGAGTAATACTCCATTGTGTATATGTATCACAGCTTTCTTATACGTTCATCTGCTGATGGACATCTAGGTTGCTTCCATGTCCTGGCTATTATAAACAGTGCTGCAATGAACATTGGGGTACCTGTGTCTCTTTCAATTCTGATTTCCTTGATGTGTATACCCAGTAGTGGGACTGCTGGGTCATAAGGCAGTTCTTTTTTTTTTAATTTAAATTTATTTTAATTGGAGGCTAATTAATTTACAATATTGCATTGATTTTGCCATACATCAGCATGAATCTGCCATGGGTGTACACATGTTTCTCATCCTGAACGCCCCTCCCACCTCCCTCCCCGTACCATCCCTCTGGGTCATCTAATCTCAAAAATATACAAGCAACACCTGCAGCTCAATTCCAGAAAAATAAACGACCCAATCAAAAAATGGGCCAAAGAACTAAACAGACATTTCTCCAAAGAAGATATACAGATGGCTAACAAACACATGAAAAGATGTTCAACTGTCACTCATCAGAGAAATGCAAATCAAAACCACAATGAGGTACCATTTCACACCAGTCAGAATGGCTGCGATCCAAACATCTACAAGCAATAAATGCTGGAGGGGGTGTGGAGATAAGGCAGTTCTATTTCCAGTTTTTAAAGGAATCCCCACACTGTTCTCCATAGTGGGTTTACTAGTTTGCATCCCCACCAACAGTGTAAGAGGGTTCCCTTTTCTCCACACCCTCTCCAGCATTTATTGCTTGTAGACTTTTGGATAGCAGCCATTCTGACTGGTATGAAATGGTACCTCATTGTGGTTTTGATTTGCATTTATCTGATAATGAGTGATGTTGAGCATCTTTTCATGTGTTTGTTAGCCATCTGTATGTCTTCTTTGTAGGAATGTTTGTTTAGTTCTTTGGCCCATTTTTTGATTGGGTCATTTATTTTTCTGGGATTGAGCTGCAGGAGTTGCTTATATATTTTTGAGATTAGTTATTTATCAGTTGCTTCATTTGCTATTATTTTCTCCCATTCTGAAGGCTGTCTTTTCACCTTGCTTATAGTTTCCTTCGTTGTGCAGAAGCTTTTAATATTAATTAAGTCCCATTTGTTTATTTTTGCTTTTATTTCCAGTATTCTGGGAGGTGGGTCACAGAGGATTCTGCTGTGATTTATGTCAGAGAGTGTTTTTTCTTTTTTCTTTTTTTATGTTCTCCTCTAGGAGTTTTTTTTTTTCTCTTTTTTGAAATATTATTTTATATTTTTACTTTACAATATTGTATTGGTTTTGCCACACATCAACATGAATCCACCGTGGGTGTACATGTGTTCCCAGTCCTGAACCTCCCTCTCACCTCCCTCCCCATACCATCTCTCTGGGTCATCCCAGTGCACCAGCCCCAAGCATCCCTTTTCCTGCATCGAACCTAGACTGGCACTTCTTCTAGGAGTTTTATAGTTTCTGGTCTTACATTTAGATCTTTAATCCATTTTGAGTTTATTTTTGTGTATGGTGTGTTTAATTGTAATTGTGTTCAAGAGCATAAGTTAAATGAAGAAGTTGCTTCTTACCAACTAAATAAGGATTATGTAATTTAGACCAGTGAATATGTGTTTGTGGGGGTGGAGGAGGTGAGGGTGTGGGTGCATCTTGATAATAAGTAGTAAAAATAGGATATTGCTTGAGAAATCATTATACATGCATCCAGTTGCCTGTTAATCATGAGACTTATGAAATACCATTCATACAGATTTTGTTTCTAAATTTGATTGCAATTCCTGACTCTACAACCCCACCTCTTCCTTTCTCTCCATCTCTTTTAGGTCAGTTATCAGTTTAACAATAATTATGACATATGATCTGGAATCTAAATATAAAGATGTTCTGAGGGGGTTCTGGATAAACAATGTCAAGAAAGGAAATTTGTTTCTTAATAGGCCAACTTCTAAGGGGATTTTTTTTTTTTTTAACTATTTTTAAAAGAACATGTTCTAAAGATTTGGAACATGTTCTTTTAAAAATAGATGAAAAAAAATCCCCTATTTCTAAATCAACTAATGTTTGTGGATAAGTTGCAAGAACTAAATATTAAATAGGAAATCAATGTAATGTGGTGATATAAAATATGGACTTTGAAATCAGATGTTTTGGGGATCTGTTTTTTGTTTTTTTATTTTCTAATAACAATTTAACATCCGTCCTGCTACTTTATCTCACAAAACCTCCGTTCTGTTTCTATAAAATGGAAAGCCATTTCCTTGTTCAACAAACAATTATAAATATTAAATAGTCAAAGCATGGTAGAATCTATGTTAACCAATTTCTACTTCATCCAAGAGATTGCACAATACAATCAATATTTGCTTGTTGTTAGTGCCTTGGCCAATAAGCTAGTCTCTAGTAACTACTTATAAATCTGCTCCCATCAGTCATTCTCCTCTCTTCTCAAATATGTTTAGAATAATTGTACTAATTTTACTTTTGTTTATAATTATATTTTAAATAAATATAACTGTATCTGTTATCTATTATCATGATAATGTTGCATAATAGACAACTCAAAATATTAGTAGCATAAAATAATAAATCTTATTTGGTTCATGAATTTTGGGGGTTCATCTGTAAGCTGGGGTGTCTTCTGGCTTAATATATGTGCTTACCATTTGCCTTTCAACCCACCTACTAATACATTTGCTCAGATTTTTTAGTTGATTTTCATTTATTCTTTCACATTTTTATTGCCAAGAACATATTCTTTATTCTTTTTATATAGCAGCCCATTTTATTTAATGTATTCTTTTTCTCTGAAAATATTATTGAAATATATTTTTAAAATTTTCTTCTCTTTCCTCAAAATTAAAAAAAATATATCTGTTTAGTCTCTTAATGTTGATGTAGTGGCTTAAACTAGAGTAGAGTAATTTTTTATCTGACTCTAGTTTAAGGGAGGATCAGTTAAAAGCTAATTGGAGGTTCACTATTCATGTTTGGGCTTGTTGACTATGGAATTCACTGGAATTGTTTGTGCATTAGGGAAATCTTAGTATATTTAAGTCTATTTTTCCTTTTGCATGGTAGTACTCTACCTGCACCCTCAATTCACAATACAATATTCTCTTATGTGATGTGGGTTCTATGTCCAGCTGTCATCATTCCAAAAACAATCATTCCCAAGATAAGAAGATAGGGATTCAATATTCAGAAAGTAAATTTCAATCAGAGCCTCTGTTTTCATTTTAGTACTTCTGCTTCAGCAGTGCCTTCTGTTCCCCATGTTGCTTTATGATTTCTAGAATGTAGACTTTCAATATTCTATCAGATTGAGATATAAAAACCAATCAGATTCTCAAGTAAAGAAAATATACGGGGTTTTAGCTTCTTGAAAAGAAATTAAACATTCAGTTTTAGCCCCACTTTTGCCCATTAGTTTGTCCTAAATGCAACACATTTCTGAACCTATTGGGGATGTAGTAGAGTAAATCATTTATTTCATTCACTGCTAACTTTGGATTCAGAACTGCTGAGTTAATCACCATTAGTTTTCTGTTTCCAAACTCTAAAGTTATTTTGTCTCTTCTGTTATATTTGTTTTTCAAAGAACGTATTTTTGAAAAGTCACTTCCTGTCACTGGTAGGATTTTGTAGAAATAGAAATAAAAGTGTCTATTCAATCCACCACATCATTCAGAAAACTGACCCTGGCAAGGACAAAACACATGGCATTAAAATAGAAATTCAAGAGCTTAAACTCTTGATATTATAACAGTGTGCCTCAGAAAGACATTTCAACTGCTCCCATAAACACTACAGAGCCAAGTTACAAAGTCAAATGATAAAATTTGATCAATGCAAGAGATATACCTTTCACTGAAACTCTAATAATCAGGTATATCTGTTACTCTGTAAGACTGTCAAGAATCCTTGGTGAATGCAAATACTGTATAGGTCTTTTCATACTAAAATGAGTGTGTTCAACGGAGAGAAAATCTTCAGGAACAAAGATTTAGTTCTATAGCATTTACATCACTGTTGAAAATGGAACTTATGAGGCAAAAACTGTTGACTCTAATCTTATTTTTCTGAAATGGAAGAGGGTATATTAATATCCTTGCCATAGAAAATGCTCCCAAAAGTAGAGCAGAACCATCTCTGAATAAATTTACATGAATTTTGGATATGTTTTTATTCATTGTATTCAAACACAATTCTGTGAATTAGATTTTACATACATTTTTG
>SJYQ01000705.1:139177-155623 GCA_006410935.1 Redunca redunca | reverse complement strand
TTTTAGATGTTTGGCATTTAAACAAAAATTATTATTATTTTTTCTTATAGTTGCTTTTTCTGATTTTAAGACAGCACACTCACTTGTCTAATCCCTAGATTACATGTGTCAGATATTCAAATTGCACTTTCCCCTTCTATCTGTTATATTAACCAAAAATATTCCAAGTAGAGATAGCATGCCACTTTTCTTACTTTAATGTATGACAGGTTCTAGACTGTTATAAATGACTATTTGTGAAAATAAAAAAGAAAAAAATGTTGCTAAACAAAACTATTTCTACTTAAGTTAGACACAGTTGCAAATGCAGAAAGTCTTCATAAATGGAAAGCACATACCTTGTCATCAGCGTTAATAACTCTGACATTAAGTTCTATTTAAATGGAATTGCAATCCAAGGATCTTAAATGTGACATAGAAGCTAATAATGAAATAGTTGCTCTCAGATGCCTCTTTCTTTCTCTTGAAACAAAAATGTAACATAAACGTATTTTTATTTTACTTAACAGATAAATGAATCAAATAACAGTTTTATGAGCAATACATATTCTAAAACATGCTCTGTAAAAGTCATATAATCCATTACAACTGCAAAAATTAGCAGATTTTTCAAAAATTTTAGAGTATCAGTTTCACTGAGTTTGTCCTTAATCAAGATATAAACCATTATGCGTTTTACTTCTAATTGTTTTATTTATTTTGTTATCCCCAAATATTGCTAGGCATTACTCTAATGTTTCTTACCCAAGTACATACACCAAGATAGCACTTGTCCCCTAGAAAATTGCATATGATATACCTAGTTTCTAGTAACAATATCACTTTTAATAGTAAAATGACTAAGGAATATGNAGGATTAGGCCAACTTCATAAATTGAAGGGTTTAAATGAAAAGAAATATAATTCTGCATAATACTAGCCATATGCTCATTAAAGAAAGATTACTTTCAATATATGATTTACCAAAGTAAGCCCAATTAGTGTTCTAAACTGTCTCAGTACCAAAAATCAGGGTGAGGGGGCAGAGAATGAGAAGAATATAGTCTTCCTAAATAGACTATATTTTATAGATGTCCAGAAAATGCTGAATGTGCATTTTATAGAGAATGATAAATCTTGCACTCTTAATGCAAATTCCTTATATCAGCTTTGGTTTTCTGTGTAAATGATTTAAAACAACATATTGCCCTGAGGTAAATTTAATTGACCTAATTCGACTTCCTTGCAACAAATTATATGAATTAAGAATGACAATACTTATTTAATTTTGCATGGAAATTAAGTCACAGACAACGAATCTCAAAACAAGGATCAGCATGTTTCATACATTATACATTTATTATGTTAATTTGATAATAAAAATGTTTGCAAGTAACTGACAATACAATTAAGCAGAAAAATTCAAGAATAATAAACAACCCTAAAATTATTTTTGACAAAGCTTTCTTACTTTTCCTTAAATAGTATTTGTCTTGCAAAAACTGTTTCCTTAGGTGCAAGAAAGGATGAAAGTGAAAGTCATTCAGTCATGTCCAACTCTGCGTCCCCATGGACTATACAGTCCATGGAATTCTCCAGGCCAGAATACTGATGTGGGTAGCCATTCCCTTCTCCAGGCTATCTTCCTGACTCAGGGATTAAGCCCAGGTCTCTTGCATTGCAGAATTCTTTCCCAGCTGAGCCACCTGGAAAGCCCGAGGATACTTGAGTGGATAGCCTATCCCTTCTTCCTGACCCAGGAATCAAGCCAGGGTTTCCTGCATTGCAGGTGGACTTTTCACCAGCTGAGCTACAAGGGAAACTATATTCTTACAAATATTTTTATACATGGAATGTGTGATGAGGATCCTTTGAGACATTAGTGGGCAGGAAACTATCTTAGCAACTACACAGTTGAGTTTGTAGAATAATAGAAATGTCATTTAGGATCAACAATATTCACTCTGACAGTAGCTCTGATTATTCAACAGTTTTAGTATTTCCTTCAGCCGGAAGGGAATCCATTGCTCACTAAACTTTTGACCCACCATCCTGGTGATTAGGTTACTTCTGCTTTGATTTATGTACATGTTAGGGCTTCCCTGATAGCTCAGTTAGTAAAGAATCCTCTGGCAATGCAGGAGACCCCGGTCTGATTCCTGGCTCGGGAAAATCCTATCCCTGGAGAAGGGATAGGCTACCCTCTTCAGTGTTCTTGGGCTTCCCTTGTGGCTCAGCTGGTAAAGAATCTGCCTGCAATGTGGGAGATCTGGGTTCGATCCCTGGGTAGTGAAGATCCCCTGAAGAAGGGAAAGGCTACGCACTCCAGTATTTTGGTCTGAAGAATTCTGTGGACCATATAGTCTGTTGGATTGATTGAGACATATTGAAATACTGCATTCCAGTTCATCATCTCAAAGCACACAGTTATATTTCTTTATCACAGGTGTTGATTCAATACAAAGATCTCCACCGTAGAGATTGTTTCCAAGGGAATTCAAATAAGACCATCAATAATAGGTATGCTCTAAGGAGGCGGACTTTAACGTAAGACACTAGACATGGATCACACCAGAAGGCTTATAATGAGGACATCATTACCACTTGTAGGTGGAACAATGATAGTCCTTATAATGTTGTACTTATTTATGCAAAATTAAGGTGAGATAGTTGAGGCAAGAAATATATTGGTAGTTGTAATGTCCTAACTGAGAAATATAAATAATAATGACTAAGAAATTGAATGATATTGTTAGGACAATCAATATAAATCAAAAATAGTGAAAAGTTGAAGATAATCATAAATTTAAGGTGAAGTGTGAAAACCACAGAGACTATATAATGAAAGCATTGCAAAGTGTGGTTAATATGATAAAAAGCAATGATAAATATGTATGGAAATTGGTAGTGAGAGTGCTGAACCAAAGGGAATAGAACTTGAAAGTTAGGATTAAATCATGTCCTCAATTATATAGTAATTTACCATTGCATCTGACAAATGTGCTACTTTCCATTCTTATGAAGGAGGCCCAGATGCATTTCACAGCCTCATGGGACAGAAAAAAATGCATATGTATGCTATTGATTCAGAGCTGTTTAACTCTCTTGCTTTCTGTCATACTGTAGTCTGAATGGATCTGGAAAATCTATAGAACCTATCAAACATTACATTATTCATTCTGTCAATGATGACTTGTTAATTGAAGTAGATTACTAAGAATGAAAAAATACACTGGAAGTCTTGGCAAGACATATGTATTCTAGAAAACAGAGATTTAACAAAATTCAAAGCCTTACCATATCAGTGAATTTTTTCAGGGACCCAGCTATCTAAGAGATGCTGGGACATACTTTCTAAAAAATGAATCATTGCATCTTATATATCATACTAAGAAAGAAGCACAAAATTTGATAATTTTTTATTCTGGAGGCAGCAGCATACTCTAAACTTGTAAATAATGATGTGCCATTTTTATCAAGTAATGTTATTGTGGACTGAATCATGTCTCCCCTTCCTTCCAAATTCATACGTTAAAGTCCTTAACCCTTAAAGTGATGACATTTGGAAATGGGACCTTTAGAAGACAATTAGGTTTAGATGAGGTCATGGGGCCCTCATGTTGGGATTAGTTCCCTTATAACAGGAAGAGATACCAGAGCTCTGTTTCTATCCTTATGCTCACAAAGAAGAGGTCATGTGAGCACATAGAGAGATGGTCCCCAGATTCCAGAACTATGAGAAATAGATATCTATTATTTAAGCTACCAGCTTATGGAGTTTTGTTATAGTAGCCCAAGCAAGACAAACATAAAAGACTGTCAGATTTTAGCAGAATTCAGAATATGAAAGGACTCTGAGATCCAGGTGGCAATTCAGGCAGTGCTGTCATTTGAACCATACAAGTCAAAAGACACTAGAGGTAAAATATGCTGTTAGAAAATACCATATACGCAGCTCATGGTCACCTCAGTATGAAAATCACAACTTAGAACTCTAAACTAATGGAGCCAATTTTTTACCTGTAGTGTATAACTGTACACAATACTAAAATAATTTTGATGTGCTATGGGCCTGTGGAGACAGAAAGTCTGATATCATGATATGCCATTTGATACATCAAGTAATCATGTGATCAGAACTTCTTCATAATCCAGTTTCTTTCAGAGCCAACAAGTCAAAGTCAGAGGTGGCCCACAGTAAATCCATCACTGGGTGGAAGTGGTACATTCAAGATCAATCACAAGCAGAACTAAAGGATACAAAAAAAACTGCATGACTAGGTAACCTCCCTGTCATCCATTACCGTGACACTGTGGCTTCCTACTCATCTTGTGGGCATAGGTCCTTATGACTAACTAATGGAGGAGGGAAAAGGCAAAGCTTGCTTAATAGACACTTTGCTTAATATGGGGTGCCCACTAATAAAGGATGGTTGCTGTGCTAAAGTCAAAGTTTGTGTGAAGGTAGAAGAACCCAAGGTGAGAATATAGTCTGACTCATAGGAATAGAGAATAGCTTTATTAATTGGTCAGTGGTTTAAAAAGACTAACAAGCAGAGATAAGGAAAACTGGGGAAGAGTCAAGCTGATGGACTTAGAGATATGATCACAAGATATGGAGGCTTTTGAACCCTATATTAATGTTCACTAAATAGCATTCATCTAGAAATTCTCTATCCAAGTCCTACAGAGAGTTCCATCTAACACCATACGATCCAGAGTAATATTGCTTTGAACCAAAGGAAAAAAATAAAATAAAATAAAATTAGATGAGGTTCTGGATACATATTGGAATCCACTGAATTAGTATCCAGGAAAGGACATGAACACTGCATCTGATCCTCAAGTGGGAAGAGTCAGAGTTCAGTATCAGGGTCTATGTACTTGTACTTAGGCTGTCAGGCTGTTCCACCACAGCAGTAAGTGGTCAAACAGATCTTTCTGCTATGCTTGAGTACCTGCAATAAGTTTGTGTGATATTAGGACTCTAGGCCTACAATACTGTGAACCATACATTTCTGAGTCTTTAGGTTAATTGTGTGGAGAGAGACCTTTTAATATTTTTCTCTTTGTAAGCCCTAAAAAGCTATTTCCTGACTAGCATGGCCCTCTGCTTAGCTATGGTCAGATACTGCTTCAAAATGTTTGATACTTCTTTGTAACAGCAGTCCCACC
The DNA here is from genome assembly GCA_006410935.1 of Redunca redunca. Taxonomy (NCBI): domain Eukaryota; kingdom Metazoa; phylum Chordata; class Mammalia; order Artiodactyla; family Bovidae; genus Redunca; species Redunca redunca. The sequence continues at coordinate 150,469 of SJYQ01000705.1, read as the reverse complement.
TGGCAGCAGCAGCAGTTCTTCAATTTTCTTTCTTGGTCTTAATATATGCTTGGTCCTATCAATTCAGTTCAGTTCAGTCACTCAGTCATGTCTGACTCTTTACAACCCCGTGCTCCGCAGCACACCTGGCTTCCCTGTCCATTACCAACTTCCAGAGCTTTCTCAAACTCATGTCCATAGAGTTGCCATCCAACCATCTCATCCTCTGCCGTTCCCTTCTCATCCTGCCTTCAATCTTTTCCACCATCAGGGTCTTTTCCAATGAGTCAGTCTTTGCATCAGGTGGCCAAAGTATTGGGGTTTCAGCTTCAGCATCAGTCCTTCCAATGAATATTCAGGACTGATTTCCTTTAGGATAGACAGGTTGGGTCTCCTTGCTGTCCAAGGGACTCTCAAGAGTCTTCAACACCACAGTTCAAAAGCATCAATTCTTCAGCGATCAGCTTTCTTTATAGGCCAACTCTCACATCCATGCATGACTACTGAAAAAAACCATAGCTTTGACTAGACAGACCTTTGTCAGCAAAGTAGTCTCCGCTTTTTAATATGCTGTCTAGGTTTGTCATAACTTTTCTCCCAAGGAGCAATCATCTTTTAATTTCATGGCTGTAGTCACCATCTGCAGTGATTTTGGAACCCAAGAAAATAAAGTCTGTCACTGTTTCCCCATCTATTTGCCATGAAGTGATAGGACCAGATGCCATGATCTTAGTTTTTTGAATGCTTAGTTTTAAGGCAGCTTTTTCATTCTTCTCTTTCACTTACATCAAGAGGCTCTTTAGTTCCTCTACTCTGTGCATAAGGGTGGTGTCATCTGCATATCTGAGGTTATTGATATTTTTCTGTGCAATCAATCTGGATTCCAGTTTATGCTTCATTCATTCTCCCATTTCTCATGATGTACTCTGTATATGAATTAAATAAGCAGCGTGACAGTATACAACTTCAATGTACTCCTTTCCCAATCTGGAACCATTCCATTGTTCCATGTCCAGTTCTAACTGTTACTTCTTGACCTCCATACAGATTTCTCAGGAGGCAGGTAAGGTGAAGGATGCTTAATTTGCACTATACTTCATGGATGAGTTTGGTATGTATTGGCAAGTGAATTAGTGGAAAGTGTTTTTCTGTTGTTGTTGCTGTTGTTGCTTGATTTGCACATGTGACCAGAGTGAGTCTCTGGCTAAAACCGTGGCTAGTGGTCTTTCTGAAGAGACAAATTACAACATGATAGACTCAGATGCTTTTTTAAAGTGGGTTGGAATACAAAACCAGGAACCATGATACAAACTGGGGAAGGTTACTGAATCAAATAGTATGGGTTTGATGATTAGAGAATGCCCTGACAGTGTGAAGTTGATAGTTTGGCATTAAATAGCATCAAAATAATTATGACCATATTTTTCACAAGTTGGTGAGAAAATAGCTAATGATGTAAAAATATTCCAGAACCTACTTCTGCATTATATTAAAGATCCTATAAATGAAATTCTTTGTAGGTCATATCCATTGAAACCGATTATAAAGTTACCCATAATATTGTGGGGAGTCGACAGGTCTGGAGTCAAAAATATCAAGTTAATTTCCCAGTTGTGAAAACTTTTAGCAAAATTATTTAATTTTCTCTGTGTCAGATTCTTGATTAGTAAAATGTTAATCTAACTATTCTAATCAAAAACTTTTCTGAGGTTTATAGGACATATTCATAAGTTAATACATATTAGTCCTGTTATGTTGAGAAAAATGTTAATGATTTCTTTCTCCTTTTTTATTGACAAATCTAGCCTTGAAATAAATTTCTCGCTCTGTTTCCCTGGAAACTTTTTGTTTCCAGGCAATGTAGATTACTTTAAAATGACCCCTCATTGGTCAGTTTCATCTGGAATTGGAACTCTACTAAGAACCACTATATTCCTAGTAGGAAGCTATAACTTAGTATTTCCGGAGTGACTCTTGTCATGGAGAATATCGCTTACCATCATCTCTTTGGAATTATACTTATGGGATGGTTATAATAAATGATGGTTCTTATTTGGAAAAGGGTACCTAAGGTAAGGTGACTCTTCATCCCTTCCAACTGAGTCTCATTCACTCACTGTTGAGCCCATGCTCTAATGTAATGCCATGGCTGCTGGATGGTCTGCTCTGACTGCTTTCACTAAGAATAAATTCCTGCTGCTTCCCTGCTGTTTTATTTCACTTCTTGTCATGTGCTTTTCTAAATGAATCTGATGCTAAGTGTGGCCTACTCAATAAACACCCCTTGAGTGTTTAAATAAGTCTAAAATGAAGACCTGTTAAATCCTTCTTTTCTAAGTCACACTGTGATTGAAAAACAGAATGCAGTTTGTTACATTGCAAGATAACATAAGCTAGTGTTAAGAAGAACTATATTTAAGGCTTATAACTAAATTTGAGAGTAAACCCTTAACAATTGCCTAGTGAATTTGTATAGCAAAATCAAAAGGTTGAGGGACCTCCACCCATGGTGGATTCACGTCAATGTATGGCAAAACCAATACAGTATTGTAAAGTAAAATAAAGTTAAAATAAAAATTTAAAAAAAAGAAAAAAATCAAAAGGTTGAGGGATCTCTCATATTCTTTAATGAAAACCTAACATTTCCCCTCATCAATATTCTTATACCACAAATTGTAAAGTTATTCAGTGAGGGTATCTATATATTAAGGAAACCCAAAACACTGAGTTGATGATGAATTTCAAACATTATGATATCTTATTTGCTTGAAGTCAGATAAAATTAGTAGGGGAACTGTTTCAACCACTACAAGTACCACAGCAGCAGAAGCTAAATGATGACAGAGTGGAAAACCACAGAAATGAGATTTTTCAGACAAATTTTCTCAAGACTCAAAGTTGAGCTAACCTAAAGGAAAATTATTCCTATACTCAATAATCTTTTTTAATATAAATTTATTTATTTTAATTAGAGGTGAATTACTTTACCATATTGTATTGGTTTTGCCATACTTCAACATGAATCCTCTACAGGTATACACGTGTTCCCCATCCTGAACCCCCCTACCTCCTCCCTCCCCATACCATCCCTCTGGGTCGTCCCAGTGCACCAGCCCCAAGCATCTATGATGAAATCTATGCTTTTTGTGGTTTGTAAGGGAGATGGGGCTGAAAGTGGCTCTCATTTCAACCAATTCTGCCAAATGGTGAGAAAAAAAAATGAAACTCTTCAAATCATTTCTTGGAGAGATTCCAGTCTGAAACAAACTCTTTAGTCAACCTCATATTGCACATGCCAACATGAGACAGGAACACAAAGGTGTTTTCCTGGCTGGCTAGTTGACTTTATTGTGAAACTGTGGTGGCAGGGGTGATGATGAGTATAAAAGAACAGCAACAAAAAACAAAAGTATTGATGCTTTGTGCTCTGGAAAGTATTTTTACTATAAGGAATAAAAACTAGAATGTCTCAACTGTTTCATATTCTTTAAAAAACACACTCATTTTTCTGAAGGGAATGTGGATAAACAATTGAAAATAATTTCAGGAACAGAGGAGCCTGAGGGTAAAATGATTGATGAAGGAAGTGTCGAGAGAATATCAGACATGGTGTACTGTCAGACTTAGCAATCTAGTTGTGTGTGGTGCTACTTATTTTTCTTACAGCTCTTAGTCATTAGTTAGCCACTTTTCATTCCCCTGAGTCCCCCACCCTATGTTTAGCTAACCTGGTTCTCTGAAATGGTTCTGACTAATTAAAGACCCACATTTGCATTCACTTGCCTACAAATGAGGTTATTGCAATGTTTCTCTTTTAAGATGTGATGACCAGTAGTATTTTAAATTACTTAATAATGTAAAATATAGACAAATGTTAACACAATAAACACTTTCTTATTTTATCTATGAATTTTTCACAATGTCTTTTTTATACCTTTCTTTATTTACTTCATTTCATAACAATGTTAGCCTTTAGTAAAAGCTTCACAGCTAGTTTTCCCTTTGTGTGTGTGTGCTCAGTCATAGTCCAATTCTTTTCGGCCTTATGGACTGTGGCCTGCCAGGTTCCTCTGTTCATGGAATTTTCAAGGCAAGATTACTGGAGTGGGTTGCCATTTCTTACTCCAGGGGATCTTTCCGACCTAAGGATCAAAACCTGGTCTCTTGCATCTCCTACATTAGCAGGCAGATTCTTTACTACTTGTGCCACTAGGGAAGCCCGTTAAATAGCTTGATATTCTGTGAAACATCTTTCTCTATCAGTTTACCAAACTTGTGTGTGCTGTGTTTAGTTGTGTCCAACTCATTGGGACCCCATGGGTTGTAACCCACATGGCTCCTCTGTCCATGGAATTTTCCAGGCAAGAATAAGTTTATCAAATTTACTCACTGTTATATACCTAACAACTAGTATAGTGCTTAGATTATTTTCACTTGAATAAATGAATGACTGGGTGAATGAATGAAAGAGGATCTTACAGCAGTAATCCATATTGTGTTTTCCACACTTAGAATCTCTATTCACAGAATTATGGGATTCCTATGTTATTTCAAAAGTCTCCAGGAGCCTTTCATACCTGAGTTCATTGTATCTGACTCTCTGTGGCCCCATGGACTGTAGCCCACCAGCCTCCTCTGCCCATTGGAGCAACTTAAGCGAGTTGCTATGCCTTTCTCCAGGGGATCTTCCCAGCCCAGAGACCGAACCCATGTCTCTTACATCTCCTACATTGGCAGTTGAGGTCTTTACTAGTTAGTGGGGTCCAGCCTCAGCAGAGTCCAGGGGTACCCTCAGAATGCATGGTGTCAGCGAATGAAAGAGTGACATGGGGAGACCAAGCTTCGGTGAGTGAGGCCTGTAACTTTATTTTCAAGAAGAGCTTTTATACCCTAATTTGTACATAGAGGAAAATGAAAGATGCAAAGTCATGCAGAGTCAGTTCAAACATTCCAACAGTTTTGCCTTTATTGAAACCAGCATTTTTTTCTGCATGGTGAAGGTGAAGGTGAAGTCACTCAGTCGTGTCCGACTCTTTGCGACCCCATGGACTGTAACCTACTAGGCTTCTCCGTCCATGGGATTCTCCAGGCAAGAATACTGGAGTGGATTGCCATTTCCTTCTCCAAGGGATCTTCCCGACCCAGGGATCAAACCCGGGTATCCTGCATTGGAGGCAGATGCTTTAACCTCTGAGCCATCAGGGAAGCCTTTTTTCTGCATACCTTTCCCATAAACAAGGGTCTTATATTGTGTACATTATCTTCTGGCCTTGGAGGCCTGTTGACATTTTATGACTCTTTTTTGATAAAGGTTGATAAACCAGAAAACTTGTTTTCCCTTAAAGTGTTTTTTCTTTTTACCTCTAATCTGTGTCAGCCTCAGAAAGTACTAAACCGAGTTACATTCTCATGGAGCAAAGGTGCAGTGTGTTACAACAACAAAAGAAGAACTTATTAGCTCAAAGGTATGATGTGGTTAATACCAAGGCTACTACTTGTTTTTCTTACATTCCAACTGTATTAACTAATGCACTCCCAGGCACACAGTGGTTAAGGGATATAGGAACTTGGCAGCAAGCATTGGCTCAACAATGAAACCCTTCACCATTATTGTTTTAATAAAACTTTGTCACCCCTCAAAGGGCTCTATATTTTTATAATGCTTAGGCTTCCTATGTCATGGTTTGTGAACAATCATATGCGTAGTTGCAAGAGTCTGGATAAACCTGCCAAGCAAGCTAGAATGCTAACAGGGGGGTTTGAATTGAAATGCTCCTTTCATGCCCAGGAGACTTATCAACTAGAGCCCTGAGTTGATTTTCTCCAGAGAAAGGTGGTCAGGGATGGCCCCCTGTTAATGTCAAAAGAGTTGGTGAAAGGCATAATATAGATACAGTAGACAGACAGATTTTGGTTTGGGGTAGATGCTCGAGCAGGTCTAGGGAGTCCTTCGAGTCCTGATCCGCCTTGCTTGTCAGGTCTCCTCCGGATGACCTTATCATGGGTGGGATGTCCTGTGCTAGCGCCCGGCAACTAGTGCCACCTGGGAAGCCCACCTGAGTTCTATGCTCAGTCATTTTTCTTATTTTGACCAATGAATTGTGTATTGTCCGACAGCTAATCTCTCTATGTACTAAATTGCAACATTTTGACCTCTCCCCTTCACCGTCATCCCTTCTCTTTCAATTAATCTTCCCTGAACATAACTTGTTAATTTGTCCCCATCTTAAAACAAGATGGGAAAAAACTATCTTCTAAAATCCCAGTCTGTGCTCCATTTCAGGGTAAAATTCCTTGGAAAACCAGTATAGTTTAGAACTATTGTGAACCCACTGTCATTCTCTTCTTCCTGCCTCCAAAACTGCAGGTTGTTTTTGCTGTTATCATTGTTCAATTGCTCAGTTGTGTCCAACTCTTTGCAACCCCATGGACTGGAGCATGCCAGGCTTCCTTGTCCTTCACCATCTCCTGGAGTTTGCTCAAACTCACATCCATTGAGTCAGTGATGCCATCCAACCTTCTAAACCTCTGTCATCCCCTTCTCCTCCTGCCTTCAATCTTTCCCTGCATCAGGGTCTTGTCTGATGAGTCAGTTCTTCACATTTAGTGGCCAAAGTATTGGAGCTTCTCAGCATCAGTCCTTCCAATGAATATTCAAGACTGGTTTCCTTTAGGATTGCCTGGTTTGATTTCCTTGCTGTCCAAGGAACTTGCATGAGTCTTCCCCAGCACCAGGAATTCAAAGGCATCAATTCTTCGACAGTCAACCTTTTTTATTGTCCAGCTCTCACATCTGTACATGACTACTGGAAAAACCATAGCTTTGACTATACATTCTCTTATCCTTGCCTCCACAACTGCTGTGGCCTCTTCATTTCCATGTGTCAGTGAGGGCATTACTTGTCCTTCTTAATCCATGACATTTTCTCTCACTCCTTATCCATCCCTGCTTATTTTGCAGGGACCTGGTTCTCATACAGCAGTGGTGTTCTTCTGTTCCTGATGTTTCCTCTAAGGCTACCCCAGGTGATGAGACAGCTGAACTGTTTAGGCTGAACTGACCTCTTTCTTTTAACGTTCTTTTCTTCTAAGTTTCCTTATCTTTTCTTGCCAATGAACTCCAAAAAGTCCTCTGCCCTAAAATAAGAAAACCCTCTTTCACACTCCACTCTGATATATAAGTCATAAAATGGTACTACTATACATTCCAATTATATTAGATATTTGAATGATACAAACCATCTCAGAATTATATATATAATTTCCTCTCCTTGGTAGCTCTGTGTACATTTTCCTTGGTAGTAGGCAATCAGTGTAGTCCGTTATATTTTATATGCCATTATATTTTAACTTGCTCCTTGTCTCTTCCATAGATTCATTGTCATTTGATCTAGCTAATGTATTTTGTCTTTTATACAGATATATTGTTTTAAGTGAGGCTCATGTAAGTAGATCCTTGCATGCATGCATGCTAAGTTGCTTCAGTCATATCTGACTCTTTGCGACCCTAGAATTATAGCCTTCAAGGCTCCTCTGTCCATGGGTTTCTCCTGGCAAGAATAATGAAGTGGGTTGCCATGCCCTGCTCCAGGGGATCTTTCTGACCCAGGGATCGAACCCATATCTCTTGAAGCTCCTGCCTTGAAGGCAGATTCTTCACTGCTTAACTACCTGGGAAGCCCCAAGTAGATCCTTAGTGCCTCCTTTATACAGGCTTAGACTTACCTAAATTCAAAGGATAGAAAAAATTAGGTGTAAGTCTCTCCATGTGCTGTAACTGTTTATAGATATGCCTTAGACTCAGCACCTAAGGCAAAGTATATCTGTGTTTCATAGGCTGTTTGATATAATTAAGTATTTTTCATACAGTAAATGTCAGTAGAGAGATAAGATATTCGATTCTCAATTGGACAAAACACCCAATGTGATTTGTGTGTATAACAAATCACCCATAAATATAATGATTCAGTGTTTTATTTCTCAAAGTTTTATCTGTTCAGTTCAAACAGGGAAAAAAAGCTTACAGATTTCAGGTAGAGAATAAAAAGAATGTGTGATATTTTCCAAAAGCTGCTTCCATTCCCTTAGGTGAATACTGTGAAAATATAAATCATTTAGGACACTATAATATTCCATTGAGAAAAAAAACAACAAAAAACATTTGTTTATATACATTTTATACCTTTAAAGGGGCTTCCCTCTTGGTTCAGTTGGTAAAGAACATGCCTGAAATGCACGAGATCTTTTCAAGTTTATATGGTAGACCAAATGCTGAAACTTCTGATGGAAACTTGAAAATCCATCCTTCATTGTTCAGTGTCCCTAGAGTTGTTCTGAAAAACCATAAAGAAAGAAAAAGAAGTGTGATAGATATACTGAGGAAATTAAAGTGCTGAATTATCCTGCATCTCTGGTTCTGAAACCTTGTACTAAGAAATCATTTAGTTTCTCTGATTCATAATATTCAACAGGGCAGAGTTTCATATACTGCTATTTATTTATCAGTTCAGTTCAGTTCAATTGCTGAGTCGTGTCTGACCTTTTGCAACCCATGAATCGCAGCATGCCAGGCCTCCCTGTCCATCACCAACTCCCGGAGTTCACTGAGATTCACGACCATCAAGGCAGTGATGCCATCGAGGAATTTCACCCTGTCGTCCCCTTCTCCTCCTGCACCCAATCCCTCCCAGCATCATAATCTTTTCCAATGAGTCAACACTTCGCATGAGGTGGCCAAAGTACTGGAGTTTCAGCTTTAGCTTCATTTCTTCTAAACAAATCCCAGGGTTGATCTCCTTCAGAATGGGCTGGTTGGATCTCCTTGCAGTCAAAGGGACTCTCAAGAATCTTCTGCAACACCACAGTTCAAAAGCATCAATTCTTCGGCACTCAGCTCTCTTCACAGCCCAACTCTCACATCCATACATGACCACTGGAAAACCATACCCTTGACTAGATGGACCTTTGTTGGCAAAGCAATGTCTCTGCTTTTGAATATGCTATCTAGGTTGGTCATAACTTTTCTTCAAATGTTTTTTAATTTCATGACTGCAGTCACCATCTACAGTGATTTTGGAGCCCCCAAAAATAAAGTCTGATACTGTTTCCACTGTTTTCCCATCTATTTCCCATGAAGTGATGGGACCGGATGCCATGATCTTCTTTTTCTGAATGTTGAGCTTTAAGCCAACTTTTTCACTCTCCTCTTTCACTTTCATCAAGAGGTTTTTTAGTTCCTCTTCACTTTCTGCCATAAGGGTGGTGTCCTCTGCCTATCTGAGGTTATTGATATTTCTCCTGGCAATCTTGATTCCAGCTTGTGTTTCTTCCAGTCCAGCGTTTCTCATGATGTACTCTGCATAGAAGTTAAATAAGCAGGGTGACAATATACAGCCTTGACGTACTCCTTTTCCTATTTGGAACCAGTCTGTTGTTCCATGTCCAGTTCTAACTGTTGCTTCCTGGCCTGCATACCGATTTCTCAAGAGGCAGGTCAGGTGGTCTGGTATTCCATCTTTCAGAATTTTCCACAATTTATAGTGATCCACACAGTCAAAGGCTTTGGCATAGTCATTAAAGCAGAAATAGATGGTTTTTTTTTGGAATTCTTTTGCTTTTTCCACGATCCAGTGGATGTTGGCAATTTGATCTCTGGTTCCTCTGCCTTTTCTAAAACCAGCTTGAACATCTGGAAGTTCATGGTTCACATATGCGGAAGCCTGGCTTGGAGAATTTTGAGCATTACTTTACTAGTGTGTGAGATGAGTGCAATTGTGGGTTGTTTGAGCATTCTTTGGCATTGCCTTTCTGTGGGATTGGAATGGAAACTGACCTTCTCCAGTCCTGTGGCCACTGCTGAGTTTTCAAGTTGACTGGCATATTGAGTGCAGCACTTTCACAGCATCATCTTTTAGGATTTGAAATAGCTCAACTGAAATTCCATCACCTTAACTAGCTTTGTTCTGACAGAATGTGGTCCACTGGAGAAAGGGATGGCACACCACTTCAGTATTCTTGCCTTGAGAACCTCATAAACATTATGAAAAGGTAAAATGATAGGATACTGAAAGAGGAACTCCCCAGATCGGTAGGTGCCCAATATGCTACTGGAGATTAGTGGAGAAATAACTCCAGAAAGAATGAAAGGATGGAGCCAAAACAAAAACAATACCCAGTTGTGGATGTGACTGGTGGTAGAAGCAAGGTCCGATGCTGTGAAGAACAATATTGCATAGGAACCTGGAATGTCAGGTCCACGAATCAAGGCAAATTGGAAGTGGTCAAACAAGAGATGACAAGAGTGAATGTCAACATTCTAGGGATCAGCAAACTAAAATGAACTGGAATTGGTGAATTTAACTCAGATGACCATTATATCTACTACTGTGGGCAGGAATCCCTTAGAGGAAATGGAGTAGCCATCATGGTCAACAAAAGAGTCTGAAATGCAGTACTTGGATGCAATCTCAAAAACGACAGAATGATCTCTGTTCATTTCCAAGGCAAACATTCAGTATCACAGTAATCCAAGTCTATGCCCCAACCAGTAATGCTGAAGAAGCTGAAGTTGAACGGTTCTATGAAGACCTATAAGACCTTTTAGAACTAACACCCAAAAAAGATGTCCTTTTCATTGTAGGGAACTGGAATGCAAAACTAGGAAGTCAAGAAACACCTGGAGTAACAGACAAATTTAGCCTTGGAATGTGAAAGGAAACAGAGAAAAAACTAATAGAGTTTTGCCAAGAGAACACACTGGTCATAGCAAACACCCTCTTCCAACAACACAAGAGAAGACTCTACACATGGACATCACCAGATGGTAAACACCGAAATCAGATTGATTATATTCGTTGCAGCCAAAGTGGAGAAGCTCTATATAGTCAACAAAAACAAGACCAAGAGCTGCCTGTGACTCAGATCATGAACTCTTTATTGCCAATTCAGACTTAAATTGAAGAAAGTAGGGAAAACCACTAGACCATTCAGGTGTGACCTAAATCAAATCCCTTATGATTATACAGTGGAAGTGAGGAATAGGTTTGATAGAGGGACTAGATCTGATAGAGTGCCCAATGAACTATGGACTGAGGTTTGCAACGAATTGTCCTGAGACAAGGATCAAGACTATCCCCAAGAAAAAGAAATGCAAAAAAGCAAAATGGCTTTCTGAGGAGGCCTTACAAATAGCTGTGAAAAGAAGAGAAGTGAAAAGCAAAGCAGAAAAGCAAAGATATAAGCATCTGAATGCAGTTCCAGAGAATAGCAAGAAGATATAAGAAAGCCTTCTTCAGCAATCAATGCAAATAAATA
>SJYQ01000705.1:103325-127593 GCA_006410935.1 Redunca redunca | reverse complement strand
CTTCAGTAAACGTTTAGAATGGTAACCTAGAGAAAATAAATGTAAACTATAAAAATATTTGTGATGGGAAAATAGATTCTAAAGTAGAAAATGAGCGAAAATCAAAAAAATGTTTCCATAAGTGGACTTTACCTTTGAAGAGATGTACTTTTGATGAAGATAGTAAAAACAGAGACTATAAAGAGAGAAGAGAAAAAGAAGAAATTTGTAAATCAACTAATTTACTTTTCACATGGAAACTAATTTATTTTATTTAAAGTGTTCAGGTACCTTTTTTTCTATTGGTATTTGTTTTTCCAGCTCATTAAGTTTCTCAATGATTAATCTTTGCTCTCTAAGGAAACAGAATGAGATTATTTGGTGAAGTGTGGGAGAGCTGAACCCCTCAGCACATAACTTAATCGAACAAGAAGGAACTCAGAGCTAAGGTTGTCATGACATTCTTAATAACCAAACCATTGATAATATTTCTTACTTATTTTTAGTATGCTATGAACATAGAAGAAGAAATGCCATTCATCTAATTGTCTGCAATATATATTTTTTTTCAATATGATATGCTCTGTTGGTTCATTTAGAAATTAGAAAACCAGTACAAACTTTTTAAAGAAAGTACACCAGACTTAAGATAACTTATAATAGTTACATTTCATTTGTAGGGGAAAAAACAACAACAACAACCAAGAAGTTAGGTTTTTGACATTTTCAGGTAATTAAGACTTAGATATATAAGTGCCTTATAAAAATGCAATTTTTTAAAAGGAATTCTTCCTCATATATTATAAATTAACATGTCTTCTCTGATAAATCATAGTAAATAAGTTTAAAATGTATTGAATTATCAAAAGTTAATATTTCCCTGCATGTAGTTGAAGCTTATTACATCTAGTTACCTTCTTACCACTGAGGTTATGGAGATATTCAGCAATGGAGAAACCCCTACTAAGTACATTTAGGTGCCACCTTCAGGGTATTCATACCGAGTGCTTTTATCTTTTCTTGCTTCAATAATTCTCTGTAGACAGATTTTAGGATCTCTCTCCCTCTCTCCCCCTACCTCTTTAGAACATTGTAGAATAGCTCTGAGCTTTTTTTGCTTCCTTTCCTCTTGATCACCATAATGATTACTATCAGTTCTTTAAAACCAAGGACATCTCTCAAGTGCATTCTATTCAGTATGTGGTACCTACAATATTTTGGCTCAAGCACATTGATGTCACAGGAGCCAAGGATTATTTTTTCCAAGTTAATACCCAACAGAAATCCAGTTCCTTGAGATTAATAATAGAATATTGTATATTTTCTGAAAAATCATTGGGTCAGATACTGAATCAATTCTTCCATGCAATTAACTCACTTGGTAATCACAAATATTTTATGATGTAGGCAATAAGTGACTCTCAAAATATTTACAACTGCTACATCAGATTAATGCATCTCAATTGATGTACATGTGGTCCACTCAGAATGGACAGTGGCTGTAAATAATTGGTGAGGATATACTGGTATATTGGCTGGGTATCAGCCTCATGATAGTCACTGCTATTTTCCCTACTTTATAGGTGAGATGACTCAAGCACAGGTGATATATTTTGTTCCAAATCAGAAATATGGCAAGTGATGGGGCAAGAACTCAAACTGTCTGATCCTAGAGCCTGTACTATAAACCCCCATATTAGCCCCATATTAACCCTTGACTCACCCCTCTAGACTTAGTTCACAGAAGCGAAGACTAGAGTCAGTCTCAGTTTAGTATCCTAATTTGTATAAAAGTATTGTCTATGTTCGTTTTGCTGCCTGATGCCACACTTCCTTACTAAAGAAATTGACTTAAAGAGTATAGAGAATAAATCAGGGCCAGGATTATATAGTGTATTGCTTGTACAGTATAGATTGATATTTTCCTAAATAATTGAAATAAATAACTATTGAATGACTGAAATGGTTGAATGATAGACAAATGTAAGTATATACAAGCAAAAAAGTAGACAGAATCTATATTCTTACACTTTAAAAAATATTTTTAAAATGTTTTCCTCTAAAAAACCTTGCTTATGAATATTCCACTCTCCAAAAGAAGCAATGTACTTAACTTACCTGTTTCCTATCTTTCAGACCAGTGGTAGAAAGTTTATCATGGATGAAATTCTGCAGACTAGTGAGTCTATTTCATCCAGAAAAGAATGGATGTATTGAGATAAGCAGGGACATCACTTTGCCAACAAAGGTTTGTATAGTCAAAGCTATGGTTTTTCTTGTAGTCATGTATAGATGTGAGAGTTGGACGAGAAAGCAGGCTGGGTACCGAAGAACTGATGCTTTTGAATTATGCTGGAGAAGACTTTTGAGAGTCCCTTGGATGGCAAGGAGATCCAACCAGTCAAACCTAAAGGAAGTCAGTCCTGAAGGACTGATGCTGAATACTCCAATACAAGGAAGGTGAAATGGGATCACCTTCCTTGGTTTCTTTAGGTGAGACTTGTTAGGTTTCTTTATTGTCAAGGTGTACTTTTTGGAAGGAAGTCACTATGGAAGGAAGACTTCACTTAATGAAGAAGTGTGGGCTATATTGGCCCTCACTGAGGGCCAATATGTCCACAATTTATTTGAATATTTTTTCTTGAGAGATTTATCTATTTTCCTTCACTCATAGATTTATTCAGTCATTCATTTATATCAGTATGGCCTCAAAAATGCATTTTGTACTTTGGGTTTTAAGCTACATTACTTGTTTTTACTCAGATTATTCTCAATTTGGCCATTGGGAGATACTTCTGTTGACTCCTATGTCCGTTTGATATACACCTATAATTATGCTTTCTTGTTTTTGTTTTCATTTTTTGTTTTAGTATTTCCTTGTTTTCTGGCACTAAATATGATCCAGATTCATTTGTATATTTTTTGACAGGGTCTAAAATCAGTCATCTGACTAAAGTGCATTGATTTCTTTTATGGGAATGATATTTGAAGACAAGATTCAGGATATCTCAGCTGACATGTAATACTAATCTTCACAGTATGTTTGTATGTGTGTGTGTGATATCAATATATGTACATATATATGCTATCCATATATGTATATAGATACAGGCATATCTATATATGTCTGTATATAACAATCTGTATCTCTGTAAAGCTAAATAGTAGTTCATAATGATGTTATTAATCTGGAAAGATCAGCAGTGGCCACAGGAGAGGAATAGGTCAGTTTTTCTTTCAATACCAAAGAAAGGCAATGCCAAAGAATGTTCAGACTACTGCACAGTTATATTCATCTGACACACTAGCTTCCCTGGTGGCTCAGACAGTAAAGAATCTGCCTGCAGTGTAGGACATCTGGGTTTGATCACTGGGTTGGGAAGATCCTCTAGAGAAGGAAATGGCAACCCAATCCAGTATTTGCACCTGGAGAATCCCCGTGGACAGAGGAGCCTGGCAGGCTACAGTCTATGGCGTTGCAAAGAGTTGGACACAACTGAGCAGCTAAGCACTTGGCACAAGACACACACTAGCAAAGTAATGCTCAAAATCCCCCAAGCCAGGCTTCAACAGTATGTGAACCAAGGACTTCCAGATGTTCAAGCTGGATTTAGAAAAGGCAGGGGAACCAGAGATTAAATTACCAAATCCATTGGATCATAGAAAAAACAAGAGAATTCCAGAAAAACATCTACTTCTGTTTCATTGACTACACCAAATCCTTTGACTGTGTGGATCACAACAAACTGGAATATTCTTAAACAGATGGAAATACTAGACCACCTGACCTGCCCCCTGAGAAATCTGTACGCAGGTCAAGAAGCAACAGTTAGAACTGGACATGGAACAACAGACTGATTCCAAATCGGGAAAGGAGTACGTCAAGGCTGTGTATTGTCACCCTGCTTATTTAATTCATATATAGAATACATCATGTGAAATGCTGGGCTGGATGAAGCCCAAGCTGGAATCAAGATTGCCAGGAGAAATATCAGTAACTTCAGCTATGCAAATAACACCACTGAAAGGCAGAAAGCAAAGAGGAACTAAAGAGCCTCTTGATGAAAGGGAAAGTGGGGAGTGAAAAAGTTGGCTTAAAACTCAACATGCAAAAAATGAAGATTATGGCATCTGGTCCCAGCACTTCATGGCAAATAGATGGGGAAACAATGGGAACAGTGGCAGACTCTATTTTGGGGGGCTCCAAAATCACTGCAGATGGTGACTGGAGGCCATGAAATCAAAAGACACTTGCTCCTTGGAACAAAAGGTATGACCCACCTAGGCAGCATATTAAAAAGCAACAAAGGTCTGTCTGGTCAAAGCTAAGGTTTTTCCAGCAGTCATGTATGGATGTGAGAATTGGACCATAAAGAAATCTAAGTGCTGAAGAGTTGATGCTTTCAAACTGTGGTGTTAGAGAAGACTCTTGAGAGACCCTTGTACTGCAAGGAGATTAAACCAGTCCATCCTAAAGGAAACCAGTCCTGAATATTCATTGGAAGGACTCATGCTGAATGGAAGCTCCAATACATTGGCTAACTGATGTGAAGGGCTGACTCATTAGAAAAGACCTTGATGCTGGGAAAAAAAATGAAGGTGGGAATAGAAGGGGATGACAGAGGATGAGGTGGTTGGATGGCATCATCAACTCTATGGACATGAGTTTGAGCAGAATTTAGTAGCAACCTCCAGGAGATGGTGATGGACAGGGAATTCTGGTGTGCTGCAGCCCATCGGGTCACAAAGAGCTGGACACAACTGAGTGACTGAACTGAACTGAACTGAATGATGTCTTTGACCATATGCTTCATTAGAGCCTTCTTCCCTTCCTTGTCAAATCCATCTTCCAGTAGTGAGTAGGTTTGTTTCACCAGTCTTCCATTGGTTTATTTAATTTTTCAGTTCCAATTTACATGTATGTAGGTGCCAGAATTATTAACCCATGCTGCCTTGGAAAAAAATTACCATCTAGAATACAATGATTATGTATGGTTTCTTTTGTCTTTAGTTTCACACACTGCATTCAATTCAAAAATGTACTTAGGTTAGCATCTTTTTACCCTACATCTTTCCATGAAGTTATATTCATTTTTATAATATAATACATTGTTTTCTACATACCATACCGGCAACCCTTTACCACCTAAATGTTCTTTTCAAAATATTTGCACACAGTAAAGTCACTTTTTGTGCTGTGAAGTTCTATGGATATTTGACTAAATATGGCATGTCATGTAACCACCATTAGTGTGTAAACAATTAGTAAGTAGAAACCTCAGTTAAATAGAGAAGGGAGACAAAATGGAGGAGCACTCATGCCCTGCAACAAGAGCAGAGCCCAAATGGAAGAAGAAAAACACCTGGACTTCCCTGCCAAGGACTCAGCCAATGAAAAGGCATGGACTCCTTGTTACAGTGTTTTCAACTTCCTTTTTCTTCCTATAAAAGCATTCTTCTTCCCTTGCTGAGTGAGAAACTGAACATGCCAGGGTGGCAGACTGCAATTCTCTGCTGATTTTGAAAAAAATCCAACTTTGCTGGAGAAATATCTGGCAGTCTATTTGTTTCAGGTCAACAGGTCCCACAAGGAATAGTTTCCCTAGCCTAAAAAATCTGTTCTTGACCCATTCAACCCTCCACTGACCCTGGCAAAAAGCCTTCAGTTTTATCCTATATAAAATGGGTTAGAAGATGTTCCCTCTACTTCTGTTTTTTGGAAGAAATTATAGAGAATTGATATGATTTCTTCCTTAAATATTTGGTAAAATTCACCAAATTATCCAGGCCTGGTGTTTTCTTTATTAAAAGTTTATTAATTATTAATTAAAACTTTAATAGATATAGGCCTATATAGATTGTCTCTCCCTATGTGAGTTTTGGTAGTCAGCATCTTTCAAAGTCTATTTCATCTAGATTAGAAATTTGCAGGGCTAGAGGTGTTCATAATATTTCTTTTAAAGTTTTTCAATGTCTCATGAAACCAATAGTGAGGGTCTTTTCATTTCTGATACTAGTGACTTGTGTTTTTTTCCTTTTTTTCTTCTTTAACTTGGCAAAAGTGTGGCAATTGTTTTGATTTCCTTTCAAAAACCCTGTTTTTAGTTTTTTGGAATTACCATATCCTGTTTTCATTTTCATTGCTTTCTGTTTTGATCTTTATCTTTTCTTCTTTCTTTCTTTGATTACTTTAGCCTTAAATTGCTCTTTTTTTTCTTCTAATGTAAGTTATTGATTATAGGTCTTTCTTCTTTTCTAATTATATGCATTTAATGCTATAAACTTCCCTCTGATAACTGATTTTACTGCATCCCACAAATATTAATAATTTAATATTTTATCTAACTAGAATATTTCTAAAATTCTCGAGGCTTTTGCTTCCATCCATGTGATATTTTCAAGTGTTATTTAATTTAAAAATAATTAGTAATTATCTAGATAGCATGTTATTGATTTTTAGTTTAATTCCATTGTGATTTCTTTTCTTTTAAATTAACATTTGTTTTGTGGCCCAGAAAGTCCTTTACCTTAGTGACTGTTCTGGACTTGACAAAAATATATATCCTGGTGGTTTTAGATGAAGCATCCTAGAAATGACAACTAGATCATGTTAATTGATGGTTCTGTTCAAGTCAACAATATCCTTTCTGATTTTCTGGCTGTTTGACTCTATAAATTACTGAGAGAGGGGTGTTGAAGTCTGTCCAGCTATAACAGGGAATATTTCTTCTTGCCGTTCTATTAGTTTTTGTCTCATACAGTTTTACTTTCTTCTGTTATGTGCATACACATTTAAGATTATGCCTACCTGGAGAATTATTACTCTTTTATTATTGAATGTCTGCCTTTATCCCAGGTAACCATTTTTATTCTGAATTTAGCGTTATCGGAAAGTAATATAGTTAATCCAACTACATTACTGTTAACATAGCATATTTTTCTCCCTCCCTTTACTTTTAATCTATCTGGATTTTTTAGTAGTTAAAGTGGATTTCTTACAGACAGTAGAGTTAGGTCTTTTTCCCCCCAAGTTCACTCTGATAATCTTTGTATTTTAATTGATGTATTTAGATCCTTCATCTTTAAAGTGAATACTGATGTGTTTAGATTAATATGCACCATGTTGTTTGTAGCTGGTTTTGAGGTAGGAGATAGATGGGCTCCAGGTTGGACATTTGCAACTAGCCTCCTGTTTGCATTTCTTGAGGCATGAGACAGGTAGACCCCAGTTGAGCAATTTACAGTCAGCCTTGTATTTACAAATAGCTAACACCTCAAGGTAATAATCATGGCAAGGATAAAGAGAGAAAGAAAAAAAAAACCTGTTTAAGTAAAGGATTAAGGGATCTCTCACTTTCCCCATTTTATGACAAGGGAGACACTACATAGGTGCAGAAAAACTCCTTGGGGTCAAAAGCCAAGGGATAATGAGTCTCGCTCCTCCCTGAAGCCTTCATTTAGAGATCCATCTTGGCTAGTGGGTGCATGTGCACCTGAGGATCCCAAAATTGTCCTCTGCAAATTAACCAGGGTGGAAATGGAAGGTGGGGTGAGGGGTTGGAGACAAAGCAAAATGACTGGGCTGAGGGAAGACAAAGACCCAGAAAACTGTCCCCTCATGAAAGATTTAAACTTCCCTGGGTTCAATTCCTGGGTCAGGAAGATAACCTGGAAAAGTAAATGACAACCCTCTCCAGGATTCTTGCCTAGAGAATCTCATGGACAGAGGAGCCTGGCGGGCTACAGTCCATGGCGTCACAAGAGTCAGGCTGACTTGGCAACTAAACCACCACCACCAAGGTGCAACTCTCTGAGTTCACCTGTGTGTCTTTCCACATGTACTTTTCTTTTCAATAAACTTTTTACTTTGCTCTTTACCTTCTGCCTCCTCACCTGAATTCATTCTTGACTAGGCAGGCAAGGACTAGGGACCCTAGCCCTAACTGCTGGCTCCTGTGGTTCAGTGGTTAGGACTCCAGGTCTGGGAAACTAAGACCTTGCTTCCATCTACCACTCGCTGCTGCTTGCTAGAAGCTGTCTTTTACTGCTACGTGCATCTCAAATCAGTTTGTATTTGTTGCTTTTGTTTATTTTCCCTTTTCTCTGGTTTTAAACATTTTTTATATGATTCTATCTTATTTTCTTTCTTAGTTTTCAGTTTTTAAAATAATTATTAAAAGTTACTTTCCATTTACAGTTATTATATAGTATTGACTCTGTTCCCCATGTTGTCCAATCATCCTTGTGCCTATTTNAGACCCGACTCATTAGAAAAGACTCTGATGCTGGGAAAGTTTGAGGGCAGGAGGAGAAGTGGGGGACAGAGGATGAGATGGCTGGATGGTATCACTGACTTAATGACATGAGTGAGTGAGTGAGAGTCTCTCAGTCATGTGTGACTCTTTGCAACCCCATGAATCACAGCATGCCAGCCCTCCCTGTCCATCACCAACTCCCGGAGTCTACTCAAACTCATGTTCATCGAGTTGGTGATGCCATCCAGCCATCACATCCTCTGTCATCCCCTTCTCCTGCCCCCAATCTCTCCCAGCACCAGGGTCTTTTCCAATGAGTCAACTCTTCACATGAGGGGGCCAAAGTACTGGAGTTTCAGCTTCAGTGTCATTCCTTCCAATGAATACCCAGGGCTGATCTCCTTCAAAATGGACTGGCTGGATCTCCTTGCAGTCCAAGGGACTCTCAAGAGTCTTCTCCAACACCACAGTTCAAAAGCATCAATTCTTCTGTGCTCAGCTTTCTTCACAGTCCAACTCCCACATCCATACATGACCACTGGAAAAACCATAGCCTGAACTAGATGCACCTTTGTTGGCAAAGTAATATCTCTGCTTTTCAATATGCTATCTAGGTTGGTCATAACTTTCCTTCCAAGGAGTAAGCATCTTTTAATTTCATGGCTGCAATCCCCATCTGCAGTGATTTTGGAGCCCCCCCAAATAAAGTCTGACATTATTTCCACTGTTTCTCCATCTATTTGCCATGAAGTGGTGGGACCAGATGCCATGATCTTTGTTTTCTGAATGTTGAGCTTTAAGCCAACTTTTTCACATACATACAATTAAGTCTATATAAGCCAGCATTCCACTCCTGGGGATGCATATATATATATATATANATAGAGAGAGAGAGAGAGAGAGAGAGAGAGACAGAGACAGAGACAGAGACAGAGACAGAGCACATTTAATCTGAAAGCAGCCAAAACACACATTCTTTTTTGATAGCAGCTTTACTAAGGAAATGGCAACCCTCTCCAATATTCTTGCCTGGGAAATCCTGAGGACAGAGGAATCTGGCAGGGTACAGTCTATGGAGTCACATACAACTTGGAGACCAAGCAACAACAGCATACTAAAAGGTTAGGATGTTGCACATTTTTTCATATACTTATTGACCATTTGCAGATCTTATTTGAAGAAATATCAGTTCGAGTCCATTCTCCATTTTTCAATGCAGTTTTCTTTGTTATTGAGTTTTAGGAGTTATCTATATATTCTGGATATATCAAATATGTATTCACAATATAGTGACTTTGTTAGTTTTTGGCTGTGTTGGGTCTTCATTGCTGCACACAAGCTTTCTCTAGTTGTGGCGAGTGGAGGCTACGCTTCGTTGCTGTTTCGGACTTATCATTGTGGTGGCTTCTCTTGTTGCAGAGCGTAGGTTTTAGAGCGCATGGGCTTCGTTAGTGGTGCCATGGGAACTTAATAGTTGTGGTGCATGGACTTAGTTGCTCTGTGGCTTGTGGAGTCTTCCCAGATCAGGGGCCAAACCTATGTCCTCTGCAGTGGCAGTGGATTCTTAACCACTGGACTTCCAGGCAACTCCTTCAGTACAGTGTCTTTTGATGTACTAAATTTGAAAAAATTTCATGAAGTCCAGTTTGTCTGTATATATTTTTTGTTACCTGTGCCTTTGATATCATATCCAAGTTATTGCTTCCAAATCCAATGTCACTCTATTTGTTCTGTTTCTTCGTTTTGCCTTTTTGCTTGTTTTAACCCTACATTTAAGTGTTTAATCCATTTTGAGTCAATTTTTATACATGGAACTAGTTAAGTTTTCACATTCATTATTTTTCATGTGGATAGACAGTGTTCCCTGTCTAGCCTTTCCTGCACTGAATGGTTTTGGTATCCTTATAAAAAATACTTTGACCTTGCGAACAAGAGATTATTTCCACTCTATCTACTGTATCCCATTGTCTACATATCTGTACTTATGCAAGTACCTAACTGTTTTGATTACTTTATCTTTGTAGTGTTTGAGGTTACAAAGTATAAGTCTTCCAGTTTTGTTCTTTTCCAAGATTGATTTGGATATTTGGAGTCAGTTGAGAATCCATATATATTTTAGAATTTTTTTCTATTTCTCCAAAAAAGTCATTGTACTATTGAAAGAGATTGCATTGAAATGGAAAATAATTTCAGTAGTATATTGAAAAATTGGCATATTAATATTAGAATGGTATTGATTTCAGCTGCTTCTAGCTGTCTAGTGATTTTGTTGGTGGTGTGACTAAATGATGTCTGTCAGTTCAGTTCAGCCTCTCAGTCGTGTGACCACATGGACTGCAACAGGTCAGGCTTCCCTCTCCAACACCAACTCCCGGAGGTTGCTCAAACTCATGTCCATCGAGTAGGTGTTGCCATCCAACCATCTTATCCTCTGTCGTCCCCTTCTCTTGCCTTCAATCTTTTTCAACATCAGGATCTTTTCTAATGAGTCATCCCTTCACATCAGGTGGCCAAAGTATTGGAGCTTCAGCTTCAGCACCAGTCTTTCCGATGAATATTTAGGACTGATTTCCTTTCGGATTGACCGGTTTGATCTCCTTGCTCTCCAAGGGACTCTCAAGAGTCTTCTCCAACACCACAGCTCAGAAGAACAAGTGATGTCTCTACCCAATGAAATTGTCAAACCCTAGACCAATTTGCATTCTGATTTTGGTTACTGTTATTTTCAGAATCTTCCAAGCCAGTTTCTCTTGAAACAATTCTGAGACTTTTCCAGAATCCTCTAAAAAGCTTCTTTCTTTTGGAATTGCTTTCTATTGTTTGAACTGATATATCCATATTGATACAGAAAATATAACCTAGATTATTTGCAGACAGAAACAGGAGGGATTATATGATTTATTTTCTGGGAATTTTAGAGTTGCAGGCAGTGAAAATACAGTTAATCTTTCAAATTTTTAAAAATTTTCATGAATACTAGAAAACAGATAATATTTTTGTGTATCATCATTTGCAAGGAAGTATCCACTGAATGCAAAGTTTTGGGGGTGGGCAGGTAGGTGCCAAATATGCTACTGGTGATCAGTGGAGAAATAACTCCAGAAAGAATGAAGGGATAGAGTCAAAGCAAAAACAACAACCAGTTGTGAATGGGACTGGTGATAGAAGCAAGCTTTGATGCTGTAAAGTGCAATATTGCATAGGAACCAGGAATTGTAGGTCCATGAATCAAGGCAAATTGAAAGTGGTCTAATAGGAGATGACAAGAGTAAACATCGACATTCTAGGAATCAGTGAACTAAGAGTATGGTTATATTTAACTCAGATGACCATTATATCTACTACGTGGGTGGGAATCCCTTAGAAGAAATGGAGTAGCCATCATAGTCCACAAAAGAGTCCGAAATGCAGCACTTGGGTGCAATTTCAAAAACAACAGAATGATCTCTGTTCATTTTCAAGGCAAAATATTCAATATCACAGTAATTCAAGTCTATTCCCTGACCAGTAATGCCAAAGGAGCTGAAGTTGAACAATTCTATGAAGAACTACAAGACCTTCTAGAACTAACACCCAAAAAAGGTGTCCTTTTCATTAAAGGGGACTGGAATGCAAAAGTAGGAAGTCAAGAAACACCTGGAGCAACAGGCAAATTTGGCCTTGGAGTACAGAATGAAGCAGGGCAAAGGCTAACAGAAGTTTGCCAAGAGAATACACTGGTCATAGCAAACAGCCTCTTCCAACAACACAAGAGAAGACTCTACACATGGACATCACCAGATGGTTGACACTGAATCAGACTGATTATATTCTTTGCAACCAAAGATGGAGAAGCTCTATACAGTCAGCAAAAACAAGACTGGGAGCTGATTGTGGCTTGTACCATGAACTCCTTTTTGACAAATTCAGTCTGAAATTGAAGAAAGTGGAGAAAACCACTAGACCATTCAGGTATGACCTAAATCAAATCCCTTATGACTATACAGTAGAAGTGAGAAATAGATTTAAGAGACTAGATCTGATAGACAGATTGCCTGATGAACTGTGGACGGAGTTTCATGACACTGTACAGGAGACAGGAACCAAGACCATCCCCAAGAAAAAGAAATGCAAAAAAGCAAAATGGCTGTCTGAGGAGGCCTTACACATAACTGTGAAAAGACAAGGAGTGAAAAGCAAAGGAGAAAAGGAAAGATATACTCATTTGAATGCAGGGTTCCAAGGAATAGCAAGGAGAGATAAGAAAGCCTTCCTTGGCAATCAATGCAAAAAAATAGAGGGGAAACAATAGAATGGGAAAGACTAGATATCTCTTCAAGAAAATTAGATATACCAAGTGAATATTTAATGCAAAGATGGGCTCAATAAAGGACAGAAATGGTAGGGATCTAAAAGAAACAGAAGACATTAAGAAGAGGCGGCAAGAATACACAGAAGAACTGTACAAAAAAGATCTTCATGACCCAGATAATCACAATGGTGTGATCACTCACCTAGAGCCAGACATCCTGGCATGTGAAATCAAGCGGGCCTTAGAAAGCATCACGACGAACAAAACTAGTGGAGGTGATGGAGTTCCAGTTGAGCTAGTTCAAATCCTGAAAGATGATGTTGTGAAAGTGTTGCACTCAATATGCCAGCAAATGTGGAAAACAGCAGTGGCCACAGGACTGGAAAAGGTCAGTTTTCATTCCAATCCCAAAGAAAGGCAATGCCAAAGAATGCTCAAATTACCACACAATTGCACTCATCTCACTTTAGTAAAGTAATGCTCAAAATTCTCCAAGCCAGTCTTCAGCAATACGTGAACTGTGAACTTCCAGATGTTCAAGCTGGTTTTAGAAAAGGCAGAGGAACCAGAGATCAAATTGCCAACATCTTCTGGATCATGGAAAAAGCAAGCAAGTTCCAGAAAAACTTCTATTTCTGCATTATTGACTATGCCAAAGCCTTTGACTGTGTGGATCACAATAAACTGTGGAAAAGTCTGAAAGAGATGGGAATACCAGACCACCTGACCTGCCTCTTGAGAAATCTGTATGCAGGTCAGGAAGCAACAGTTAGAACTGGACATTGAACAACAGACTGGTTCCAAATAGGAAAAGGACTATATCAAAGCTGTGTATTGCCACCCTGCTTATTTAAGTTATATGCAGAGTACATCATGAGAAATGCTGGGCTGGAGGAAGCACAAGCTGGAATCAAGATTGCCGAGAGAAATATCAATAACCTTAGATATGCAGATGACACCAGCCTTATGGCAGAAAGTGAAGAAATAAAGAGCCTCTTGATGAAAGTGAAAGAGGAGAGTGAAAAAGTTGGCTTAAAGCTCAACATTCAGAAAACTAAGATCATGGCATCCGGTCCCATCACTTCATGGCAAATAGATGGGGAAACAGTGGCTGACTTTCTGGAGATGGAGATTTCAGCAATGAAACTAAAAGATGCTTACTCCTTGGAAGGAAAATTATGACCAATCTAGATAGTGTATTAAAAAGCAGAGACACTACTTGGCCAATAAAGGTGCGTCTAGTCAAGGCTATCGTTTTTCCAGTGGTCATGTATGGATGTGAGAGTTGGACTATAAAGAAAGCAGAGCACTGAAGAATTGATGCTTTTGAACTGTGGTGTTGGAGAAGACTGTTAAGAGTCCCTTGGAGTGCAAGGAAGTCCAACCAGTCCATCCTAAAGGAGATCAGTCCTGGGTTTTCATTGGAAGGACTGATACTGAGGCTGAAACTCCAATACTTTGGCCACCTGGTGCCAACAGCTGACTCATTTGAAAAGACCCTGATGCTGGGAAAGATTGAGAGCAGAAGGAAAAGGGGATAACAGAGGATGAGATGGTGGATGGCATCATCGACTCAATGGACATGGTTTTGGTTGGATTCTGGGTGTTGGGGATGGAGAGGGAAGCCTGGTGTGATGCATTTCATGGGGTTGCAAAGGGTAGGACATGACTGAGTGACTGAACTGAACTGAGGAACTGTTACTGAAAGGTACATGATGGTTAAGATAAATTGCATTCAATGTGGAGGTCTTTATTTTTTTTCCCCTCTTCTAGAACTGTAGAGAGCTTAAACAAATAGAAATACAGGTCCAAATTTACAGAATCTTCTCTCAAATTGTATACTGACAGACACTTTATGTTACTATGCTATACGTTTTCCCCTTGAAGCCACAGTTCTTTAGCAAACTGAAATCAAACTCACGTTTCAATCCTTTGCCTTATTGACTTTCAAAGACATTTAAATCCTCTTCAGGTCAGTAATATGATGTGATCATGTTGATTGGCATAAAAACAAGCAGCAGATAGAATTGAGATATTGATAATTTAAGTCCTGAGCCCTCAAACTTTACTGAATCTTACTTGGCCTCTGAAGCAGACTTTTTGATATGACCTTCCCTTCATACTTTGAAGAGGTTGATATTTTGAAAGAAATGGACAATTCTCTTTATAACTGAAATTGGTCATTCTTTGTAATGTCCATCTAATTAAAGGAAAGTTGTACTTGTGCTACCTGGGTGAAGTGGAAGGTGTAATAACAGTGTTAAGCCTTGAACAAAAAGTATAAACTTGAAAATGCAAAATGTTTATTTTGATAAACACCTAAAAATTAAAATCATGAGAATGCATGGGGATATAAATGCTGGGAATGTTTAACTAAATATAAAATCAGCTGGCTTTTTAAAAGTGATTTTATCATCATGGTGTATCTATGAAATATAGTGGATTCAGTGTGCCAGCAAGAGGGCCTGGAAGAATTTGCACTTGTTTCATTTGGTTAATGGATAGAAATCTGGATCTATAGTAGATAAAATTAAGTCAAGCAATCAGAATATTTTGGCAAAGGTACATGATAGAATTTAGAGATTTAGATAAGCCTGCTGCTGCTGCTGCTGCTAAGTCACTTCAGTTGTGTCCAACTCTGTGTGACCCCATAGATGGCAGCCCACCAGGCTCCCCCATCCCTGGGATTCTCCAGGCAAGAACACTGGAGTGGGTTGCCATTTCCTTCTCCAATGCAGGAAAGTAAAAAGTGAAAGTGAAGTTGCTCAGTTGTGTCTGACTCTTAGTGACCCCATGGACTGCAGCCTACCAGGCTCCCCCGCCCATGGGATTTCCCAGGAAAGAGTACTGGAGTGGGTTCCCATTGCCTTCTTAGATAAGACAATTTCCATGGAATTG
Organism: Redunca redunca; assembly: GCA_006410935.1. Lineage (NCBI taxonomy): Eukaryota > Metazoa > Chordata > Mammalia > Artiodactyla > Bovidae > Redunca > Redunca redunca. The sequence continues at coordinate 112,170 of SJYQ01000705.1, read as the reverse complement.
TTAAATGTAGTCTATGTACACACTTTGAAACTTTATTATAAGAGGGTCCATGGTCATATGCTCTAGCTAAACAATGAGAAACATATTGATAAAGGTAGAAACTACACTTTGAAAAGCTGAGACCAATATTCATAGGCCAGGGGTGATGAAGAGATATGCTATAAATGAGTTCACTGATTTCTTTGGGAATATTGGGTTCACAGTGAGACACAGACCAATTATTGGCATTTCAGGGCTGAGTGCAAAGTGAATTTTGTTTCCATAATAAAATGTGAAATTTGATTACTGTAATAAAATGATAAATATATTTGTTAATCAGAATAGTGTGACCTGAGGAAGTTTTTGGTCCTGTAGTCCTAGGACTGATATAGTTAGGCAACTTGCTAAATTATTAGTAAGTGCTGCATTGGAAAAAAGCAAAATTTAAATGTGAAAATAGGCCTGCCTGACTTGAGCAACTGCAATAAAGAATTACAGCCTTTTGCACAATTTCCAAATATATGTCAATTCACAGACCTGATACTTTTTCAATAAAGAAAGCCCAAGTGCTTTTTAAACAAGCCCTCAAAATAACATGACAAGTATATCATGTGAATCTTTTCCTCAGCAGTTTACAAATGGAATCTCTAACAGGCAGCTACACTTTGGAAAAGAAAACTGAGATATCCTGTTTATTCAACACTGGATATGAATTAATACTAATTCTAGGAAAATTGTGATTTGACAGACATGGTGATATCAGGTGATTAATGAAATTTTAATGTGAGTCTGCCTCAAAATAATCTAAAAGTAAGGTTTGATGCCTTCCTTTTTAATTACTTTCTGAATCTCTGGATATCAAATGCAAAAATCTATGTAATTATATGCCTATCTGTGTATCTGTCTATGCATCTGCCTGTTTTTCTATGTATCTAATGAGCCCTCCATGACACCTGACCCATGAAATATGAATTGCTGTGGTAAATATGGCTAAGTAGCATGAATGCACAGAAGATTATAAAATGCCTCCTAACCAAGAGTAAATCTCAATTGATACCAACTCTGGAGAAACCACAGAGATTACATCTAAGTCTTGAAATTATAGTAGTGAAATTTCAATCTTTGGCAGGTTGAAAGGCGTAAGGATCTTGGTCATTATAAAATTAATATGCTGGTTACTTCTGCACTTTTCCCTTTATGTTCCCTGTTTTAAAATAAGTCAACACAACATAGTGTACCTGGTAAAATACAGGTCTGATAAGTTTTCCCTTTCTTCCCATCCAAGTTCATAAAGACCATTAAGATTATGACTTTTGTCATAACTTTTCATTAAAACATTTTAGAGAAAGAGTGCATCTGAGACATCTTATTGTAAATTCATCTCTTTTACTCTGTGTAGCAATTTGGTTCCCATCATCTTCGATTTTCTTACCTTACTATAAAGCATTATGCTGGAAGGATTTATAGAGTCACAAATAGCAATAACACCAAGTTCTCTTGAGAAGATGCATATCTTCCTGTGAATAAGTAATTTTATAAAAATACAGGGACCATACAACTAATTTAAGTCCTGAGGATCATATATTGTTGGAAATGATGACATAATCTGCCTAGTCAAAGATGAGTTTCTATATAATTTATACCTATGCCGCAGGGGGGGGGAAAAAAATCAACAAAACTCACAAAATTTGGAGTTCCTTAACTTTTGAATACAATGTATTTTACAATTAGATGTTCTACTCCAATTGATCCCTTTTAATTAAACCTGAATAAAGAAATTACCTTTTAGGTTATCCTGAACTGCAATGCAGATTGATTTATCTCTTAATTTTTATGATCCAGATATTCAATGGTTTGATAATCATCAGGTTTTTGGAGTCATTTTTGATAGGTGAGAAAAATTTTCAAACATAGATCCATGGATAGAACTTTTAATGTATCCAACATGTGGGATTATTTGTGAATGTGTAAAATAAAATTTGCTTTCACTTTGAGGAGGCTTTCACTAATTGGGAGGATTATATGATACACATTGTGAATATCAGTCAATTTCTGTTCTAAACTGTTTGAGTATTTGCTTAATGGGCTCATGAATAATAAGTGTCAGTCATTAGACAAATCTAAGTTATGCACACTCTCAATAAATTACTTCCCAAGACAGAATATTATGTTCACAAGCAGCGTTTAAGTCAACACAAAAAAGACATGTTGGAGTATGTTTCAGGCTTAAAGACAAAGTAACCACCATCAACTATGCAGCCTAATTAATGTAACGTCCTTAATTAGATGCTCATCTTTTGGAAAGAAAAAAGTAAAAACAATGAGAAATGGCTGAAATTCTTTTCACTGGGAATGTTGGTGAGTTTCCTTATTTGTGCGTTTAAGTAGACATGGAGTGAAAAGAAAAGGGTTGTCTCCTACACAGCCCTCAGATATTGGGACCAGAATAAAGCAACCCAAAGTACCAAAAGAATGTGAGTATAATGTGTTTGTAAATATTTTATTCATATATTATGTTTCATTTTCATAGAATCATTTCTTAAGATATTGTGAAATCGGTACCAATTCTCCAATTTTATGCCAATTCAGATATATTGTCTGCAATCTGTTTAAAACTGGGCATCATAATAAGTCTTCTAATTCAGAAAGTCTCAGAAGTATTAAAGTTTTTTCCTAAATTGCTTCTTCACTTACTCAGCTTGTGTTTTCTGTTTTTTTTTTTTTTGCAGGGGAATTGGGGACAGAGAAGGAGGTAGAGGTGGCTTGTAGATAGCACAGTCATCATATAATTATTTGTCCACAGATGCTAACTGTCTTGTGGTGTAGGTAATTGTCATTCTTGCCAGAAAATTGGAGGTGGAAGTTGATTGATAGCAAATACCCTTTACACATACTGATGTGTGACTAACTTTTTAGGCCTTGGGCACTGACTCTATTATATCTGTGGAAGCCAGGTAATCAGCAGCAATTTCTCTTATAATCTTCTTGTTTTCAGATTTGTTTTTACAGTGGTCTTTTGGTAAAATTATTTATCTGGCTAATTGTAAGATCTTCAAGAAAATAAGTTATTGGCAGCCTCTTTTCTTGAACAGCTTACAGTTTTCAGGGACTGGTCACAATTCAAAAAATTTTATAGCTAAAATTATTGCAAATGAAAAACCAGAACCACTTTCTTAAAGGTTGTGGATGCCTTAATCTCCAGAATATCCTGAGGGTATAGGGATTTTTTTAAATTTTATTTTAATGAGGCAATGAGGTGAAAAAATATATATATATAATTGATAAATTTTCATATTGGAATTTTTATATTCTGCCACATGTCTATATGATTGTCTTAGTCTGTTCAGGCTGCTATAACAAAATACCACAGACTAAGAAGTTTATAAACAGCAAAATTTTATAGCTTATTGTTCTGGAGGCTGGAAAGTTCAAAATCAAGGTTCCAGTATGATCACCATCTAATGAAAGTACCTATTCTGATTCATAGCCTATACCTTCTTATGTCTTTATACCATAGAAAGAGAGATCTCTCTGGAGCCTCTATTATAAGGTGTTAATCCCATTCATGGAATTAACCTGGTGGCTCAGATGGTAAAGCATCTGCCTGCAATGTGGGAGACCCAGGTTCGATTCCTGGCTCGGGAAGATCCCCTGGAGAAGGAAATGGCAACCCACTCCAGTACTCTTGCCTGGAAAATTCCATGGACAGAAGAGCCTTGTAGTCTACAGTTCATGGGGTCACAAAGAGTCAGACACGACGGAGCGACTTCACTTCACTTCACTTCAATCCCAGTCATTAAGGCTCTACCCTCATGACCTAAGCACTAACTCTCCTAATACTATCATCTTCAAGGATTAGGGTTTCAACATAATATTTGGAGGGACATAGACAATCTCCCCATAGCAATCATTAACTGTACAGATTATCTCTTCCCAAAGGAAAATATGACTTGAAGTATTAAATTTTCCACAGGCATATTACTTTTCTAAGCTATATAAATCAGGGAAACTAATTGTAATCTTCATGAGTTTGCCATTAAAATATAAAACAGTGAATTTTGTATTTTTCCTTGATATTTTTGAAGCTCAGAGACTATTCTTATGTATGGTGGTGGTTTAGTCACTAAGTCGTGTCCGACTATTGTGACCCCATGGACTGTAGCCTACCAGGCTCCTTTGTCCGTGTGATTCTCGAAAGAATACTGGAGTGGGTTGCCATTTTCTTCTCCAGTGGATCTTATGGACCGTGGGATGGAACCTGGGTCTCCTGTATTGCAGGCAGATTCTTTACCATATAGCCAAAGACTAAAAACGTAATTTTGCTTATGCTACATTGTAGAGAATGGTTTCATTCTTCCTGTGATTGAACACACATTAAAATGCTGTTACTAATGAATTAAAACTTCTTAATTATAAAAATATTTGATGAGGTTATCATGGATATTGAAAATTACAACATGCTGTGTCCATTGCAAATGCAGAGAAAACAAAATAACAAAGGGGACCCAGGGTATGCCTAAATATTTAAATGTATTTTAATGGCCACTTATAAATTAAGGATATACAAAAAACTCAAAGTTATAAATGTGCATGATTTAAAACCTACATAGGAAAAACAGCTACCAGGTTAGTAGTTATGACTTGACTGACTGTTTTTATAGCCCTTTTACATGAGTGTTTACTTTTCCTTTGAAAAGAATTAGTAGAAACTTAAACAGGTTATCTGTAATTTAATAGTAAATTTGCCTTGTTTATGTTTGTGAATAGACTGTGAGGCTAATAAAGCCAATTTGAGTTCTTTTGTCCTGTGATGCCTTGCATATTTATTTTGTTGCCTATAGGAATTGAGAACAATCTTTCTAAACAATATAGGTATATTACTTTTAGTTATAAAAGCAAAGAAACTTTAATTTAGACATGTCACATTGTAACTAAAGTCAGATAGTTAACAACTGGATGCATATAAATTTGGAAAACTGTATTCCTACCAAAAAGATAAAGAGAATCATCTATTATCTTTTGAAAATGTGTTCCCTCTAATATTNAGAATCTAAAATCCATTTAACGTAGGGATATTTGACAAGTTGATTCACAATTCTCTTCCCCCTCTTAGAATATTGTCTAGCACATTCAGGTGTTCAATAAAATTTTGGTGTATTAGTAACTGGATTTTTAAATGATTTGAGCAATCAATTGATTAACTACATTTCTCTCTTCTACATAACATTTCAAAATATTATATCAAACAATATTGAAAATCTGAGAGATTATAAAGTTCCTTAAAATAAAAAGAATATTTGAATCTTAGTTACTATAAATGAAGTCTTATACTGTCACACTTTGCCAACTAAATTGACCTAAATTAATTTCAAATTACTCTAGCAGCTCAGTGGTAAAGAATCTGCCTGCAATACAGGAGAGAGAAATTCAGTCCCCAGGTTAGGGACATCTCTTGGAGAAGGAAATGGCAACCCACTCCAGTATTCTTATCTATAAAATCCATGGACACATGAGCTTGGCAGGCTCCAGTCCATAGGGTTGCAATCAGATTTGACTTAGAGACTAAGCAACAATTTCAAATTGAAGCAATCTGATTGAATGCAAAAACTATGTCAAGAGACTTCAACCTAATTTTTTTTCGAATGTGCACAGAAAAATTAACTTTATTTAGTCTCTACTATTTTGGCTTTGGCTTCCTTCCTAAACTCTTAGTGTTTCTGAACATGTTTGTGTGTCTGGTTCACAATGGAAGTGAAAGTCATTCAGTCATGTCTGACTCTGCAACCCCATGGACTGTAGCCTGCCAGGCTCCTCTTTCCATGGAATTCTCCAGGAAAGAATACTGTAGTGAGTACCCATTCCCTTCTCCAGGGGCTTTTCCCAACCCAGAGAACAAACCCACATCTCTTACATCTCCTGCATTGGCAGGTAGGTTCTTTACCACTTAGCGCCACCTGGGAAGCCCCAGTGATATTTGAGTCCCAAACTCCTGATGATTTTCAGAGAGAAGATTTTATAGGTGAAATTTGGTGTGAGGGCTATAGGGTGCTTGGATTTCTTCTGATTGGTTGGGACTGGGGTGACTGGGCAGTGTTGCAGGAGTCCTGTCTGTTGCCTTAAGTTACCATCCTTCACCTGGGTGGGGGCCTTAGTTTCTGCTTCAGTTGTGTCAAAATCTTTGTGAGTCCAGGGAATGTAGCCCACCAGGCTCCTTTGTCCATGGAATTTTCCAGGAAAGAATACTGGAGTGGGTTACCATTTCCTCCTCAGGGGATCTTCCTGACCCAAGGATCAGAGCTGCATCTCCTGTGTCTCCTATATTGCGGGAGGATTCCTTACCACAGTGCTTCCCAGGTGGTGCTAGGGGTAAAGAACCCACCTTCCAGTGCAGGAGATGTAAGAGATGTGGGTTCAATCCCTGGGTCAGGAAGGTCCCGTGGAGGAGGGCAGGGCAACCCACTCCAGCATTCTTGCCTGGAGAATCCCATGGACAGGGGAGCTTGGCGGGCTACAATTCATATGGGCGCAGAGTCGGACACTGACTGAAGTGACTTAGCATACACACAGTCTTTTACACTAGTGCCACCTAGAAGCCACTAGTTTCTGCAGAAGAACTCAAAGGTATTGCTTTGTGTATCCTTTGAGGAGGAAGCAGTTTCCTGCCCCAAGTCTGCACTACTGTTTCTCCTTTGCTCCTCCCTTGTTTCTACATTCACTCCCTGCCTAGATTTATTGTTCTTCAGTTGCTCAGTTTTGTCCGACTATTTGTGACCCCTTGGACTGCAACGTGCCTATCTTCTCTGTCCTTCACTGTCTCCCTGATTTTGCTCAAACTCATGTCCATTGAGTCGATGATGCCATCCAACCATCTCATCCTGTGTCCCTCTTCTCCTCCTGCTCTCAATCTTTCCTGGCATCAGGGTCTTTTCCAATGAGTTGGCTCTTGATGCCAGTATTTCTTGATGCCAATAACTTTTGACGCCAGTATTTCTCTTGGAAACATAGTGAACATTCCTAAAACACTCCAAATATTCAGTTCAAGTTTGGCAAGTTACCAGTTTCATAACATGACATGGGGCCAGAAGTGCAATGATTTCCTCTGTGCCCTAAAAAAGAAGCCTAATGACAGAAAGAACAGCTATGGTTATCATGCTAAGCAGATTTTCTAGAAGGTCAGACTTCAAAAAGGATTGTTCTGAGGTTTACTGGCCATTAATAGATATATAAATTTTTAACTGGAAGGGGCAAGAAGAGGGAAAGCCAAGTCATCTTGTTCTAATCTTCATCTTTTTTTAGTAAAATTAAGATAGTAAAAATTGTGAAGTTATTTTAAAAAATATATATAGTTGTTTCAGTAACTATTTGAAAGGTCTCTTTTCATCCAGAAAGAGGAATATTTTCACAAAGTAAAACAAACTGGTATACTATAACCTGGAGAAGGCAATGGCAACACACTCCAGTACTCTTGCCAGGAAAATCCCATGGATGGAGGAGCCTGGAAGGCGGCAGTCCATGGTGTCGCTAAGTCGGACATGACTGAGTGACTTCACTTTCACTTTTCACTTTCATGCATTGGATAAGGAAATGGCAACCCACTCCAGTGTTCTTGCCTGGAGGATCCCAGGGACAGGGCAGCAGAGTCAGACACAACTGAAGTGACTTAGCAATAGCAAGAGCATACTATAACCAGAAAAAAATCAGATTGATTATTTTAGTAGCCAGTAGAGTCTGATGTAGATGATATATTTACATGTTTTCACACCACACGGTTATACACATGAATCAAATCAAAGTCTCACACTCATGAACACCTGAATACTCAGGGATCATACATATGCATACTTTAATTTTTCATTTAAAGTTTTAAACCTATAGCTTATTTCCCATTGAACAGAAGAGCTTTCTGCCATTATTAGAAATACTAGCTATATAGACACAAATATTCTGTTTATTATTCAAGGACATTGTATTAGAACCCTGTGCATTTAGAGCAGAGGAATTAAGAACAGGCTAGAATATCAGTGATAATACAATATTCAAGGAAGGTGATGCACTTATGACTTCGTAAATTGAACAGGATAAAAACTTTTAGAAGCAAGGTAATAAATGACAAAACTTGCTATTAAACAAAGGCTGCCCTTTATGGGTCTCATAAGATTAACAAAAATAGTTACTGATGTGTCTGCTAGCATCTCTAGAACAATTACAGCAATGTAATCTTCTATCTACAGACTTCATTATATTTTGTTGGATACCTATTTTTATTCCTATAATAGATGTTAAGGTAAATGATATACAATAAAAGATAAAGAAAAAAATAATCCTTAGTGATCTAGAAAACTCATACCCATCAAATATCTCTTTCTCTTTCCCTATTCTAACTACAGAAAAGTCTGTTGCAGCATCTAATATTTAGAATGGACATGTAAGCTACACGTTGATATAGTGATCTCTTTTCAGCAAACTATATTAAACAAATATTTGTTTAGAAATAGAAAAACAAATTTTTGATATGATTATAAATGATTAACTTGCATAAGACTAGACAAACCAAATGCAACTATATCTTCCCTTTAGTGTAAATCAGATTAAAACTTTATTTCCAGGTTTGTGTTCATACCATTTTTGGAAGTTTAAGAATGTTTATATATTTTATTAAATAAAGAAGAAAACGTAGTTCTGTTTTGGTGAGTTCTTGTAAAGAAAAGCTATGTTAAGGTATATACTTTCATTCCTGACTCAAAAAATTATCAAAACGATTGAGACATTTGGGTTAAAAACGCAATTTAAAAAGTTGTTAACATTTTAGTCTGTTTATGATTTTCATTTGACATAGGTAGTTGAATAACTAATGAACCAATCATAA
>SJYQ01000705.1:88246-101529 GCA_006410935.1 Redunca redunca | reverse complement strand
TTTTTTTTTTTTTTTTTTTTTTTAGTTTTGTGGCTGTATTCACTTTTTGCAGTGATTTTAGAGCCCAAGAAAATAAAATCTGTTACTGTTTCCTCTTTTTCCCCTTCTGTCTGCCATGAAACAGATCGACCAAATGCCATGATCCCAGTGCTTTTAATGTTGAGTTTTAAGCCAGCCTTCTCTCTCTTCTTTTACCCTCATCAAGAGGCTCTTTAGTTCCTCCTTACTTTCTGCCACTAGAGTGGTAACATCTTCATATCCAAAGTTGTTGATATCCTTAGTTTCTACATTGAGATATCCTTGGTTTTTACCTATGTCTATATCTGTTCCAGAATCTCATCTGTTATGTCATTTTACAGTTAGTTGTTATGTTTCCTTAGACTCTTTTGGCTGTGCTATTTTCTCAGATTTTTCTTATTTCTAATGTTCTTCATAGTTTTTATATTGATAGATTCTTCTATGCTATGTAAATAGAATCATATTGTACATATATTTTGTTTCTGATTTCTGTTACACAACATATTGTATTTGAGATTCATCCATATTGTTGAGTTTGTCAGTTCTTTAATGTTTTTTAGCCATTGCATTACAACACTCTATGTTGAATAGTCTGTTTTTAAGTCTGTTTTCCTTTTGATAGGTAAGTTGTTTCCAGAGTTTGGTCTTTAACTGGTATAACTATGATCATTCTCTTACGTGGATTTTACTGGAGATAGACACTGTCAATTATTGTAAAGGTCTGAGTTTTTTACACTTTTTACAGGTTTTCAAGGTAGTCAGCCAGTTTCCTGAGTCAGAGATGAAGGCCAGTTTATTACTCACAACAAGAGCAGTAGCCAGGATATTAGAGTTTTTGCATTGGCTCTCTGAGCCCCAATTCCTACAGAGCAATATGAAGAGAGCTAGTTGACAACTGTACATGCAGTGCATTGTATGAGAGGATCCCTAAGTTTAGAGAACACAAGTCTTTTTAAATGGGGCACTAAGATTGCAGGTACTTTGGTTCAGAAGGAATTTTTTATTATTATTATACTGAACGGGAAAATTGCGTATCTTTGCTTCCGAAGTAGATATTATCTCTATCTTTCAAGGCTGTTTGCAATACTAATAACCCTGTAAAGGTAGTCTGGCACAAGAGACAGTCAACATCGCTACTAAAAAGACACATAATACAAGAGACCCTCGGAGAATTGTTTTCAACTATGTCGTGTGAAAGTGCTGCACTCAATATGCCAGTAAATTTGGAGAACTCAGCAGTGGCCACAGGACTGGAAAAGGTCAGTTTTCATTCCAATCCCAGAGAAAGGCAATGCCAAAGAATGCTCAAACTACCTCACAATTGCACTCATCTCACATGCTNAGGCTATGGTTTTTCCTGTGGTCATGTATGGATGTGAGAGTTGGACTGTGAAGAAGGCTGAGTGCTGAAGAATTGATGCTTTTGAACTGTGGTGTTGGAGAAGACTCTTGAGAGTCCCTTGGACTGCAAGGAGATCCAACCAGTCCATTCTGAAGGAGATCAGCCCTGGAATTTCTTTGGAAGGAATGATGCTAAAGCTGAAACTCCAGTACTTTGACCACCTCATGCAAAGAGTTGACTCACTGGAAAAGACTCTGATGCTGGGAGGGATTGGGGGCAGGAGGAGAACGGGACGACAGAGGATGAGATGGTTGGATGGCATCATTGACTTGATGGATGTCAGTTTGAGTGAACTCTGGGAGCTGGTGATGGACAGGGAGGCCTGGCATGCTGCGATTCATGGGGTCGCAGAGTCAGACACATTTGAGCGACTGAACTGAACTGATATCCACCTTTGTTTCTATATCACCCAGATCTCTGGTGAATATTCTGTTGATTAGCCTGACCAATAGAGGATGGGACCAAACCTAACATTTAATTAAAACTATTGATACCATAGGATGAGACCAATATACAGTGCTGACTTCAGTCCAGAACCAGAGTCTAGGACAAAGCCAGCAGAGCAATTTCCATAAGTCATTAATAATTAGAATTCCAAGTGATGTTCTCAATTTTTTAAAGGTAATTTGTATTACCTTTTTCACTTATCTCATGCCTTGAAGCCCAAGATACAGCAGGATATATTAGTGATTGCAAAAGTTCTGCCTTGGCCTGCAACAAAGAAGTCTAGGCCAATTCTATCATCTAAAACAATGGTAGACATTGAGCTGAGTCTTTTCAGATCCAATGTGACCATTTTAGGAACCAATTTTGTACCACTTTTCCTAATTGAAGACTTTTCTAGCTGGAGTGCAGGCAATTGCCTGTGGAGTGGTTATAAACAACGAGTCAATCATCTTAGTTTTCCCTTTGGAAAGGTCTCTTCATAACCAAGTATAGCCTCATGTTGGTGAAACTTCTGTGGTTAGAGCTATGTTATCTGCTGGTACTATTTTCTTACATAATTGAAGAACTCATATGATTACTTCTAAGAAGAAAGTCAGTGTGCCAATATTTGACTTCCCCCCAAGAAGTACAGTCCCAGAGCATAGATGATGCCCACAGAAAGAAAATGTTATTTACGGTATAAGGGTCTTCAAAGCAGGGCTCACATCAGGAAAGGTGATAGGTCTACAGAATCTATAATGTGCACTCCAGTCTGGCTATTAAGTCTCTGGGTTCCCAGTTCAGTTCCAATAATTGAGTGTAGACCTTGTTTTTGAAAGAACTTCCAGAGGGCAGTCAGTTCAATATGTTTTCTATCTATGTGGAAATGGGGAAAATATAGCACACAAATCTGACAAAAGAAGTGTAATGGGGAAAAGAAAATGAAATGTCACTTTGTTATGGAAAATATAAAAATTACTAATGACTACATGGAAAGATATTCAAAGAAATTATTTATTAGCAGAAGTCAATCAGTACCACAATGAAATAACACTTTATACCCACTCTAATGGATAAAATGCAAGGGTTGACAATACCAAGTGTTGGCAAGAATATGATTCAACTTAAAAATTCATAGTAATGCTTTGCTGGTAGGAAGGTAAAATTGTAGAACTATTTGGAAGATATTTAGGCAGTGCCTCATAAAACTCAACATCCAGTGACCCAACAATTCTATGTCTAGGATTTTACTCAAGATAAATAAAAGTTTAAGTCTATATAAAAATCAACACAAATGTTCATAGCTTTATTTAGTAAGAGCCTAGCCTGAAAATAATACAAATGTCCATTGAGAGGTAAATGGTTAAGTAAACTCTTTTCTATTCATATGGTGGTATATCATTCAGCAATAAGAGATGATAAACTACTGATGCATGCAATACCATGCCTGAATCTCAAACATATTATTGGAGCAAAATAAAACAGATACAAAAGAGGGCATCCAAAGGAATTCCATTTATAAGGCATTTGTTTCACAGAACAGACAAATCTTGTTAATGTTGTGTGGAGCTTGCTCATATCAGCTTACAGTAACCTGTTATAAAACTTTCAGAGTTTCATTGAGCCAGTTAAACACAGCAACTATTATAAATCGAGTTGTAATGTACAATGAACACTCAAAATTTATCAGTTCTTACCTATGTTGAGTTCATTCATTTACATTTATTTGAAAGATGGAAATAGTGTTTATGTGTGCTTAGACACTCAGTTGTATCTGACTCTTTGCGACCCCACGGACTGTAGCCTGCCAGGCTCCTTTGTCCATGGGGATTCTCTAGGCAAGAGTACTGGAGTAGGTTGCCATGCCCTTCTCCAGGGGAATCTTCCCAACCCAGGAATCAAGTCCAAGTATCCTGCATTGCAGGTGGTTTCTTTACTATCTGAGCCACCAGGGGAAGCCCACCATAATGTATAATATTAAGCTAATTCATGTTTCTTCCCAAATCTGCATTCAGTGAAGTTAACCTTGATAGATTAAAATCAGCTGTGCTATCATAGTAGGTGTATTTACACTATCAAAACTGAAAAACTTTACAAAATAAGGTTTTTTTATTTCTTTTTTTTTTTTAGACAATTTTTAAACCAGTGCACCCTTGAATCTAGTTTGTAGTGACAGAAATCATTAAGATCATTGGGAAGGTGATAGATGAGGATTACCTAGTGAGGGATCTAAGAAATTTTGCTTTATAAACCACTTGTTTGCAATATGGTTAAATGAATGTATAATTTGTCAAAACTGATCAGAACAAGGAGGGCATATGTAAGAGCAGTGGTGTAGCAATAAAGTAAATAACAAGAGAAGTGTAGGTTACTGGAGAATTACCCAGATGTGCCTAGAACACTGAAAGTGCAACTGGTTTGGTAAGGCATAGCATCTAGGAAACATAAATATTAATATATGTTTTAACAAAAAGTGTGGGGACTAGTCAGATTCCTCATTAGAGAATGAGATCTAACAGAGACGAGTAAGCGCATGAACTTATGATTGAATTTTTGCTAGCATTCTGCTTAAAGAGATATCCATTATTTGTGATACTTTTCTTCATAGGTCAACAGCTAGGTAAGCAGACTTAGCTTTCAGAGCTAGGCTTGAATCCAAGAGAGGAAATACATTTTAAAGTAATTCAATAAAATATTAAAAGAGAGAGTAATGGCAAAATCCTAGTCACTTCAAACAAAGGATGAGAGATTTAGTTAGATTCCAAGGGAAATTAGATGTCTATATTCCTTCCTAAAATACAAGGAATTCAGTGAGAAAAATAATGTCCCACAATATTCTCATGCTGAGGCTATCTGTATAATGCTAGCTCTGAGACTGCAAAGATGGTAGGAGCTAGATTTTCAGTTGAACTTGGTGTTGATTAAAGCAAAAATGTTAAATTAGGTAGGACTGATATTTTTTTCTTGAATGATAGTTATTACTTTGAAGGCACTCAGTGAACCATGCCCCCTATATTCATGCCTGTTTGTAGTCTTCACCCACATTATTTTCTGAGTTGACCATGTAACCAGTGTGGATCAAGAAACATAAGCAGGCCTGATGAATGTTAAGGCTGGGTAAGAGCTGACATGTTGGTGTTTGTATACTTAGAATGCTCCTTCATGGAACTAAACCATTTTGATGTAAGTCCTTGAAGTCGTGTGGTGAGGCCCTGTGCAGGAGTGCTGAGGCTACTCATTAATGATCTCAGCCAGTCTCCCAGCTGTCAGCCTTATGAGTAAAGCCATATTTACTTTTTTAGTCACCCTGGCACCCCATTAGACACCATATGAACCTGATCAACACACCAACTCCTGGAAATAAATGATTTCTGTTATTTAATGCCATTATTTTTTGATGACATGGTTAATTCAGCAGTATAAAACAGAAATGATATATACCTATTTTTGACTTTTTATCCTTACTGCTATAATTGATAAATCTGTCATCATTCAGATAGTTACAGTGTGGAAAATATTAAGAAATGATTTACCTAAGACTGTGAACAATATTTTTAATATTTAGTCCATTTCAGTTTATATTTTAGGAAAAAAAATATTGACTCTAAGGGCAAGATTGAACAATTTCCTATAAGCAACAATGTATTGACTCTAAAAACACATACTGCACAACTTTCTACAGGTTTAGAAATAGTTTTCTTTAGAGTTCTACAAATGAATGTCTTTCAGTTGAAAGAAACATTTGTTGTGGGTTAGTGTTTATTTAACTTATATGCAGAGTACATCATGAGAAACGCTGGGCTGGGGGAAGCACAAGCTAGAATCAAGACTGCCAGGAGAAATACCAATAACCTCAGATATGTAGATGACACCACCCTTATGGCAGAAAGTGAAGAGGAATTGAAAAGCCTCTTGATGAAAGTGAAAGAGGAGAGGGAAAATGTTGGCTTAAAGCTCAACATTCAGAAAACGAAGATCATGGCATCCTGTCCCATCACTTCATGGCAAATAGATGGGGAAACAGTGGAAACAGTGGCTGACTTTTTTTTCTGGGCTCCAAAAGCACTGCAGATGGTGACTGCAGCCATGAAATTAAAAGACACTTACTCCTTGGAAGGAAAGTTATGACCAACCTAGACAGCATATTAAAAAGCAGAGACATTACTTTGCCAACAAATGTCTGTCTAGTCAAGGCTACGGTTTTCCCAATGGTCATGTATGGATGTTAGAGTTGAACTATAGAGAAAGTTGAGCACCTAAGAATTCATGCTTTTGAATTGTGGTGTTGGAAAAGACTCTTGAGAATCCCTTGGACTGCAAGGAGATCCAACCAGTATATCCTAAAGGAGATCAGTCCTGGGTGTTCATTGGAGGGACTGATCTTGAAGCTGAAACTCCAATACTTTGGCCACCTGATTCAGAGAGCTGAGTCATTTGAAAAACTCTGATGCTGGGAGGGATTGGGGGCAGGAGGAGAAGGGGACGACAGAGGATGAGATGGTTGGATGGCATCAGCGACTCAGTGGACATGGGTTTGGGTAGACTCCGGGAGTTGGTGATGGACAGGGAGTCCTGGTGTGCTGCAGTTCATGGGGTCACAAAGAGTCGGACACTACTGAGCGACTGAACTGAACTGAACTGATCTCTTCAAACAAATAAATTGATTTCAATTTATTAGAAAGAATATATATAATACAGTGTATACTGAAACATTAAATAAAAAGTTGAAGTTATAATTTGCATATTCCTATAATAGTGGAAGAATTATTTTGTTGAGCAACGGACCAAATTACATTTACTCTTATTTAAAGCTATAAATATAAACCTGTACACATGATAGACTATTTAACATACTTTCCTGTAGAAGGGCTTTCTTGAACATCCGGCTTTTTAAATTCAGATAAATATCCCTTGAATTATTTTGTGTACCTCTCAGGGTTTGGTCTCTTTTCATTCACACAGGAAAAATATTAGGAAACAGCTGGCAATAATGAAAGCAGAAAACAGTAACTGGAGATGGAAAAGTCCCATTAAAACTAGTGCTTTGTTCCCTGACACTGCAGGGAATGTAACTGATCAAGGATGAAAAGCAGAAAGAGAAGCAGGACAGGATGGAGATAATAAAGGTTTACACAAAGCCCAGTCAGCTGGTAAAGGATTCAATATGGCACACTCCAGAGCTGAAACCTATGTTCATACAGGTTGATTGGCATTACAGACTTCAGGGATCTAAGTCACCACTGGAGCCGGGATCAGAGAACATTTTAGCTTTAGTTTTTTAAGACATACTGGTTTCACTTGCAGGCAGAAATAATCCCTCTGAAACTCTACTGGAGGAAATGTTCAGGATGTTAATTCATTTGGATATACCCATGTATTTATTTTCAAACATTTGGCCAAAGAACGGAACTAGAAAATCACTAAATCTTTATCATTCAGATATTTTACTAAAATAGAGGCACTTAAACAATAATTTTCTTGTTTTCATTCTTTAAAATTATTCAAATTGCACACATTTTAAAGGGCCACCAGAGGATTCATTTATACCATCTATTTATTTTCTTTAACTTAGAGTTCTCAAAGAAGATTGCACAAATTTTCTAACTGCTGACTCAAACTGCCCTTTATTATATAACCCAATAAATACTTTCAAATAACTATTATGAGTACAGCACTGTGTTATGAGCTAGGAATACACAATGACTAGAATAGACACTGAAACTACCCAACTATATTTAAATTATAGGTGTAAAGAAAATAAAACCAGTGATAAAAACAAAGTGTTGTAAATATAATGACACACAGGGAGTGAGAAAACTCTAACTAGGAAGATCTAGTCTAATTAAGAGTAGGTCTCCATAAGTGAGTCATCAACCAACACATAGGCTTATTTTTTAAGATTTAATTTGGTAAGTAATCAAAGCTGTTTCTGGAACATAGTAAGAGCTCAGTGAATGTCTATTTGTATTAGTATGACTATTTGTCAAGCTTTGAACCATTTATAAAGAGGGAGGATGGGCACATTAGAATAGTTTCAAGAAGGGGAAATCTAATATTTTCACTTGGTTCCCAAAGGTTGTATTTAAAAAAACATACAATATCTTAATTTAGAAGGTAGGAAGGGCATATGCAATTTTCAGTCCTAAGCTTACCACTTTGGTATATATGAATACATTACATACCCTTTGTATGTGTGTTAGTTGCAAAGTCATGTCTGACTCTTTGCGACCCCATGGACTGTAGTTCACCAAGCTCCTCTGTCCATGCAATTCTCCAGGCGAGAATACTGGAGTGGGTAGCCATTCCCTTCTCCTGGGGATCTTCCCAACCCAGGGATCAAACCCAGGTTTCCTGGATTGCAGGCAGATTCTTTACCATCTGAACCACCACAGATGTGTTGCTAGGGTTCCTGAATTACACTTTTTAACGTAATTTCTCATGCATCTTTAGCTACCTCCAATAGTCTCTTTGAATCTTAGCAGATGAAGCACTCACTGTAAACCATTTCCTGGATTCCTTACTACTCTTCTTGGTGAATTTACTCAACATTTCATTTTAGAGAGCATCACTAAAACATCCTGTGATGTTGCATCTGGCTAGGCATTTTGTTTCAACTGCAGCCATCAGAAAGGCACACTCATAAAACCAAATTACCAGAGCTAGCAGAACAAATATTCCATTTTAGAAATTAATTTAAAAAATCACAGTTTTAGAAAGCATAACCTGATATTATTAATTAATATCTATCTGAGGCATATGAAGAGACATACTCTCTTTTTTTCTTTTTTTTCCTTAAAGACTAAAGTCCCAGAGGTAGATAGCCGATGGTCTAGGAATGCAAAATGGGTATTACATGCATGGGCCTATAATTAAATTTAAGGAGGGGAATCTACTTACACAATTAATCTCAAGGGTAAATGAAGACCAGTGCTTATGTTTCATCATAAGTCTACTTCTCATATTTAATTCAAAAGGCTTATTCTGTGAAAAGGAAATATCTATGTTTTTAAAAGAAAAAAAATGGTAAGTTAAATAGGATAGCTCCAATTATGGAAAAGAGCCTATTAAACCTCATTCATACTAGGGCCCAATCATGTTTGTTATCTAAGACTAATTATATTAATGAAACTGTTAAAACATAATTTAGATTATCACAATATATTCTTTGATGATTTAATTGAGTTATTATTATTTTATGATTTAATGGAATGTTCAGCAATGACCTATAAAATTATATCACTCTGTATTTCAAAAAGAAATACCTCCATGATGATAACAGAGCATCTGGGTATAATAAAATTGTTCAACCCAATCTGCTTTGCATGCTGCGTGCATTTGATTTTATTAAAATATCAAAATGTATTTTCCATATTCTGATGCATGAGTGATTAAGGATGAGAAAAGGAGAGATTTTTGTTCATTAGGTTAAATTATAGATATAGGGAAAAGTTTCATCAAAAAGAAATAGTTGTAAAAGTTTGCTGATTGTTTCTCAAAAATGTATTCAGATGATTACAAAATTTAATTTGTTTAAAAATACTACCTTTTTATAATGTTAAATAGTATTTTCTGAATTATTATTTTTAGTCTTGTGAGTTAATTCAGTCAATCTCCTGCAAGAGACACTGCTGCTGCTGCTGCTGCTGCTAAGTCGCTTCAGTCGTATCCGACTCTGTGCGACCCCATAGACGGCAGTGTACTAGAGATTATTAATATCTCTAATTTAATAATTAGATAATTTAACATGAATGCTTTACTTTTTAACTTTTTAGTTCAACTTTTCAGAAGCCTCATTGAGGTTATGGGCTGTTGGGCTTAATAACTACCCGTTAGCATTCACACTTTTTGCTATTTGGAAGCATGCCTTCTTGCTCTGTACGTTCTGTTATCAGATGCCATCAGTGTAGTGTTGTCTCCGTTTGGTGGCCATTCTACAATGAAATGCATTTATTCAGGGATTAGCCTAAACCCTAATGGAGGACTGGCTGAAGGGAAAGTGGTAATTTTCTCTATAATGAAGGAAATGTCTTTTCAGGGAAAGACTGCTTTCTGGAGCAAGAGAGGCCAAGTGGAAAGTGTTGCAGAGATGTTTTGGAGTCTGGGATACTTAAAGCTCTCTAAAACCTCTCAAAGTTTAATGGGAGGGGTAGACATGTTCTGATTATTACTCCTCCTCGTTTGACAACTGTCTTTCGTAGTAAATCAAAATTTGTATGCCCCTATCTTTCTTCCTTTGAGTTGGATTTCTTACAAGAGAAACTTTAGTCTTACAAAGACAATTGCACTGAAAAACAAATTACGTTGGTGCCATACCAGTGGAGTTTCAGAAATATATTCACTGGCACTCTCGTTGAATTTCCTCAAGCATGCCCTCTTGAAACCCCTGCATCCATCAGCCTCCTTTTACATATCTGACTTAAATTTCTGTAACTCCCCTTGTTACACTTTATCATTCAAGAGTGCTACGCAACTTACAGTTCATAATTATGCTAGGATTTATCATTCATTCTTAACAAATTGTATATCCTATAATGTTATTCTGCCCTTGACCATGTGGGAAAATTCTGATTAATTCATCAAGAAACTTAATGGCTGCCTTTTTTGTTGAGTCATCTCTGACTTCCCAAGCACTCAAGTGATCTTTCCTCTACATTATATAGTAACAACATGATTTACCATTTAAAATTGTATTATTTTTATTAACTTTTAAAAATGTCTATCATTTTTAGATTTGAGTTCTTCAAAGTTGGAGGCAGGGAATCAGTTGGTTTTTTTTTTTTTTTTTAACATATCTTTAGCCTGAGCAAATTAACTGTACTTTAGTACATGCCCAATAGTATTTTGTTGAATGAAGGAACAGAAGATAAAGTGGAAACTTAATATTATTTTCTCCAAAAGGAAGTTTCGTTGTCTTGTATAGGCATATGTCTAAGAACCATTCTTAGAACTATTTTTGTTGTTGTTATTTTATCCTCGTTGTCATTATGACAATCACGTTTTAGGCTATTGATATTAAATTATAATTTAATAGTTACTGACAATATCACATGAGAATCACTGTACACATTACATGAGTGTTACTGTCTTTATAATTCAAAATACTAAAACATATACCTGCATTTTTATACCCCAAAATACAGCATGCTGCTGATCTGATCACAAGAAGCAAAATATTAATAGACATCTTGAAATAAGAGCAATATTGAGGAAGTTCTGAAAATAGACAGGAGCTCTCAAAGAGAAGTTTTGCTAACATCTTACCTTCTCAAATTCATGGTAGGCCATGTTCTTGACCTTAAAATAAATTCTGTCCAGTATATCTGAGTGTCAAAAGCAGAACTCAGCTTTCTACATCCCAGGAATTGCATTCTGGCCTGGAGAATCGCATGGACAGAGGAGCCTGGTGGGCTACAGTCCATGGGGTTGCAGAGTTGAACATGACTGAGTGACTAACAAGAATTGAATTAATTTTTGATTTCTTTTAAGAATTAATGCTTGTCTTTTCTAGGCTAGCTTATGGGTTACTTATAGGAAGAGATTGTTTTAGTGCTATTAGAATTTCTCATAATGTTTAATGCTGCCAAGTGATAAAGAAATTTAAAAAATGATCACATTGTAGGAATTACACTTTATTTTCTGCCCCTGCATTCTTGATCTTATTCAGGTGTTCTCAAATAATGCTTTTATTTATGAACCTAACTATCACACTATGTAAGTTATTTTGCCTATGAATAAATTTCCTGAAAGAGGTATAATTTAATAACACCTGAAAATGTGTCTAGATACTCCATCACTGAATTCTTCCTGCCTGTTTTTGCTTCTGTTTGAGTGCTATTTGACAACTTTAAGAATTTCCCTGGTGGCTCAGATGGTAAAGAATCCACCTGCAATGCAGGAGACATGGGTTTGATCCCTGGGTTGGGAAGATCCCCTGGAGGAGGGCATGGCAACCCACTCCAGTATTCTTGCCTGGAGAATCCCCATGTACAGAGGAGCCTGGCAAGCTAAAGTCAAGGGGTCGCAAAGAATCAGACACAACAGAGCAATTAAGCATGGGCTACTTTAAAAACTTATAGCTAAAACTCTCTGCATCCTTACCTCGACTAATTCTTCTGACCAAGTTGTTTCCCAAAGTTGACCCACCTATATCCTGGGTTTATAAGAGGTAATTTCAAAAATGGTCAAAATTGTAATATCTAGGTTAAAATTGCCTGCAGTTAAATTCTAGTTCCACCTCTACATGTATAACTGAAATAAATTACTGAATGTATCTAAGCCTAGTTTCGTAATCTGTACAATAGGAGTAATGAAAAGTTCCTACTTCTAAGGCTGATGAGGTTGAATAGTATGATGCATGTAATGCATTTAGAACTATTCCTGGTACAGAGAGACTGTCTTATCAGTTCAATTCAGTTCAGTCACTCAGTTGTGTCTGACTCTTTGAGACCCCGTGAATCGCAGCACGCCAGGCCTCCCTGTCCATCACCATCTCCCAGAGTTCACGCAAACTCATGTCCATTGAGTCGGTGATGCCATCCAGCCATCTCATCCTCTGTCATCCCCTTCTCCTCCTGCCCCCAATCCCTCCCAGCATCAGAGTCTTTTCCAGTGAGTCAACTCTTCACATGAGGTGGCCAAAGTATTGGAGTTTTAGCTTTAGCATCATTCCTTTCAAAGAACACCTAGGACTGATCTCCTTCAGAGTGGACTGGTTGGATCTCCTTACAGTCCAAGGGACTCTCAAGAGTCTTCTCCAACACCACAGTTCAAAAGCATCAATGCTTCAGAGCTCAACTTTCTTCAGAGTCCAACACTCACATCCATACATGACTGCTGGAAAAACCCATAGCCTTGACTAGATGGACCTTTGTTGGCAAAGTAATGTCTCTGCTTTTGAATATGCTATCTAGGTGCTCATAACTTTTCTTCCAAGGAGTAAGCGTCTTTTTATTTCATGGCTGTAATCACCATCTGCAGTGATTTTGGAGCCCCAAAATATAAAGTCTGACATTGTTTCCACTGTTTCCCCATCTGTTTCCCATGAAGTGATCACATTCAAATGCCTCATTGTTCTGAGACCTGTGCCTAAGCCACCTCATGTTGGTAAACGTCCCTTCTCACTACACTTTCCTTCAAAAACCTGGGCTTCGACTACCCAAGACCCTGAATGTCCATTGTCTTGAATTGTTTGTGTTGCTTATTCTTGAACTGCTTTTATTTAGGGTAATGGTATTTACCTTTCTTCTTCTTATTTTGTTAGCTTTTACTTTGGTCAGTGGTTTATTTATTTTATTTTATTTCATTGATACATTTATATATATATATATATTTTAATTTTTATTTTTACTTTATTTTACTTTACAATACTGTATTGGTTTTGCCATACATTGACATGAATCCACCACGGGTGTACATGCGTTCCCAAACATGAACCCCC
>SJYQ01000705.1:70893-84138 GCA_006410935.1 Redunca redunca | reverse complement strand
ATTGAATCACCTTGGTGTGTTTGTTAAAAAGGAACACAGCTTGCATGGGTCTGTTTCTGAACTCCCTATTCTGTTTCACTGATTTGTATGTATCTGTATGCCAATGATACAATATCTTGATTATTGCCTTTATAGTAAGTTTGGAAATCAGACAAATATTTCCTATATTGTTCCTTTTTTCAACATCATTGTAACCTTCTGGGTACTTTGTATTTCCATATACATTTTAAAATCAGCTTGTTAATTTTTACAAGAAAATAAAAGTGGTAGGACTTTTATTGAGATTGCATTAAATTTATAGATCAATTTGAGGATAGTACCATAAGTGTATTGACATCTTAATTTTGAATTTTTCATTTCTTAAACATGGAATTGCTTTTAATACATTAGGGCTTCTTTATTCTGTCAGCAATGTTGTATTCTTTTCAGTGTACATATCTTGCACATATTTCATTAACTAAGTTTCTACTACATTTAAAAAATATTTTGGTGATATTGAAATTGGTATTTATTTTTATAAAATTATTTTCCAATATTTGTTGCTGTTTTATAGACCTATAGTTAAATCCATTCATTAGCTCTAGCAGCTCTCCGACTTTCCGTATAGTACTGCCTTTTCTCAAATCATTGTCTCTTTTAGGAATTTCATATAGCGTTGTCTAGAAGTGGTCAAAATGAATACCTTGCCTTGTTTCTGATCTTAAAAAATGTTTTATCTTTCACCATTAGGTATAATTTTAGCTTAATTTTATTTTCTTACTTGCTCTTCATTAGCTTGAGAAAATTTCTCATGAGTAGGTGTTGACTTTGGATGAGATGGTTGTTCTGCATGTTGATGTAATCATATGATTTTTCTCCTTTATTCTGTTAACACAAAAGATTATATTGATTATTTTTTGAATATTATAACCTTTGCTTTCTGTCCATCTGAATGTTAAACCCTGCACTCTGTCCATTCTGATCGGTACACAGATGTCTCCTAGGTATTGATGAGTTGTAGAAATTGTTCCTTTTATAACTACTTGCTCTTTTCCTAGTTTGTAGAGTATCAACCAATCAACCAACCCACAGTAATTTAGCATCTAAATACTTAAGTGTTCCCCGTGCAGAGTTCTTCATTGAGGTGGCTTCCTCCTTTGCAGTGCACTACCTACAAATTCCAGCTTCCTTAGTCTCTCCTAGTGCTGATCTGTGTCCTCAGATCAGTAAGAGCCCCACACTCAGCTTGGGTTCTCTCTGAAAGAAGGGAAACCTTTCTCTCAGGGTAACAAGGTCTTGTGACTCCTGTTGGCCAGTGTATACATAGCTTGTTCATTTACTTTATCCATTTTTTAGTAAGATGGGATTGGAGCACAAATTCAGTACTAATTATTCAATTATATCCAGGAGCATTTTAATATTAAAAAAATTTTAACACTGAAAAAACTGTTTAAATGAAAAATAGACTTCCTCTATTCTGATTTTTCAGAACATGTAGGTAGAACATTTACTTATACCTAGCTGATTTCAAAAAAGCTTAATTTTTATTTTGACTTTTGTTCCAACTCTGGGTTGGCTAAAACATGACAAAAATGTACCATTTCAATGACTATATATCTCCCAACCTCCCCCGCAAAAAGCTACATAGAGTTTTAACTGTACTTTATGGAAAGTGTATTGGCCTATTTTCTTCATAAGCTTTAGTTCTTCTTCGCTTTCTGCCATAGAGTGGTGTCATCTACATATCTGAGGTTGTTGAGGTTATTGATATTTCTCCCAGCAATCTTGATTCCAGCTTGTGCTTCATGTAGCTTGGCATTTCACATGATGTATTCTGCATATAAGTTAAATAAGCAGAGAGACAATATACAGCCTTGATGTACTCCTTTTCCTATATGGAACCAGTCTGTTGTTCCATGTCCAGTTCTAACTGTTGCTTCCTGACCTGCATAAGAGATTTCTCAGGAGGCAGGTAAAGTTGTCTGATATTCCCATCTCTTGAAGGCTTTTCCAGTTTATTGTGATCCACACAGTCAAAGGCTTTGGCATAGTCAATAACGCAGAAATAGATGTTTTTCTGGAACTCTCTTGCTTTTTTGGTGACCCAGTGGATGTTGGCAATTTGATCTCTGGTTCCTCTGTCTTTTCCAAAACCATCTTGAACATCTGGAAGTTCATGGTTCAGGTACCGTTGAAGACTGGCTTGGAGAATTTTGAGCATCACTTTTCTAGCGTGTGAGATGAGTGCAGTTGTGCAGTAGTTTGAACATTCTTTGGCATTGCCTTTCTTTGGGATTGGAATGAAAACTGACCTTTTCCAGTCCTGTGGCCACTGTTGAGTTTTCCAAATTTACTGACAATATTGAGTGCACCACTTGCACAGCATCACTTTCAGGATTTGAAGTAGCTCAACTGTAATTCCATCAATCCCACTAGCTTTGTTCACAGTGATGTTTCCTAAAGCCCACTTGACTTCAAATTCCAGGATATCTGGCTCTTGGTGAGTGATCACACCATCATGGTTATCTGGGTCATTAAGATCTTTTTTGTACAGTTCTTCTGTGTATTCGTGCCACTTTTTCTTAATATAGTCTGCTTCTGTTAGGTCCCTTCCATTTCTGTCCTTTATTGAGCCCATCTTTGCATGAAATGTTCTCTTGGTATCTCTAATTTTCTTGAAGAGATCTCTAGTCTTTGTAATTCTATTGTTTTCCTCTATTTCTTTGCATTGATTGCTGAGGAAGGCTTTCTTATCTCTCCTTGCTATTCTTTGGAACTCTGCATTCAAATGGGTATATCTTTCCTTTTCTCCTTTGCCTTTAGCGTCTCTTCTTTTCTCAGCTATTTGTAAGGGCTCCTCAGACAACCATCTTGCCTTTTTGCATTTATTTTTCTTGGAGATGGTCTTGATCCCTGCCTCCTGTACAATGTCATGAGCCTCCGTCCATAGATCTTCAGGCACTCTATCTATCAGATCTAATCCCTTGAATCTATTTGTCACTTCCACTGTGTAATCATAAGGAAATAGATTTAGGTGTTACCTGAATGGTCTAATAGGTTTCCCACAGTCAGTCTCTCCCATCAGGAAGCTTCCATAAGCCTCTTATCCTCATCCAACAGAGGGCCGACAGAATGAAAACAATAGTCCCAGAAAACTAATCAAACTGATCGTATGGACCACAGCCTTTTTTATTTAAGGTTCAATTTTGTGTTCATCTGTGATGATGAGTGAATCTTTTTCACTGAACAAAACTTATATTGGGTTGGCCAAAAATTTCTTTCCAGTTTTTCCATAAGATATTACCTGAGTGAACTTTCTGGCCAAGCCAATATATTTTTACTTTTAAAATTGTTGTTGATTCTAAAAATATTTATATACACATCTTTTGTTCACATATACATTTTTACAGTGTGTTTATTCAGGAATGGATATGCTAGTCACAGGATACGGCTATTTCTACTTTAAAAGATAATTCTGAACCATTTTCTGTGATAGTAATTTTTTTTTTCAAAATGCAATTTGTTTTCACCTTTCAGTTTGTCTTCATCAAAACCATGAGTGTAAAGAAATTTATTCCAGTGCCTTATCTGCTAACCTAGTATGTGCTCCTATTTCTCTCTTTTAAAAAATTTTGTTGTATTATAGTTGCTTTACAAAGTTGTGTTGGTTTCTGCTGTGGAACAAAGTGATTCAGTTATGTGTATACATATATCCGTTATTTTGTGTATTTCCTTCCCATGAGATCACACAGGGCACTGAGTAGCATCCCCTGTGCTATACATAGACTTTACATAGTAGTGCATATGTGTCAGTCTCAGTCTCCACATTCATCCCCCCCTTGGTATTCATAAGTTTGTTCTTGACATCTGTGTCTCTATTTCTGCTTTTCAAATAAGATCATCTGTACCATTTTTCTAGATTTCACATATAAGTAATATTATATCATATTTGTTTTTTTCTTTTTGACTTACTTACCTCTATGAAAGTCCATAGGTCATTTCTCTTGATTCTTGATCCTTTCTTTTAGTTAAATCATAATTTATTATGGTTTTCAATACTGCACATTTACTTTGAATGTTGATGTCGTCTTAATTACCTTTCATTTCAAGCTGCCCAATATTCTGTAATATTCATTCTTTATTTACATTGGTGCAAGGGTTGAGTAAGTAATTTTCTATATAGAATGACTTCAGGGATATTAGAAACATTCTGATATTCCTTAGATACTTCTGTTCCAATGAGTAAAGTCAAGAATTATGTAATCACACTTAATATCTATTAACAAAACTTTGATTAATGTTAGAATAAAAGCCCACAGATGAATGAAATGCATACTTAGCTTTAAGGGGACAGAGTTGCAAATGCATATCCTGGGAGGTATAAGCAGTAAAAATTTGTGCCCGTAGAAGGGAAACTGACCACAGCTTAAGGATGAGTTTTGAGAGGTGAATGTAGACTTGGTTTATTTTTATGCTTAATATTTGTCAATTTCTAGAACTTTTAAAGAATATTTTCTTTCTATCTGCTATTCTATTCCACAGATCCCAGATGATTCAGGAGCTTCAAACTTTAATATAATTCTCTCATGGTAAAACCATCATTCTCTGGATTTGCCTTCCTTGTACCATACTCTGAACAGGACTTTGACAGAGAGCCAGAGCAGTGGTCTGACATACTGTCAAAAACTTTGATGAGTTTGGGCCTCACCCTGCTGCTGCTGCTGCTAAGTCACTTCAGTTGTGTCTGACTCTGTGAGACCCCATAGATAGCAGCCCACCAGGCTCCCCTGTCCCTGGGATTCTCTAGGCAAGAACACTGGAGTGGATTGCCATTTCCTTCTCCAATGCATGAAAGTGAACAGTGAAAGTAAAGTCGCTCAGTCGTTTCCAACTATTCACTACCCCATGGACTTCAGCCTACCAGGCTCCTCCGTCCATGGGGTTTTCCAGGCAAGAGTACTGGAGTGGGGTGCCATCGCCTTCTCAGGCTTCACCCTACATGCAAGCTAATCAGTTAACGTGTCAGAGTTTCATGGTTGCCAGTAGAAGATACTAGACTCCTAGGTCAGAGACAAAACAGATTATTACTCACAATATAAACAGATATAATGAATTTTATGTTCATGTGAGTTCCTTTTATCTTATAAATTTAATGAGTGTGAAGCAGAGGTAAGCAGGGGCAGATGCTACAGGTGCAGTTAGTTTGTGTTACACATGAAGACTCATGAGCCTAGCAAAGCCCAGTCTTTTACATGGAGCTTGTAAGAACAATTGCCTAATCTTTGCCAAGAAGGGAGATGCTATCTCACTGTTCTAAGGCTATTTGTTATATAAGTGAGTGAAGTCACTCAGTCGTGTCTGATTCTTTGTGACCCCGTGGACTGTAGCCCACCAGGCTCCTCTGCCCATGGGATTCTCCAGGCAAGAATACTGGAGTGGGTTGCCATTTCCTTCTCCAGGGGATCTTCCCGACCCAGGGATTGAACCCAGGTCTCCTGCATTGCAGGCAGACGCTTTAACGTCTGAGCCCCCAGGGAAGCCCATTTGTTGTATAAATGTACTTAAAAAGCATTAGGACAAAAGTAGTCAATATCGATGTTGTCAACGTGTGCAGGACTCATTTGTTCCACTTCTATTAGGGATCACTGTGCTGTGCTGCTTCTTATTCTAAATCTGGAAACAAGTATTTCATAAATTATAATTGACCCACTTTTATAGTTGTTTACACAGAGATTACTAGTCAGTATAGTCACGTCAAAGAGGAAATCACAGTTAATATTGTTTTAAGGATCAGTCAGTTCAGTTCAGCTCAGTCGCTCAGTCGTGTCCGACTCTTTGCGACCCCATGAATCGCAGCACACCAGGCCTCCCTGTCCATCACCAAGACCTGGAGTTCACTCAGATTCAAGTCCATTGAGTCAGTGATGCCATCCAGCCATCTCGTCCTCTGTCGTCCCCTTCTCCTCCTGCCCCCAATCCCTCCCAGCATCAGAGTCTTTTCCAATGAGTCAACTCTTCTCAAGAGGTGGCCAAAGTACTGGAGTTTCATCTTCAGCATCAGTCCTTCCAAAGAACATCCAGGACTGATCTCCTTTAGAATGGACTGGTTGGATTTCCCTTTTAAGGATAGCCATTTCAAATAAGGTAAAATGTAGTTCAGATAATGATAAATCTTTTGAAAAATATGACAACTTGCAGGATGTTCCCAGATAGAGTCTTTCTGCATGAAATAAAATGTTAAATTTATTTCAATTTCTTGTTTTATATGTGTATGTGGGGCTTCCCTGGTAGCTTAGTTGGTAAAGAACCTGCCTGCAATGCAGGAGACTCCAGTTCAATTCCTGGGTCAAGAAGATGCCTGGAGAAGGGATAGGCTACCCACTCTGGTATTCATAGGCTTCCCTGGTGACTCAAATGGTAGAGAATCTGCCTGCACTGTGGGAGACCTGGGTTTAATCCTTGGGTTAGGAAAATCCCCTGGAGGAGGGCATAACAACCCACTCCAGTATTCTTGCCTATAGAATCCCCATGGACAGAGAAGCCTGGTGGGCTATAGTCTATGGGGCTGCAAAGAGTCAGACACTCCCGAGGGACTAACCACACAGTATGTGTATGTATGCACACATATATTATGCTTTATGAGATATTTGCTAATTATGACTAGAGATAGTAAATCTGTTATAAGATACTGAAATTCTAATTTTTTAAAAATTATTTTCTTTCAAAGAATATGCTTTATATCTGGAATATTCTTTTCTGCTTTTTTCCTACCCTGGCTCTTACTTATTTGCTCTTAAATATCAAAATTAAATGTTAGTTTGTTTATATATAGAACATATAATTTTGAGTCATTAGTCTAAGCCAGAATCTAAATATTAGGTGAATATCATGGAAACTAGCATTTGAGAATCATTGATCTTTATGATGAAAATACTCTCTTGGATGCTAATGAGCAACACTGCATATTAGAGGCAACACAGACAATGGTTTGAAGAGAAGATTAAAGGTAGTGAGATAAATTTGAAGGAAGAGTAGATGAAGCCACAGCAGCAGTGGGAATTAGTGTAGCAATGTATAGTTGGAGGTCAATGACAGTGTGAATGAATGCTTAAGAAAGGAGAATCTTCTGGCCATAGGGATTGCTTAGATGTGAGCCATAAATGAGAGAAAGAACTGCAGGGTAGCTATTTATGCGGTTTTCCTTAGTTCCCCAGCAAAATACTGTTTTGTGCAGCCATAACCTTTTCCTAACATCTGTTACAAAATATTAATTCGTATATTTTACATTTTCCTTTTCCCATTCAATTTTAAAATGATGATAATCCAGGGTTCCTACTGATTCAACCTCCACACATCACTGAGTGGGAATAAACAGGTCAGAGACAACTTAGTAACACCCTAATTTCCTCTTTATTCCCCATGGTAATCATACCAGCTGAAGAAACTTGATATGGGCAGGCATCACACAGTAACTCACAAATACAATGAAGCTATCAGCTTTCATACTGTTGCCCTCATTTATAGCTTCCTAAAGCCCAACTCTGTATCCTTTCCTCTTTTTTCCTTTTGTTCCTCTATCTTCACTTCTCACCATCTCTGCTATTTACATCCACAGGATAACAGACTCAATTAAATTGCTTTAATCCTGCTCTCAATAAAACATAAATCCTTTTTGCATTTATGGCACTGGTGGTAGAGATTCTGAATAAATGCTGCCTACTTGAAATCTCTAGAAGATAATATACTGTTTATGAGATCAGGAGGAACAGGCTGACAGGCAAGCTCTTATAATGGTGAACATTATATCACTTATATTCTCCTTAAACACCCACTATATTTCCAATACTCTCTTGTCCTCAAACAATCAGAAAACAACAAAACGTTCCTCCCTTGGTATATCCTAAAGTATTATTTATAGGACCCCTGCTGCTGCTACTGCTAAGTCGCTTCAGTTGTGTCCCACGCTGTGCAACCCCATAGACGGCAGCCCACCAGGCTCCCCTGTCCCTGGGATTCTCCAGGCAAGAACACTGGAGTGGGTTGCTATTTCCTTCTCCAATGCGTGAAAGTGAAGTCGCTTAGTTGTGTCCGACTCTTAGTGACCTCATGGACTGCAGCCTACCAGGCTCCTCTGTCCATGGGATTTTCCAGGCAAGAGTACTAGAGTGGGTCCAGAGATGCCAAAGTCCCTTGCATAAAATGGCCCGGTACACTGAATACAATGCATCTTCCCTATCTCTGGGTTTCACATCTGCAGATTCAACCATAGAAATTTGGTTGAAGTGACTCTAAAACTCACAGAGATAGAGGACCAACTGTATTTATAGTTACTATGAAGATTTTGTCAAGTAACCAGCTGTTTTTTAAAACTTGCATATAAAGACCAAACAAGCACCTGAAGTTAGTGATTTTCAAACTACTTGGAGTAAAATAGGAAAACACAAAGTGAAAATAATTCAAAATAGGTAAATGAAGATTTCCCTGGTAAAGAATCTGCCTGCAATGCAGGAGAGGTGGGTTGATCCCTAGGTCTGGAAGATCCCCTGGAGAAGGAAAGGACAACTCACTCTGGTATTCTCGCCTGGAAAAATCCCATGGACAGAGGAGCCTGATGGGCTATAGTCCATGAAATCACAGTCAGATGCAACTTAGCAAATCAACAACAAACACAGAATAATACTTGAAATAGTACTAAAACCAATGCTGTTAATTATAGCCCTGCTAATGTAGGCTATCCAGTTTCACTCTAAAGTAGACTGTCCAGGCAGCTTTAGGAAAATCATTTCCTGAATGCCTGGAGGAAAGGCTAGATGTGCTTGTGCTCCATTTCCCTACTCCCTCCAGAATGTGTCTTCAAGAAAGGCAGCAGCACTGGGGCAGAGAGATTTTCCTGAAATCTGTAAGTAGACTACTTGGCTGTAGGGCTCAGGCACCAATTTTCCAGGAGTCAAAATTTCTCTGTGCTTAGTGGGAAATGAAGAAACAAACAACTCCTCCCAAAAACTATTAGGTCTTTTCCTGGTTGTAAAGATAATACTATTAAAAATTGCATTAGAATTTTATGCACAAATGCTATGTCTTACCTTAGAACTAAAATATTAATTTTCTCAGAAGTATAATATTACCAAGAGGAAAATGAATGTCTGAGGATGACTAATGCATAACAGAAAGAAAAGAAATGACAAAAGCAGTAGTAAATTTTAAAAGGCTAAAAGTTAGTCAGTAGCTGTGTGGCATGGATAACTCATTTTACTTTTCTAAATCTCAGTCTTCTCAGTGCTTCAGTGAAGGGTTTATCTGGATAATGTCTTAGCTTTCTCCTAAAGCACTAAAATGCTTGGACACCACATGACTGGATCATTTTTAGCTAGAAAATAAATTCAGATCAAGGCACAATTTTAGCTACAACATCATTTTAACTTAAAATTTTGACAGTCTTTCATGAGTTGACTTAATTGATGGTCTCATTCTGAGTTATTTTCCATAAGTAAAATATGAAAGAAAGGAATGGAATAATTTAATTTGAAATGTATGATATTAAGCTTAACCTATATTTTTTTTGTGTTTCCAGCAAAAGCCCCTTTACTATCATCTACTCTCTTACTCTTTTCTATTGTTTCTCTAGTTTATACTCTTAAGAGAAACTATGCCGTATAACCACATTGCTTTATAAACAACTTTCACATAGCTTTCAAAATATATTGCTTTGACTCAAACACAAAACTTGCTTTATATGTATACTGCTTTATTTTATAATGAATTGTCAAATTTAAGGACTCCTTAGAGAAATGTATATAAATTCTATCGGGGAAGTATTATTTAATCATTATGAACATATAATATCCTTCTTTTTATGTTTACTTAGATATCAAATATTTCAAGCAGTTGTCACTTTTAACTTGAGTAAGCATGCAGTCCTGGAATACAAGGAGTGGAAATTTTCTTGTATAGCTGAAACAGCTATTGAAAATTATACATGGATCACAAAAACAGATAAAGTAATTTTCTTTGCTTTATTGATTAACAAGTAAATTTGCTGTTATTTTGATTTATCTATAATTCTTTACAAACTTAAATTTGACAACATTTATTCTCTAATAAGGAACTGTTTTAAAAACATCAATAATTATATATCTTAAAATATATATATTACCATTAGATAAGAGCATAAAGAGGCTTCCCCTGTGGCTCAGCTAGTAAAGAATCCACTTGCTATGTGGGAGACATGGGTTTGATCCCTGGGTTGGGAAGATCCTCTGGAGAAGGGAACAGCTACCCACTACAGTATTCTGGCCTGGGGAATTCCATGGACTATATAGTCCATGGGTTTGCAAAGAGACAGGACTGAGCAACTTTCACTTCACAAGAGCATAAAGCTCTGAAAGGAAAAAAAAAAAAAAATAGACGCAGAGATGCAGAAACAGGTAGCTAAGCTTAGAGTCAGATAGATGCAGAGAAAGGAACAAGATGGGAACCTATAGTGCATGAAGTCCAGGGAAGAAGAAAACTCTGAAAAAAGGACAACTTTTTAAAAAAGCCAATATGAAAAGGGATGGAATTTGGTTACTAGATGTCCTAGATAGCCTGGCCACTGTGGTAAATCTTTCCATATAGCACAGCATGGCACAATGACTCTAAAAATGCTAAACATTGAAAAATTATTTTACAAGATACAGCTCTGGGCAGACAATATATATTTGCAACCTATTAAGTAGCTAAAATTCCTTAAATAAAAAGTAGAAAGGAACCTTCTGCCCCCTATGCTAAAAAGCAAACAAAAACAGAAAAANAAAAAAAAAAAAAAAAAAAAAAAACAAAGACTCCAAATAAGCCAGTATATTGAATAAAGAGGTTAGTCTTTTAGTGATTGTTAAGGATCTAGTTTTGACAAATGGAAAACTGGGAAAAAAAGATAGATTACAGGTACAATATTTGGATATTTATGGAAAAAGTAGATAGAAATTATCTTTAATAATCAATTGGAGAAGTGCTATTTCTTTTGCTGCTAATAGTGTTAATTTATACAAAGAAGTGCTTGTATGCTATACCTCTAGAATAAAAATCCTTTCCCCAAAATCCCAGTTGCTTCACACAACAAAGATTTATTTCTTGGGTGTATCTCTTGGGTCAGCGGGGCCTTTGCTATACTTAGTGACTCAGATATACAGGATGGGAGGGCTTCATATATTGAATCTGTTCCATCTGAGATATGATGGCCCTGTGGCTTCTGAAACTAAGCCATGCCCGCAGGGCAACCCAAGATGGGTGGGTCATGGTGGAGAGGTCTGACAGAATGTGGTCCACTGGAGAAGGGAAAGGCAAACCACTTCAGTATTCTTGCCTTGAGAACCCCTTGAACAGTATGAAAAGCCAAAATGATAGGATACTGAAAGAGGAACTCCCCAGGTCAGTAGGTGCCCAATATGCTACTGGAGGTCAGTGGAGAAATAACTCCANTATGAAAAGGCAAAATGATAGGATACTGAAAGAGGTACTCCCCAGGTCAGTAGGTGCCCAATATGCTACTGGAGGTCAGTGGAGAAATAACTCCAGAAAGAATGAAGGGTTGGAGCCAA
The DNA here is from genome assembly GCA_006410935.1 of Redunca redunca. Lineage (NCBI taxonomy): Eukaryota > Metazoa > Chordata > Mammalia > Artiodactyla > Bovidae > Redunca > Redunca redunca. Next base: position 72,583 of record SJYQ01000705.1, on the reverse strand, counting down.
AGCAAAAACAATACCCAGCTATGATTGTGACTGGTGATAGAAACAAGGTCTGATGCTGTAAAGAGCAGTATTGCATAGGAACCTAGAATGTCAGGTCCATGAATCAAGGCAAATTGGAAGTGATCAAACAGGAGATGGCAAGAGTGAACGTCGACATTCTAGGAATCAGTGAACTAAAATGGACTGAAATGGGTGAATTTAATTCAGATGACCATTATATCTACTACTGCGGGCAGGAATCCCTCAGAAGAAATGGAGTAGCGATCATGGTCAACAGAAGAGTCTGAAATGCAGTACTTGGATGCAATCTCAAAAACAACAGAATGATCTCTGTTCGTTTCCAAAGCAAACCATTCAATATCACAGTAATCCAAGTCTATGCCCCAACCAGTAATGCTGAAGAAGCTGAAGCTGAACTGTTCTATGAAGATCTACAAGACCTTTTAGAACTAACACCCAAAAAAGATGTCCTTTTCATTATAGGGGACTGGAATACAAAAGTAGTAAGTCAAGAAATGCCTGGACTAAGAGGCAAATTTGGCCTTGGAATGTGGAATGCAGCAGGGGAAAGACTAATATAGTTTTGTGAAGAAAACGCACTGGTCATAGCAAACACCCTCTTCCAACAACACAAGAGAAGACTCTACACATGGACATCACCAGATGGTCAACACTGAAATCAGATTGATTATATTCTTTGCAGCAAAAGATGGAGAAGCTCTATACAGTCAACAAAAACAAGACCAGGAGACGACTGTGGCTCAGATCATGAACTCCTTATTACCAAATTCAGACTGAAATTGAAGAAAGCAGGGAAAACCGCTAAACCATTTAGGTATGACATCAGTCAAATACCTTATGATTATACAGTGGAAGTGAGAAATAGATTTAAGGGCCTAGATCTTATAGATAGAGTGCCTGATGAACTATGGAATGAGGTTCGTGATATTGTACAGGAGACAGGGATCAAGACCATCCCCATGGAAAAGAAATGCAAAAAAGCAAAATGCCTGTCTGGGGAAGCCTTACAAATAGCTGTGAAAAGAAGAGAAGCAAAAAGCCAAGGAGAAAAGGAAAGATATAAGCATCTGAATGCAGAGCTCCAAAGAATAGCAAGAAGAGATAAGAAAGCCTTCTTCAGTGATCAGTGCAAAGAAATAGAGGAAAACAACAGAATGGGAAAGACTAGAGATCTCTTCAAGAAAATTAGAGATACCAAGGGAACATTTCATGCAAAGATGGGCTCGATAAAGGACAGAAATGGTATGGACCTAACAGAAGCAGAAGATATTAAGAAGAGATGGAAAGCATACACAGAAGAACTGTACAAAAAGATCTTCACAACCCAGATAATCACGATGGTGTGATCACTCATCTAGAGCCAGACATCCTGGAATGTGAAGTCAAGTGGGCCTTAGAATATATCACTACGAACAAAGCTAGTGGAGGTGATGGAATTCCAGTGGAGCTAGTTCAAATCTGGAAAGATCATGCTGTGAAAGTGCTGCACTCAATATGTCAGTAAATTTGGAAAACTCAGCAGTGGCCACAGGACTGGAAAAGGTCAGTTTTCATTCCAATCCCAAAGAAAGACAATGCCAAGGAATGCTCAAACTACTGCACAATTGCACTCATCTCACACGCTAGTAAACTAATGCTCAAAATTCTCCAAACCAGGCTTCAGCAATAC
>SJYQ01000705.1:50616-61057 GCA_006410935.1 Redunca redunca | reverse complement strand
AGACTATTAAAATATTTAAAATTCACATTTAATGTAATTTTTCTAATTAATTTATTGTTAAAGAAAAGTATGTTCAAATAATTTTGATTGCTTTCCCTAGCAATAAAACCTGTAGGAAATATTGCCAACTTGAATATGTTTTTATCTTTTCTCTTTTTATTTCTCTATTTGAAATGTTTTATTTTATACTGGAGTATAGCCAGTTAACAATGTTGTGATAGTTTCAGGTGGACAGCAGAGGAACTCAGCCATACATACACATGTATCTATTCTCCCCTAAACTCCCCTCCTATTTTCTTTCTTTCTTACTTACATTGTTTATTTCTTACATTATTTAAAAGTTGTTAGTTTCTTTTGAATGTTCCATTTTTCTTTTTATTGTCATTTTTAGAAAGAAAGTCATAAACTGAGGAGAAAGTAGCAGAAATAAAATGAAAAATATAGGTTGCTCTGATTGGATAACATAGCTCCAAACAGGCACTGTATCATTCAGATGGGTTCTTTTCTCTAAATCAACACAAAATATTCTAAACTTCCATGACACTGTGGCTTTATTGCTTGTTCATCTAAAATTGAATTCTTTTGTTTTATGCCTTTTTGCATAATATTTAGCAAAATATTTAAGTATCTGAATTTAGATAATAATTTGATCAGAAAATAATTAGGTGCTTTGTTTTCAAAAAGTTATGTGAATTTTTCCTTTAAATAACTTCCTTGAATGTTATTTTTATGTTTTAATATATAAATACTCTATTTCAGCTGTTGGGAAAATAAATCTCTAGATTTTTATGTTAAAAACATCATAGCATTGACCTTTACTTTTAGTGACTAAAAGAGAAATCTCAAAAAAAAATAGTTTTTGATGTAAAAACCTGTTTGAAAATGGAAATATGAATAATATCCTCATATTTGTCTAAGCTCTGAAAGTTACAGAAGCACATTGTATATGAGGAGAGCAAAGTTAAGTATATATGCTTTAAACAATTGTTGACAACTGTGACTTAATATTATTACATCAAAAGCCTAATTATCTAATTAATAGCAGATTAAAAATATATTTGTGATATCTACCTACATCATAGTTTTAATCAAACATGCTTTTCACTATTAAAATTTTCATTATTATAAGGGAAACTATAGGTGAGTAGATGTTTCAAATAAGTAAATATATGATGGGTTTTCAATGTCAATTTTACATTTGATAAGGAAAAAATTGCAGGTCAGGAAGCAACATTTAGAACTGGACATGGAACAAAAAACTGGTTCCAAATAGGAAAAGGAGTACGTCAAGGCTGTATATTGTCACCCTGCTTATTTAACTTATATGCAGAGTACATCATGAGAAACCCTGGACTAGAAGAAGCACAAGCTGGAATCAAGATTACCGGGAGAAATATCAATCACCTCAGATATGCAGATGACACCACTCTTATGGCAGAAAGTGAAGAGGAACTAAAAAGCCTCTTGATGAAAGTGAAAGAGGAGAGTGAAAAAGTTGGCTTAAAGCTCAACATTCAGAAAACAAAGATCATGGCATCCGGTCCCATCACTTCATGGCAAATAGATGGGGAAACAGTGGAAACAGTGTCAGACTTTATTTTGGGGGGCTCCAAAATCACTGCAGATGGTGATTGCAGCCATGAAATTAAAAGACACTTACTCCTTGGAAGGAAAGTTATGACCAACCTAGATAGCCTATTCAAATGCAGAGACATTACTTTCCCAACAAAGGTCTGTCTAGTCAAGGCTATGGTTTTTCCAGTAATCATGTATGGATGTGAGAGTTGGACTGTGAAGAACCTGAGCACCGAAGAATTGATGCTTTTGAACTGTGGTGTTGGAGAAGACTCTTGAGAGTCCCTTGGACTGCAAGGAGATCCAACCAGTCCATTCTAAAGGAGATCAGTCCTGGGTGTTCTTTGGAAGGAGTGATGCTAAAGCTGAAACTCCAGTACTTGGCCACCTCATGCGAAGAGTTGACTCATTGGAAAAGACTCTGATGCTGGGAGGGATTGGGGGCAGGAGGAGAAGGGGACGACAGAGGATGAGATGGCTGGATGGCATCACTGACTTGATGGACATGAGTCTGAGTGAACTCCAGGAGATGGTGATGGACAGGGAGGTCTGGCGTGCTGCAATTCATGGGGTCACAAAGAGTTGGACACGACTGAGCAACTGAACTGAACTAAAGGAAAATATTGAATTGTGACTAGCGTAAATAACTAAATCTTTAACAATTACAAATGAGCACAATACAGTAGGAACCTTTTGCTTAGAGCTGAAACTTCGCTCATTTCAGTTAGTAACCAGGGACCAGATAGAAACCATGATTCTTCATTTTATGGGTAATGTCTCCTATCTGATCCAATTATCTGATGGACAATTTGCTGAACATAACTATGCTACCTTTCCCCCAAATATCTATAGATTCTTCTTCAGTACTTTAAAATCATACTACCAATAATATGTGAGTATTTTTACATTAAGAAGATTAACTTTATAATGGTTATAAAATGATTTAGAATAGGAGACTTTTGAGGTAAGGGCTATATAAGCACAAAGCAATGTGAACAATTACAAGCTTGATTTTCCTTTCTTCTCACACATTTTCCCCCTCTAGAGATAGTCAATTTCGGAAATTGAACAATTAGATTCATATATTGATAAATAGATGGCTGAAATTTTTTACAGAAAAAAATTGTTTTTGTGCTCTGTTTCATCTTGATAAAGAGAGTCACTGGCATGAAATGCATGAAATTTTATCCTGAAGGTCACTCACCAACCTTTTATGAAGTTAAACCAATTGTTCAAATGGAGAAAAGTAGGTTTGTGAACAAATAGCTTTGTCTTTCTGCAAACCTCCTGAGAATTCGTTCATGCTGACTCCTTATCTTAACATGTAACACAATCACCAATTAGTGTCAAAGTTACTGGAGCCATCACATTCTCAACTGCATTAACCTTATGTATTGGTTCAAGAAAAATGCAATTATTCTCCTTCTAAACTAATCAGTAATTTCAAAGTTATTATTAACTAATTTAATCTTTCAATTGGCATAACTTATCAAGCTATGTATCAGATTTATTGCTGAAAGAAAAGGAACACTATTTAGATGGAAAACCAAAGCAAGTGGAAAATAGCATTTTTTTAAATTCAGTTGCGTAGAAACTATGCTTTTAACCTTGTCCAGGTCAGAACTATTGGAAGGGGGGTAAAAAAAAGACATTATTCATGTCACTGAAGACTAGGGGTAATTTTTCTAATTCCCTGGCATATTAATAACCAACAATGAGTGAGTCCCTTAAGTACCTCATTTATTGTCTTAAATATGAAAATGTTTTAGAGATTAGAGAGGAAATTGTTTGAATTAATTAACTGAACTGGCGCTCAAGGGATCTAGTACAAGATTTTCAGACAAAAGCTGGAAATTTACAATAATGACATTTCTTTCATGGTTAGAAAATATAGCACCAGTGGGATTTGGAGGCACTCTTAACATTTTAGCTGATGTCTGTTGAGGGCTTAAGAACCCTCTGAAACCATTTATTTCATTCATTGGAGACTTCTCTCAATTACATTATAAAAGGCATCATATTAAAATAGCCATGAGGCCCACAAATTTCACCATATAAGTGGAATTGGATAACTGGCACAAGGAAAATTCAAAATGCAAATGGAAACTATTAAAGTAATAGCATCATTAAAAAAAAATCTTTTTGCAGGAAAGGTAATGTGTAGATAGATAAAAACAGAATGGTGTTGTACATGGTTGGCTTAATCACATTTCTTCCCAATTCTCTTGTGGGTTATCAGTTGCAAATGAGACTCCTCTGTGCTTAAGAATCCATCCATTTGATGTGGTGATTCTTCAGAGGAATTTGAAAAAGTGCTTGGTTTAACCTGGATTATATAAATACCAAAAAATATAAACTTCAAGATTAGATTAAAATGTGCATTTGCTGATTTACATATCAACCTATATTTCTCTATTCCCCCATTCATCTACTCATCTATCTACCCCCATCCATCCATTCACCCATCCATTTATCACCTACCTACACTATGTCATATAAAACCACATCTGATATTTTCATTCTTTCTAACAAATGAACTATTTAAAAGTGCTAAATGTTAAAGCAGAATCTGCCTTGCATGAATACATTCTCAGTCATATTTAACTCTTTTTGTAGTCCCATGGTTTGTAACCCAACAGGCTCCTCTGTACAAGGGATTTTCCTGGCAAGCATACCAGAGTGGGTTGCCAAGCCCTCCTCCAGGGGATCTTCCTGACCCAGGGATTGAACCCAAGTCTCCTGTGTATTCTGCATTGTCAGGCAGACTCTTTCCTACTGAGCCACCAGGAAAGCCCAGAATCTGCCTTATTGAACCCAATTTGGTAAGGAATACTCAAGCATTTACATGTGTCATTCCCTTCCCTGTAATGATAATTTTATTATCTATCTTTATATACAAAAATCTAAGGTTTAAAAACTGTTAGTCTCCAAACATCATTTATTCCAGTTTTAAAAGTTTAAGAGCATATACTTTATATAAATTCCACATATTTAAAATATAAAATTTGTTAAATATTGATATGTGTACCTATCCATGAAAGCATCACCACCATCAAGATAACATATTAGTCACCTCAAAGTTTCCTCATGAGCCTTCATAATTTCTATCCTTTCCTTCACTAGAATCTTACCTCACCCTATCCCTAGGCAACTTTTGATTTATTTTCCATCACTATGGATTATTTTACATTTCCTATAAATTTATTCAAATAGAATCCTATAATATGCACTCTTTTGTCTTGCGTCTTTCATTTTCTTGAGATAGATTTGTGTTGTATTTTGTATCAGTAGTTCATTGTTTTTATTATTGTGTACATAAATAACAGTTCACTTATCCATTTTTACACAGATAGACAGGAGGCTGTGATCAATTTTTAACCATGAACATTCATCTGAAGTTTTATAAGGATATATGCTTTTCTTTTTCTTTTATAATTTAAGGTTTTCCATAAGATTTGTTTTGAATTGTCTTTGAATATTGTTCCAGGCATAAATCAAATATTGTGGATTTTTTCTTTGCATGTACAATTTTGCATAAGCCAATTCTTCAGTGAAATATCATGGGCTTCCTAGGTGGCTCAGTGGTAAACTCCTGGGTCTGGAAGATCCCCTGGAGTAGGAAATATCAACTCACTCCACCATTCTTGCCTGGAAAATTCCATGGACAGTGGAACCTGGTGACTTCACAGTTCATAGAGTCACAAAGAGTTGGGTGATTTAACCTGTAGGAATTGCTTCAGCAATATTTTTTTAACCTGTTCTTTCTCCACTGAATTGCCTTTGACCTTTGCTTAAAATCATTTAGTCACACATGTATAGTCTGATTCTGTTCCATTTGTTTGTTTACCAACATCATGCTGTTATACATGAGTTTAAGTTTAGTTGCTCAGTCATGTCCGACTCTTTGAGACCCAATGGACTGTAGCCTACCAGGGTCCTTCATCCACGGGATTTTCCAGGCAAGAGTACTGGAGTGGGTTGCCATTTCCTTCCTCAGAGGACAAACCCAAGGATCAAACCCAGGTCTCCCACATTGTAGGCAGATGCTTTACTGTCTGAACCACCAGGAAAGTCCTGAAATATAAAATTTCCTATTATATTATGTATAAAGCTGTTATACATAGTTCAGCTTTATAATAAATCTCAAAGGTGGATATTTCTAGTTATTTTTAATTTTCAAAGTTTCTTTAGTTATGTATACTTCGCTTTTCTATATTACTTTTAGAATCAGTTTGAAAATTTCTACCAAAAATGTCTTCTGGCAATTTGAGTAAAACTGCATTGACTCTGTAGTTCAATTTGAGGAGAATTTACCTCTTAAAGTTACTGAGTCCTCTAGTTCATGACCATTTATTTAGGTGTTCTTTTATCTTAGCAATGTTTTATAATTTTCAGCATTCTGGGCTTTCATATCCTTTGTCAAAATAGATTCCTAAATATCCCAGATTTTTTGGTACTTACAAAAGTAGTTATCTTTAATTTAAATTTTTGATCATTGCTAATAGAGCTATAATTAATATTATATGTTAATTCCTACAACTTTACCAAATTCATTTGTTAATGTTAGTAATGTTTTTATAGATTCCAACAGATTTTCTCTATAATGATTATTTTGCCTGTGAATAAAGACAAGTTTATTTTTTACTTTACAAAATGGATATTTTAAAATTCTTCATATCCAGTAGCACTGACAAGGGCTTCCCTGGAAGCTCATTGGCAAGCTCCACCTGCCAATGCAGGAGATGCAGGTTTGATCCCTCATTCTGGAAGATCCCTTAGAGAAGGAAATGACATCCCACTCCAGTATTCTGGCCTGGAAATCCCACAAACAGAGAAGCCTGGCAGGCTACAGTCCATGGGGTCACCAAAGAGTGGGACATGACTTAGTGACTAAAAACAACAATAAAGCTGACAAAAAACAAAAGCTGACAACAATAAGCAGTAAGATGTTGAATGGAAGTGATAAAAACAGACATTCTTGGCCATTTAATTTTTATGATGCTAACTTCAGGTTTGTTCACAAAAGTCCTTTAGTAGATTACTGAAGTTCCCCTTTATTCTAACTTTGCTGAGAGGATTTGTTTATTTTAAACCAGCAAGGGGTTTTTGTTTTTATTTAATTTTTTTTTTCTGCTCAATTGGCTTGATTATATGGCTTTCCTCTTGTAATTTGCTAATGTGTCAAATTACATATATTCATTTTTGGACATCAAATCAAACCTCCATTTGTGGAATAAACCACTTGATCATGTTTTTTTGTTTTTTTTTTTTGTGGTTGTTCAGTCACTCAGTTGTGTCCGACTCTTCGACTCTTTGCGACCCCATGGACTACAGCACTCCAGGCTTCCTTGTCCTTCACTGTCTCCCTGAGTTTGCTTGAACTCATGTCCATTGAGTCAGTGATGCCATCCAACCATCTCATCCTCTGTCACCCCCTTCTCCTCTTGCTCTCAATCTTACCCATCATCAGGATCTTTTACAATGAGTTGGCGCTTTGTATCAGGTGGCCAAAGTATTGGAGCTTTAGCACCAGTCCTCCCAATGAATATTTAGGATTGATTTCTTCTAAGATTGATTCGTTTGATCTCCTTGTTGTCCAAGGGACTCTGAAGAGTCTTCTCCAGAGCCGCAGTTCAAAAGCATCAGTTCTCCAGCACTCAGCCTTCTTCATGCTCAAACTTTCACATCTGTATATGACTACTAGTAAAACTATAGCTCTGACTATAGGGACCTGCCTATACAGAGATGTCTTTGTTTTTAAATTCACTGTCTATTTTTATATATGATGGTAAATTCAATTTGCTAAAATTTTGTTTAGGCTTTATCCTCTAAATTCAAGAGAAATAATTTCTTATATTTATTTGGTTTTGGTAACAGGATAATGTTGGCCTAATACAATAAGTTGAGAATTATTCTCTGTTTACTCTTCTTGAAAATTATTGTAGAAACCACCAGTACCTATAATTTTTTTCTTTTGGGAAAGTTTTTAAATACAGATGAATTATTTGATAGATATTAAGCCAAGTGGATGATCTACTTCTGTTTGAGTGACTGCTGATAGTTTGTGTTTTGGTGGGAATTTATTGATTTCATCAAAGTGGTCAAACATATAGGCATGAAGTTGTTCTCAATAGTGACTTATTATGTTTTAATATCTATAGAATTTGCAAACCTGCAATGATATTACTGCTCTAATTATTGATATTGGTAATTTGTGTTTTATCTATTTTTTCCTTGATCTATCTGCCTAGATATTATTAATTTTATTGATATTCTCAAACCACCAGCTTTTAATTTAATTGGATTTTCATACTCAAATCAATTCCCCTTCCTCCCTTTGTTTTCTGTCTTTACATTTTTAAATAATTTGCATATTTCATGTATATATAATCTTGTCCTATATAGCCTTTTTTGTCTGGTTTATTTCACTTAGCATGATGTTTTCAAGGTTCATCTGTATTGTAACTTGTATCAGTAATCCAGTCCTCTTAATGGCTGAATAATATTCCATTATATGAATAGATCATGTTTTGCTTATCCATTCCTCCAAAAAGAAAGATCTGGGTTCTTTCCACTTTTTCACTGTTTTGAATAGTGCTCCTCTTGTCCTTTCTTTTTTTTTTTTAATTTTTTGAAATTTCTATCAAGTAAGAAACGAATCGCCAGTCGATATCCGATGCAGGATGCAGGATGCTTGGGACTGGTGCAAGGAGAGGACCCAGAGAGATGGTATGCGGTGGGAGGTGGGAAGGAATTCATGTTTGGGAACACTTGTACACTCATGGTGAATTCATGTCAATGTTTGGCAAAACCAATACAGTAATGTAAAGTAAACTAAAGTTCTATACAAGTACTTGTCTGAATACTTTTCTTTTAGGTATATAACTATGAGTAGAATTTCTGAGTCATAAATTTATCCTATGTTTAGCTGTCAGAGGAAACATCAGCCTGTTTCCACATGGCTGCATCATTATACATCTTCACCAGCAATATATGAGAGTTCAGATTTCTCCACAGTCTTGTTAATACTTATTATTATTCATTTATTAAAACTATAGCCATCCTCAGTTCAGTTCACTCTCACTCGTGTCTGATTCTTTGTGACCTTATGGACTGCAGCCCACCAGGCTTTCCTGTCCATCACCAGCTCCCAGAGTTTGCTCAAATTCATGTCCATCAAGTCAGTGATGCCATCCAACCATCTCATCCTCTGTTGTCCCCTTCTCCTCCTGCCTTCAGTCTTTCCCAGCATCAGGGTCTTTTCCAATGAGTCAGTATTTCACATCAGGTGGCCAAATTTTGGAGCTTCAGCTGCAGCGTCAGTCCTTCCAATGAATATTCAGGACTTATTTCCTTTAGGACTGACTGGTTTGAATTCCTTGTAGTCAAAGGGACTCTCAAAAGTCTTCTCTAATACCACAGTTCAAAAGCATCAAGTTTTTGGTGCTCAGTTTCTTTATAGTTCAACTCTCATTCCAAACATGACTACTGGGAAATCCATGGCTTTGACTAGACAGATATTTGTTGGCAAAGTAATATCTGTCTAGGTTAATATACTGTCTAGGTTGGTCACAGCTTTTCTTCCAAGGAGCAAGTGTCTTTTAATTTCATGGCTGCAGGCTCCATCTGCAGTGATTTTGGAGCCCAAGAATTAAAGTTTGTCATTGTTTCCATTGTTTCCCTATATATTTTTTATGAAGCGATGGGACCACATGCCATGATCTTAGTTTTTGAATGTTGAGTTTTAAGCCAACTTTTTCACCCTCCTCTTGTACTCTCATCAAAAGGTTCTTCAGTTTCTCTTCATTTTCTTCCATAGGGTGGTGGCATCTGCATAACTGAATTTATTGCTATTTCTCCCAAAAATCTTGATTCCAGCTTGTGCTTCATCCAGCCCAGCATTTTGCATGATGTACTTTGCATACAAGTTAAGTAAACAGGGTGACAATATATAACCATCCTAGTGGGTGTGAAGTTAGTATGTCATCGTGAGTTTTGATTTGCAGGCATCATCGACTCAATGCACATGGGTTTAGGTGGACTCCAGGAATTGGTGATGGACAGAGAGGCCTATTGTGCTGCAGTTCATGGGGTCGCAAAGAGTCGGACACGACTGAGCGACTGAACTGAACTGAATGACTAATGTTTTTTTCATATGCCTATTGGCACTTGCATATCTTATTTGGAGAAATATCTGCTCAATCCTTTGTTCATGTTTAAACTGGTTTGTTATTGAGTTGTCTGTGCTGTGCTGTGCTTAGTTGCTCAGTTATGTCCAACTCTTGAGATCCCATGGACTGTAGCTGGGCAGGCTCCTCTGTTCATGGGAACTCACCAGGCATGAATACTGGAGTAGGTTGCCATGCCCTCCTCCAGGAGATTTCCCTGATCCAGAAATTGAACTAGAGTCTCCCACATTGCAGGCAGATTCTTTACCAACTGAGCTACCAAGGGAGCTATTGAGTTGTCACTCTCTTCATATAGTCTGTATACTTGACCACTACTACATATATAACTTGAAAAATTTTCTTCCATTTTGTAGACTGCCTTTTCACATCTGTGATAGTATCCTTTGATATACACAAGTTTTTCATTTTGAAGAAGTCCAGTTTGCCTCTTCTTTTTTTGCTCATGCTTTTGGTCATATCTATGATTTACTTGACAAGTCCAAGATTTTAAGTGTCTCTATTCTACTTAAAATTGCAGAAGTATTCTTCCTTTTGTTTTTTGTTGTTGTTTGTTTATTTTTCTACAAAACAGCATGGGTTATTCACAAGCTCCGTAATCTATAATATGTTTTTCTATAATATGACAGTATTGACATTCTGCTTCTGGAAGAAATCAGTTATGATATAGAACCTTAAAA
>SJYQ01000705.1:0-41168 GCA_006410935.1 Redunca redunca | reverse complement strand
CGTGAAAATGTGAAAATGCAAAGATGACAAAAGATTTCTGTTAAATCAGATAACAGTTTTATTTCATGATGCAGAAAACAAAAACTAGCATTTTATATGCAAGCAAATAGTCTCTTCTATGGATGCTTATGGGATTTTGTTTATTTTCTGGACTGTTACAAGTATGAGGCTATTTAACTTGGAGAACCATCTTTCCGGCTGTATTATAAGTGTAATAACTATATTTATACTTTGTCATTGTTGTTGTACATTCACTAAATCATGTCTGACTCTCTGCGACCCCATGGACTGCAGGAGTCCAGGCTCCTCTGTCCTCCACTATCTTCCAGAGTTTGCTCAAACTCATGTCCATTGACTCAGTGCTGTCATCTAACCATCTCATCCTCTGCCACCCCTTCTCCTTTTGCCTTCAATAAGTATTTATACTGATAAAACAATAAATATTTTAGTTAATCTGAGATATAGTGGAGGGATATCAGAATGCCCAGGATCTGGCTATCTCCCAGAATGGAAAACACAATTCATTTCATATTTTTTATTCCTTTCTTACAAATTTGGAATTTATAATATATTATCTTTGAGATTATAAACATTTTTCTAATATCTGCCTTTATTAGAAATTATAATTTCATAGCCTTTTTTATTAATAAGGAAATTTCAAAGCATAATTTGTTAGATACTTAGAGAAATAACCACATGTTTGTTGAAATACTAAATAAAAAATAATAAAGAGGCAAAAGAGCACTCTGAAAAGAACTTTGGTCTGTCAACTCATGGCCGTATTTTTTGCCATTTGGACCTTCTCTCTTTCTGAAAGAAATTGCTCTGAAAGTGAGTGAAACATAAGATGCCAAAAGTTGCTAATGTATGAGATATCCCCTCTGATTTATTATTATAAGACTCTGTTCTGAGGGCTGGCATAGTGATTTGTCAACAACTTTATTCTCTATAAATTTCAACTACTTCTCCCACAAAAGAGAAGTTCCTTTACTTTTTCAAAGTTGGTAGGGCTATTAATTCAAATCTCAAGATTTAAAGGAAAAAAAATTGATAATGATTTGAGAGAAAATACAAACTCAGAACTTCTTGGACAGTCTGCTTGCATTAATCATATCTATAAAAGGGACAAATGTGAATGTTCATATCTTTAATGAGATGTTTTTCTTTTCTCTCTCTCTCTTCATAACTCTGTACCATAAAGGATATTTTAAGAGTGATCCTTGAAGTAGTTATTCATGTCTGAATGCAACTCTTTGCCTTCCCTTCTCCCCACCATAGATTAAAGCACTTTTGAGCAATGTGAAAAACATAGGCAAGTATGTGACTGTGGAAACAAATTCCTTTTTTATCCTTTTTTTTTTTTAATGCTAGTGGTTCTCTTTAATTTTGAATTAAGAGAAATGTTTTATACATTATTGTATCTGAATCCTATTAAATTCATATGATCAGGCTAAGCCTGAACATGAAGTCATGACAGTAACCTCAAGTGCTTGGGATAGAGCAAAATTTCCAGAAAATGAGGATATTCAATATCATTGAAATTGTTGTTTGTCATACTTAGGCATTGACTTGTTAAGATGGTAGATAGTAATAATCAATCCTATTGTTCCTTCCAGATAAGAGGTTGGCTCCTTATCTTTCAAAATACATTAAGCATTTTGAAATATTTTTAAACTTTTGAGATATTTATGGGACAATGATTTTTTAGTTTGACCCTAAATGACAAGGATAGAATCGGTACAGATATAAAATTATTATCTTTTGTATCTTTCCAGACAGCCTGAATACCTAGTTTCCACCCGTGATATGGTAGAAAGAAGAATGTAATGCCATGAGAAGTATAAACTTTTGCTTTGTGATACTAGGTGCATTGCTTGCATATTTGTAGGTCTTGTTCCCTTATTTTGTAGTAATAACAAAATGATAGCCTCACATGGATATTGTGAAGATTGAGTCAGAAAATATACATGAAAGAAACACTTCAAATAGCTAATATATATTAATAGAAGACAATTGGGCTTCCCTGGTGGCTCAGACGGTGAAGAATCCATCTGTAGTGCAGGAGACCCGGGTTCGATTCCTGGGTTGGGAAGATCCCTTTGAGGAGGGCATGGCAACCCACTCTAGTACTCTTGCCTGGAGAATCCCCGTGGACAGAGAAGCCTGGTGGGCTACAGTCCCTGGGGTTACAGAGTCAGACACTATTGAGCGACTAAGCACAACATATTAATAGAAGACAATAAACACATTTTACCTTATGAATATCAAATGAGTGCTTTATGGTATTTTTTACTTTCTCTTCACTATCACAAGAACATTAGCTGATATAACACATTATGCAGGGTACTTTTACATTCTTAAAATCATGTGTGATTAAATAGATAAGCTGTACAATGTGCTTAAATTTGTACCTATAGTACAGTACAGTGTACTATATACATTGTATACAGTGTACTATATAAAATACAGTGTACTAAATACATTTGAACATTAATTTATTGATTGAACAAATATTTCTTGAGCATCTGCCCTGTATTAAGATTTCTAGTCACTGGACCTACAAAGTCATTAAAGTTAACAATTAGAATGAAGATTTGATAATAAATAAATAATCAAATGAGTATAATAATTTCAATGCATGTTGTCAGGTAATATGTGGTGAATCAGAGAGGCTAATGAACTAGATAGAAACTAGAAATGGTAGGACAACTTAGAAGTAACCTTAGAAGTTGTCTATGACAAATTGGCTTTAATGGTGATGTTAAGATTTGTGGCATTACTACAGTTACTGTATATATTTTTTTTTTTTATTACAGATGGTTATTCATTGAGGAACAATGAATGGAACAGAATGGAAATTTTATACTGGGCTTTTAAGTTAACCCAAAGAGATGGTGAGTCATATTTTAGAATAAGCACTATTTTGTGACAAGAGTGTTCTGGCAAAGTGGGCATTACTTTCTGACAAATAATTCGATTTGTTTCAGATCTTTGCAATTATGTTTTAATGACCCTGGTTCTCTAATTTCAGTTTGTTTTTTTTTTTAATAGAGTCTTTGCTTGTTGTTTCTTTTGTATCATTTTATGTACTTTGTATACAGTTTTACTCTCAGGAAATTCTTGCAGAACCTGGAAGCTTACAGAAGGGAATTATCCTCAGGGGACATAGCAGTTATTTCTGCATCCAGCACTGTTTGAGTCTCAGATTGCATTATTGAGTACGTAATTTTTTTTCTTAATATCTATGCTTTTCAAAATAACCATTCCAGTGTACTGGTTGTAATATTTATAATTTTGATGGCTTTCACTGTTTAGTGTAGGGTATGCCATATGAGAATCATAGATGAAACTGCCATTATGCATCAATTCAAGTTCAAATAGCAAACTACTAATGGTGAGGCATCTTTCACCTGCAGATCTTTTCTTAGCTCTAGATAGGTACATTCATGATAAAGCATTCTGTTTAGTAGCCTTGTCAAGGGTGCATTAGCTCTCTAGGTATCATTTTATATGTTTTCTTACTGTAATACATAATTCAACAGCATATTGTGGAGTCAGGGCAATCCATTTACAATTTTAAACCTTGTAATTGGAGTGATAATTTTGAAGGTTACTATAGGTTGAAAAGAGTTGACTTATCATAAATAAATAAGTACTTATGTTAACTATTAACTTAATCTTCCTTTTATAGTCATATCCTCATTATTCTATACAATGTGTNATATTGGGAGTAAATGTATTTTAATAGTGTGTGCACAACTCCTTATTTATATAAACATGTATTGATTAGAAGTGATAAAAACTACTTAGAGTAATAATTCTATATATTATGTAATCAAAGGCACATGCTATAGAGAAAAATTGCTTGTAAAATTTTCATATAAATTTCCAGTTTTTCCTTACAAGGGAAACTGAAAAAAAACTCTTAGAATAAGAGAATAGTATTTTTTCTTGATAGTTTCTTTTATTATCTGCTTTCTGTTAATCCTTTGCTATACGTCACAGGCATTCTTGTCCCACACTCTTTTCAATTGGAATTGTGTGTGTTTATCCTTAGGCCACTTTTTACTTTGTTCTTAGTCTTTGTGTCTGCAAATACTCAAAGTTTTCTTTAAGTGTGTCTTAAACAATGAACTCTCTAGAAAAGTTTCTTCCTGCAGCTCTATACCTTAAAATATTTGCAGTTATTCCTTCAGTAAGTCAGTTACCATCCCCATCAGTTCTCTCATCTATATTATAAAGACAGCATATTTAACCAGAGGTGAGGATTAGAGAAAATTCATATAAAGCCCTAGAATAAAAAAGGCCATTGAATAAATAGTGTCTCAATTATTAAAAGAAGCTAAGGATGTGGAAAATGAAAGTTGAGTTTTACATAAGTGACTTTGTGGCAAGTTAACTTGCATTATAAATGAAGAGGGTTTTTAGTATGCAGATTCTGAAGTAAACATCTGTAGTTTCTTAGGCTGCAACAAAGGCAAACTATTTCAAGATGGAAAATCTCTGCTGTTCAAAGATGACTTTTAAACATTTAAATATTGACATTAGTTCAGGAGCACTGGATAGAAGCATTTCTCTGGAGACATCAGTGGTGCCTTCATTTCCTCCAAAGAGTCTAAGCTTTAAATATTTAAATGCAGTTAAAGGATTTAAAACTTGAAGAAGAAAGAATTTTATTTTTTAATGATGTACACCACTTAGTTTATTCTATTTTTGTATTAGTGCCTATTGCAGATTCCCCAAACACTTAGTTAGCATTTCTAAATCTTTCCTCTAGTGATTTATACAAGTAATTTCCAAGAAATCTCTGAAGATAACTTAATTTCCATGAGGTACAGGGTATATGTCTATGCCTATACACACACACGTGCGCACACGCACATATGTATGTGTATATACACATTTGTATATGTATACATGGACTAGGGTGATTCTCAGCAGGCAATATTTTTATGTCTCTTTTGCAGTACAGGGAGCATTCACTGTGGAGCTGTTTGAGGTCTGGTCATTGTAGGAGGTCCCCTGGATCTGTGGACATTTATTGAGTACCTGTTATGTGCTAGATCTATACTTGGGTCTCATTGTACGGTAACACAGTAAGTGTTTAGAGAAAAATTTGCACAGCATGTTATGAAAACCTATAGGAAAATAATGAATCAAGATTGAGGGAATATCTGAGGGAAAGTGGGCATGAAAGCCTTTATGGAAATAATCCTCAGTTATATCTTAAAGAATGAATAGAGTTCAATTAACTGACAGGGGATTTATTGAGGCAATGGAAACAAAATAATCTGATATTGCTGAATAATTATGTATAAATAGAAAACAGTGATAAAAAAAGAATATCGGAGTAAGAAAAGCCTAAATCAGGAAAGTTTTTAGAGTCCATGCCAAGAGCATCTATTTTATTTTGTTGCAGATGATGGTAAATCACATTGTAATATTTTTTAAAAAGGTTGAATATATAAATTTCTCTTTCCCATTCCTAAGCCAAAATGCATGGCTACCCATATTAATACTCAGGCACATCCTTTTGGGAAATAACATCTTAAACTATTACATTATTTGTTGTTCAGTTACTAAATCATGTTCAACTCTTTGCAACCCCCTGGACTGCAGCACACCATGCTCCTCTGTTCTTCACTATCTGCTACAGTTTGCTCAAATTAATGTCCATTGAGTTGGTAATGCTACCCATCTCATTCTCTGCTCCCCCTTTCTCCTTTTGCCTTCAATCTTTCCCAACATCAGTGTCTTTTCCAGTGAGTCAGCTCTTGGCATCAGGTGGCCTTCATATTGGAGCTTCAGCATCAGTCCTTCCAGTGAATATTCAGGGTTGATTTCCTTTAGGATTGACTGGTTTGATCTCCTTGAAGTTGCTAATGGCATAGTTCTTTTTTTAGGGTATTTTAATAGGAGGTTCCCAGAGGTACATTGTCTTTGCTCAAAGAAACAATTTCAATTGGTGGATAATAAATGTACCATAAAAGAAATGTAGAATTATTATTTGAAATAAGCTCTTATTTCATTCCTTGACTAAAACCCGTCCCTACCCCATTTTGAGTCTACTCCTCTGTTCTATATGAAACTTATATGATTTTACTCTGGTAACTACCAGGAGTCTTTCAATGATTGCAGAAGATGGTATGTTCTGTGTGCATCAACCCATGAATTCTTCCCAAGCTGCATCCCAACACGTGCTTGGCTTGCAGTGTGTCAGCTCTGGGAGGTGGAGGACAAACAGCTCCAAGATAATGCCACTGCAAAAAATATTCTCCATTTGAGCAATTAGGCAGAGCAAGTTGAAAAAAGATGACAGTTGCATTACTGTCACATTCAGAGAGGCCCTAAAAGCCAAGATGGAGAAGTTTCCTAGTGGAAAGTGGTTAAAGGCAGGAGGCTGAAAAGAAAAATGGCTGGAGACTTAGAGATAAGGGAATTAGGATATAGGCATGTGAGCAGGCATGTGGACATGAAGTATGGAGATACTGTATTTACATGTAAATGTCTCCCAAAATGCACCCATCAGATAATAGACAGTCAACATTCAAGAAGAATTAACATCAGCTTATCTTCACTGGCTGTCTCAGATCCGGTATAATTGCATGCAAAGTGGTCATAATGGCAGATATAGAGGATATGAGTGGGGTCAATAGAATCCATTCTCATTTACTCAGATGGATATGGCTAATGTTTGGGAACATTAAACCTGCAAGGTATAAGACACATGGTGATCCCCTAACACAGCATCATTTCTTAAGGATAGACTAATTACCTGTTGGCTATTATACCCCTTCTGTCTGAGAAGGGCCATTGGTTTGTCTTCAGAGAGATAGATGGCTTTTCCAGATATGGATTTGCCTTCTCATCCCATAGAACTAAAGCTAAACTGTTTTTTAGTTACTTATAAAAGTTTTATTTAAAATTTTACAGTATGTATATTTAATTTTTTAATTAATTTTATTGGAGTATAGTTGCTTTACAATAATGTGTTAGTTTCTACTGTACAGCAAATGAATCAGCTGTAAGTATACATATATCCCCTCTCTCTTAAACCTCCCTTCCACCCGCCTTCCCCACCCCTCTAGGTCATCACAGAGCATCCAGTTGAGCTCACTGTGTTATACAGCAGCTTCCCACTAGCTGTTTTACACATAATAGTGTGTATATGTCAATGCTGGTGCTGCTAAGTCACTTCAGTCGTGTCCGACTCTGTGCGACCGCATAGATAGCAGCCCACCAGGCTCCTCTCTCCCTGGGATTCTCCAGGCAAGAACTCTGGAGTGGGTTGCCATTTCTTTCTCCAATGCATGAAAGTGAAAAGTGAAAGTGAAGTCACTGAATCATGTCCAACTCTTAGTGACCCCATGGACTGCAGCCCACCAGGCTCTTTCTCCATATGTCAATGCTACTCTCAGTTTGTCCTTAATGGCCAAGACAAAGATCATCACAAAAGTCAGAATGGTGATTAACTCAGAGACAGTTAGAATGATGTGACTGTAGTTACCTAGGTGTTCAGTTCAGTTCAGTTGCTCAGTTGTGTACGATTATTTGTGACCCCGTGAACCACAGCATGCCAGGCCTCCCTGTCCATCACCAACTCCCAGAGTCCACCCACCCATGTCCGTTGAGTCAGTGGTGCCATCCCACCATCTCATCCTCTGTCATCCCCTTCTCCTCCTGCCCTCAATCTTTCCCAGCATCAGTCTTTTCAAATGAGTCAGCTCTCCGCATCAGGTGGCCAAAGTATTGGAGTTTTGGCTTCAACATCAGTTCCTCCAATGAACACCCAGGACTAATCTCCTTTAGGATGGACTGGTTGGATCTCCTTGCTGTCCAAGGGACTCTCAAGAGTCTTCTCCAACACCACAGCTCAAAAGCATCAATTCTTCTGTGCTCAGCTTTCTTTATAGTCCAAGTCTCAACACCCATACTTGACTCCTGGAAAAACTATAGCCTCGACTAGGCGGACCTTTGTTGGCAAAGTAATGTCTCTGCTTTTAAATATGCTGTCTAAGTTGATCATAACTTTCCTTCCAAGGAGTAAGCATCTTTTAATTTCATGGCTGCAGTGATTTTGGGGCCCAGAAAAATAAAGTCAGCCACTGTTTCCACTGTTTCCCCTTCTATTTGCCATGAAGTGATGGGACCAGATACCATGATCTTAGTTTTTTGAATGTTGAGCTTTAAGCCAAGTTTTTCACTCTCTTCTTTCACTTTCCTTAAGATGCTCTTTAGTTCCTCTTCACTTTCTGCCATAAGAATGGTGTCATCTGCATATCTGAGGTGATTGATATTTCTCCCAGCAATCTTGATTCCAGCTTGTGCTTCCTCCAGTCCAGCGTTTCTCATGATATACTGTGTATATAAGTTAAATAAGCAGGGTGACAATATACAGCCTTGACGTACACCTTTTCCAATTTGGAACCAGTTTGTTGTACCGTGTCCAGTTCTAACTGTTGCTTCCTGATCTGTATACAGGTTTCTCAAGAGGCAGGTCAGGTGGTCTGGTATGCCCATCTCTTTCAGAATTTTCCACAGTTTATTGTGATCCACACAGTCAAAGGCTTTGGCATAGTCAATGCACTTCATAAATATTCTTTGACTATGCCTACACATCTATGCACTTTCTGTGTGATCAATTCTCAATAAAAAATACATTAGAATTGCATTACAGTTAATGACACAAAATTTTATAGCACTGTTTCTCAGCTATGTTAAGAATGCTTGAAATCTAATATTGAAGGAAAATACATGATTCAGTTCAGTTCAGTTCTGCTGCTCAGTTGTATCCAACTCTTTGCGACCCCATGAACCGCAGGACACCAGGCCTCCCTGTCCATCACCAACTGCCGGAGTCTACCCAAACTCCTATCCATTGAGTCAGTGATGCCATCCAATCATCTCATCCTCTGTCATTTCCTTCTCCTCAAGCCCTCAATCTTTCCCAGCATCAGGGTCTTTTCAAATGAGTCAGCTCTTTGCATCAGGTGGCTAAAGTATTGGAGTTTCAGCTTCAACATCAGTCCTTTCAATGAACATTCAGGACTGATCTCCTTTAGGATGGACTGGTTGGATCTCCTTGCAGTCCAAGGGACTCTCAAGAGTCTTCTCCAACACCACAATTCAAAACCATCAATTTTTCAGTGTTCAGCTTTCTTTATAGTCCAACTCTCATATCCACACATGACTACTGGAAAAACTATAGCCTTGACTAGATGGACCTTTGTTGACAAAGTAATGTCTCTGCTTTTCAATATGCTATCTAGGTTGGTCATAACTTTCCTTCCAAGGAGTAAGCATCTTTTAATTCCATGGCTGCAATCACCATCTGCAGTGATTTTGGAGCCCCCCCAAAATAAAAAGTCTGACACTGTTTCCACTGTTTCCCCTCTATTTGCCATGAAGTGATGGGACTGGATGCCATGATCTTAGTTTCTGAATGTTGAAGCTTAAATACATGATTAACAAAAACTAAGTTTTAGAAAGCACTTCATTCCAGAGTTGGTAATATGAAAGTGATCATACTTAATCACTTTTTATTGGGAAAATATCCAAAAGTATATATTGTATACAGAATAATACATTTACAAAACAAGCTGAAGAGGATTAAATCGAAGTATAATCTCAACAACAAAAAATTCAAAATAAGAATGGCACAAAATATCATATAGCAGTTGGGGATTTCCTTCTCTCTCCCTAAAAAATAACATCACATACATTTTTTCCCTTGTTTTGTTTTCTAATGATAATCACACTCTATTTACATGTTAGATACTGACTCAGTATACATTCATTGCCATAACTTCCACAAACCAAGACTGTGTAATAGTCACTGATATCAGCCATGGTCTCAGCATGGTTCATGTGATTATTTCCTGGGCCAGGTAGCTGAAACATGGACCTCAGGGAGCTGGATCTTTTGATGTGACAGTTGTGCAATTTTGAGGTAATCCCCTCAGAGAACACTTATGGGAAAATTTTCTCTGCGGATAAAATGAGTTGATGGGCTCCCTGGAGGTGAGCAGAGATAGAAGGAAAGATTCAGGTTTTTTAAAAGTGTAATGAAACCAAACTTTATCCATTGCCTAGTTTTGCTAGAAACTGATTTCTGTTGACCATTTGACTTCTGAATCAGGGAGAGGAATTAAAATCTACCTTAACTCTTTTTGATATATTCATCATACTCCATAACTAGAATGAGAACCTTGAAATGCTCGGTTAAAAAAAAATGAAAAAACAAACAGCAATAGTGAAAGAATCATATTGACTGTCACTGTATAAAAAAAGGAAACAAAATAAAGGACATGAAAAGCATTAATCTGTCATAATTCTTCTCATGTCTGGACCCAAAGAAGGTTGACTCAGATATTCCCTCCTCGAGAAGGATGTGTGTGAGAGCAGATATGGAATCAAAGGTCTATTTTGACCAAGACTATGACCCGACTTCTGCTTGATTCTTCTATACATTTATTAGGAAATTTATGGAGTTCAACTCATCACTGTGGAAGATGTGCAAGATATTATCTATAAGCTCAATCAGTGCTCCATTCCCTTATTATGCTTCTGCTTCTACCCTTCTCCCTGAAAATTTCCATTTCTAACGCTCAGTCGTGTCTGACTCTTTGCAACCCATGGACTCTATGGGATTCTCCAGGTAAGAATACTGGAGTGGGTTGCCATTTCCTTCTCCAGGGGATCTTCCCGACCCAGGGATCGAACCCAGGTCTCCCACATTGCAGGCAGATGCTTTAACCTCTGCACCACCAGGGAAGCCCAAGAATACAGAGCCACAGTAACTATTTCTCCAAGATGAAGGCAGAAAAAATAAATTATTTATTTTGTGTTAGCTTATTTTCTCTAAATCCTGCTAAAAAAAAATATAAACAGCAATAATAAGACATGAGATTCTCCCTTCTTTTCTTTAGTACCTGCCATGCATGGAGGTGTGACAATCATATCTACGGTAAATAACACAGCATAATCTTCTCATTACTTCTGCCAGGGGCTCTCTCCTAGGCATAGGTGATTGGTCCCATGATGTATATCAGATCTAGGGTTGTACATCCTTTCCAATCCAGGTAATTAGATTATTTTCCTTATAATTTGCAATTGAGACCTCCTGCATTTGAGTCTAAGGCTGGTATTTTTGGAGATGTCAGGATTAGGTAATGGCTGTCTTAAGACCCAGGCTTAGAGTGACTCTAACCTTGACATAGTCCTGAAAGTATTACAGACCCCTTTGCTAGGTAACTTTGCTTGGAGGCTTTCCAACAGCCTCACTGAGACATTCTCAGAACTCTGAATAAATTGAGACTGGTTCTAATTCAAATACAGTGCATGGGGATGATCCAGAGAGATGATATGGGGTGGGAGATGGGAGTGGGGGTCATGTTTGGGAACTCATGTACACCCGTGATAGATTCATGTCAATGTATGGCAAAACCAATACAGTATTGTAAAGTAAAAAAAGTAAAAATTAAAATAAATTAAAAAAAGAAATATGCTACTGGGATATCACAATAGCAAAAATATATAATACTTTTCACAAAGCTTTCTAAGGGCTTTATATAAAATTATTTAATTTTCAAAAAGTACTCTATCAGTTGGACACAGCAATTCATATTTTATAGATGAAAACATTAAGATGCCGAGATATTGATTTCCCTAAAGCTCATAAGCTAGTAAATGCTGAAGCAGAAAGTTAAGCCTGTATATACATCAGGCTGTAGAGTCTGTGTTGCTTGACCATAGCAACAGTCACACTCTAACCCGTGTTTCTTGATCCCTCTACATAAATGGTGTGTCCTTTTTTTTGCCTACTTAATTCCAGTGTGGGAAAACTCAATCCTCAGGTCTGTCTGTTGAGATCTCACTGGTAGTTGTGGGCTGCTCAGCAGTAAAAGAGGATAAGCTATCTTTGCTCTTTAAGTATTAGGAATTCAGCTTAGGAATCTCTAACCTCTGGCTTGTGATCTATAGGGAACAAAACATCTATATTCAGCAAAAAAGAAGAGAGGAAGACTTCTCAGCACAAATTACAATCACATCCAATCCTGCCAGCCTATGGTAGAAACCGTATAGGATCACATGAACAATTTAGCAGTGGCAGCCTGGTTCCATTCAGGGGCATTAATGAAAATCATCTGAGTGATTCTTCTAAACCCTATTCCTAATAGAAGGATCAGTGGGATATACACCTAGCTCATTCTAAATCAATCCCTGTTAAGAATTATTGCTTCTCCCTCTGACCTGATTTGAAGAACTGACTCATTTGAAGACCTTGATGCTGGGAAAGATTGAAGGTGGAAGGAGAAGGGGATGACAGAGTATGAGATGGTTGGATGGCATCACCAACTCAATGGACATGAGTTTGAGTATATTCTGGGCGTTGGTGTTGGACAGGGAGGCTTGGCGTGCTGCAGTACATGGGGTTGCAAAGAGTTGGACACAACTGAGTGGCTGGACTGAACTGAACTGGCCTGTCTACAATGCAGGGAACCCAAGTTTGATCCTTGGGTCAGGAAGATCCCCTGGTGAAGGGAATGGCCACCCACTCAAGTATTCTTGCCTGGGAAATCCCATGGACAGAGGAGCCGGCCGGGCTACAGTTCAAGGGTTCTCAAAAGTCAGACACAACTTAGCCACTAAACCACCTGGCTTATCTACCCCTCATCCACAATTATCCCTCATGCCAGCATTTATCACCTAGAGTCACAATTACAGAATATCATGGGTTTCTTCAGATTCCACCAATAGTTCTTGATAGTATTAGTATTTTTGCCTCCAGCAGAATAAGGGAAGAGGCGGAAGTTAGGTTCTTGCATTCCTCCCAGAATCCTCCATCACTCATCAGTCTTCACATATAGTTTAGAAGTAACAGCTTTGACTTCTCTAAATTTGCATAATGCTTTGTAACTTATTTTGCAGGAACATTTTATTTTTACTGTATGCTGGCTATAAAGACTAAGCTCCAAGCATTGTATTACACTTCTAAGAAGTAATATAGTTTCCCCATTAAAATAAAGTTATTCATTTTGTAAAAATTTACTGCAAATAGAAGCTGTATAAATCCAAGGCAACAGAAAAAAGTACAATCTCAAAATATTCTCTAGTTCTAGGTGCATAATATTTCCACTTGATTGTAAAAGGTGTATTTTTATTTACTTTCATAGTCTGTGTCTCAGGAGGCCTTATTCTGCCCTGAAGTTATTTTTAGTATAATAAGGAAAGAAAAATGTTCTTCCTATCCAAGCATGTAGCTTGTTGAGACTGATTATCTATCAGTCCCAGGAGCTTTGGTGCTGGAGCGTCATTTGTGTGAATGTGGTTTTCATTGGCTTCCTATAACTTCCCTACATCACACTTTGTGATGTATCTGATATTTTGTGATGTATCTGATATTTTAATGGTACTTTAGAGAAAAAAAAATACCCTTCCCTTGTGGAGCACTATAGATTTTACTTTTTTCATTCTGTACTGAAGGATGATTTTAAAATTTCTTTCTTCTAGCTTTAAACACATATTTTGATATCAAGAATCATCTGTTGTTTGGGTTTAACACAAAACTCTCAGAGGCTTCAATACAGAGTAAGTGAATAACTATGGTAATCCTGGCAGTTTCTGTGTTGTTACTTCTGCTCTTATTCATGTTCAAATTGTTGCCAAGCATGATTCTGACCAGCATTGATGACTAGTTTTAACATAGAAGATACCAGATGGACTCATTTTTTCGCCTTCATATTTAGTACTTTCAATTTTATTTTGGCCTCAGATTTTTCATCTGAGTAAGAAAAAATTCACTTAATTTGCTGTTTTCTAACCTCAACTGAAGAAAGTAGGGAAAACAAATAGACAATTCAGGTATGACCTAAATCAAATCCCTTATGATTATACAGTAGAAGTGAGAAATAGATTCAAGGGATTAGATCTGATAGAGTGCCTGATGAACTGTGGATGGGGGTTCGTGACGTTGCACAGGAGACCGGGATCAAGACCATCTCCAAGAAAAAGAAATGCATAAGAGCAAAATGGCTGTCTGGGGAGGCCTTACAAGTAGCTGTGAAATGAAGAGAATCGAAAACAAAGGAGAAAAGGAAAGATATACTCACTTGAATGCAGAGTTCCAAAGAATAGAGAGGAGAGATAGGAAAGGCTTCTTCAGTGATCAGTGCAAAGAAATAGAGGAAAACAATAGAATGGGAAAGACTAGCGATCTCTTTATGAAAATTAGAGATACCAAGGGAATATTTCATGCAAAGATGGGCTCAATAAAGGAAAGAAATGGTATGGACCAAACAGAAGCAGATGATATTAAGAAGAGGTGGCAAGAATACACAGAAGAACTATACAAAAAATATCTTCATGACCCACATAATCACAATGGTATGATTATTCACCTAGATCCAGAAATCTGGGAATGCAAAGTCAAGTGGGCCTTAGGAAGCATCAGTATGAACAAAGCTAGTGGAAGTGATGGAACTCCATTTGAGGTGTTTAGAATCCTAAAGATGATGCTGTGAAAGTGTTGCTATCAGTATGCCAACAAAATTGGAAAACTCAGCACTGGCCAAAGGAATGGAAAAGGTCAGTTTTCATTCCAATCCCAAAGAAAGGCAATGCAAAAGAATGCTCAAAGTACCACACAATAGCACTCATCTCACCTGCTAGTAATGATCAAAATTCTTCAAGCCAGGCTTCAGCAATACATGAACTTCTAGATGTTCAAGCTGGTTTTAGAAAAGGCAGAAGAACCAGAGATCAAATTGCCAACATCCACTGGATCATGGAAAAAGCAAAAGAGTTCCAGGAAAACATATATTTCTGCTTTATTGACTATGCCAAAGCCTTTGACTGTGTGGATCACAGTAAACTGTGGAAAATTCTGAAAGAGATGGGCATACCAGACCACCTTACCTGCCTCTTGAGAAATCTGTATGCAGGTCAGGAAGAACTGGACATGGAACAGACTGGTTTCAAATAGGAAAAGGAGTACGTCAAGGCTGTATATTGTCACCCTGCTTATTTAACTTATANAGAAGACTCTTGAGAGTCCCTTGGACTGCAAGGAGATCCAACCAGTCCATTCTGAAGGAAATCAGTCCTGAATATTCATTTGAAGGACTGATACTGAAACTGAAACTCCAGTACTTTGGCCACCTGATGCAAAGAACTGACTCATTGGAAAAGACCTTGATGCTGGGGAAGATTGAAGGCCAGAGGAGAAGGGGATGCCAGAGGATGAGATTGTTGAAAAGACTGAACAACTGAACTGACTGACTGTGTTCCATGTTGAAGTCTTCTGTTTCTCTTATTTACTTTCTGCATGGTGTTTACTTAGTGTTCATTTATGATTTTATCTAAACATTGCTAAGTTGCTTCAGTTGTGTCCAACTCTTTACGACCCCATGGACTGTAGCCCGCAAGACTTCTCTGTCCATGGAATTATCCAGGCAAGAATACTGGAGTGAGTTGCCATTTCCTTCTCCAGGGGAATCTTCCTGACCCAAGGATTGAACCTGCATCTTTAAATCTCCTCCATTGGCAGATAGGTTTTTTACCACTACCTCCACCTGGGAAGCCTGTCTAAATATTAGGATGTTCTATTAAACCAATGTAGATTTAATCAACATTGGTTCTGGAAAGCAAAGTCAAAATGATGCGATCTTACTATTAGGAAAAGAACTACCATTCAAATATTAGAGAAAGATTAGTTCATATTTGCATAAAATTNTATTAGGAAAAGAACTACCATTCAAATATTAGAGAAAGATTACTTCATATTTGCATAAAATTTATATGCTCATTTAAATATATTTAACATATGCCACATGATATTTTATATGTCGAATATGTACCATAAATATACAAACATTATATAATGATATATACTGCATATGTTTGAAGAAGGGAATGGCAACCCACTGTAGTATTCTTGCTTGGCAAATTCCGTGGACAGAGGAGCATGACAGATTACAGTCCATGGGGTTGCAAAGAATTGGACACACGTGAGCAACTAACACACGTTGTCTATGTTACATATTGAACATATAAATATACTGATGCTAGAAATTTGAAATAATATGTAGAGCTTCTAAAAAAAGACAGAAATATACAGAGTATATGGGAGAGCAGAATTGACAGAGATAAAGAAAAATAATAGGGATTTTAGTAGAATTTTTGAGATAAATAGACTTGTAGACAGGTGCAAGAGAAGGGAATATTCCAAGAGAAAAATAGCAAATTCAAAGCATAGTTATGAAGCCGCATCAGTTACAGACTTCTGGTGTGATGTCATCAAAATAGAGTCTGATTAAGCTGGGCCATTATACAATTAGCTGTTTCTGTTTCATATTCTACAGAGGATACATCAGGTGATAGGAACCTGGATGTGATAGATGGTTTGTTCAGGTTAGGTCATCCCAACTGCTTGTTAGACTAGATATTTTTAAGTGATGGTGGTATGAAAAATTATTTTTTCTGGTAATAAATGAATGTTACTGATTGGAAACTGTATTTAACTACCTTAAATTTACTTTAAAACTACTTTAAATTTCACTATCTAAAATTAAATAATATGTGTCTGTTTTTAATACTACAGATAGGGATTTTGTTACAAAGTCTTGAGTAGTTCAGTTCAGTCCCTCAGCCATGTCCGACTCCTTGTGACCCCATGGGCTGCAAAACACCAGTCTTCCCCGTCTATCACCAACTCCTGGATTTTACTCAGACTCACGTCCATTCAGTCAGTGATGCCATCCAACCATCTCATCCTCTGTCATCCCCCCTTCTCCTTCCTCCTTCAGTCTTTCCTGGCATCAGGGTCTTTTCCAGTGAGTTAGTTTTTCACATCAGGTGGCCAAAGTATTGGAGTTTCAGCTTCAGCATCAGTCCTTCCAATGAATATTCAAGGCCACTTTCCTTCAGGATGGACTGGTTTGATCTCCTTGCAGTCCAAGGGACCCTCAAGATTCTTCTCCAACACTGCAGTTCAAAAGCATGAATTCTTTGGCACTCAGCTCTCTTTATAGTCCAACTTTCACATCCATATATGACTATTGGAAAAACCCTAGCTTTAACTACAGGGACCTTTGTTGACAAAGTAATGTCTCTGCTTTTTAATATGCTTGTTGGTTGGTCATAGCTTTTCTTCCAAAGGAGTCTTTTAATTTCATGGCTAGAGTCACCATCCGCAGTGATTTTGGAGCCCCAAATAATAAAGTCTGTTACTGTTTCCATTTTTTCCCCATCTAATTGTCATGAAGTGATGGGACCAGATGCCATGATCTTCGTTTTCTGAATGTTGAGTTTTAAGCCAACTTTTTCACTTTCATCAAGAAGCTCTTTAGTTCTTCCTCATTTTCTGTCCTAAGTGTGATAGCATCTGAATATCTGAGGTTATTGATATTTCTCCTGGCAATCTTGACTCCAGTTTGTGCTTCATCCAGCCCAGCCTTTTTCATGATGTACTCTGCACAGAAGTTAAATAAGCAGGGTGACAATATACAGCCTTGATGTACTCCTTTCCCAATTGGGAGCCAGTCTCTTGTTCCATGTCCAGTTCTAACTGTTTCTTCCTCACCTGCTTACAAATTTCTCAAGAGGTAGATCTGGTGGTCTGGTAGTCCCATCTCTTGAAGAATTTTCCACAGTCAAAAGCTTTAGAATAGTCAATAAACCAGAAGTAGATGTTTTTCTGGAACTCTCTTGCTTTATTGATGTTCCAGCTTGAATATCTGGAAGTTCGTGGTTCACGTACTGTTGAAGCCTGGCTTGAAGCATTTTGAGCATTACTTTGCTAGTGTGTGAGATACGTCCAATTGTGCAGTAGTCTGTGCATTCTTTGACATTGCCTTTCTTTGGGATTGGACTGAAAGCTGACCTTTTCCATTCCTGCGGCCACTGCTTAGTTTTCCAGATTTGCTGGCATATTGAGTGCAGCACTTCCAAAGCATTATCAGTTAGGATTTGAAAGAGCTCCACTGGATTTCCATCACCTCCACTAGCTTTGTTCTTAGTGATGCTTCCTCAGGCCCACTTGACTTCACATTCCAGGATGTCTGGCTCTAGGTGGGTGATCACACCATCGTGATGATCTGGGTCATGAAGATCTTTTTTGTATAGTTCTGTGTATTCTTGCCACTTCTTCTTAATATCTTCTGCTTCTGTTATGTCCATACTATTTCTGTCCTTTATTGAGCCCATCTTTGCATGAAATGTTTCTTTGGTATCTCTAATTTTCTTGACGAGATCTCTAGTCTTTCCCATGCTATTGTTTTGCTCTATTTCTTCTCATTGATCATTGAGGAAGGCTTTCTTACCTCTCCTTGCTATTTTTCACTTCATTGCCACATTGTTAAGTAAGTGCTTAATTTCCTCTTAATGATTGGTGAAATGAATCTCTTAATCCCAAAAGCCAAGATATAATTCTTAACACAATAATGGAAATGTGAACTAAAAATGATTAAGGCTTCTATCTATGTTAATAATTGGGGCTCCTGTGTTCTACATTTTATGGTTTTGTGTCTCCTTATCCAAGTTCACATTCTTAATTTCTCTCAGTGCTTTTGTTCAAAGTTGAATTTAAGTACACACTGTGTNCTCAGGCCCACTTGACTTCACATTCCAGGATGTCTGGCTCTAGGTGGGTGATCACACCATCGTGATGATCTGGGTCATGAAGATCTTTTTTGTATAGTTCTGTGTATTCTTGCCACTTCTTCTTAATATCTTCTGCTTCTGTTATGTCCATACTATTTCTGTCCTTTATTGAGCCCATCTTTGCATGAAATGTTTCTTTGGTATCTCTAATTTTCTTGACGAGATCTCTAGTCTTTCCCATGCTATTGTTTTGCTCTATTTCTTCTCATTGATCATTGAGGAAGGCTTTCTTACCTCTCCTTGCTATTTTTCACTTCATTGCCACATTGTTAAGTAAGTGCTTAATTTCCTCTTAATGATTGGTGAAATGAATCTCTTAATCCCAAAAGCCAAGATATAATTCTTAACACAATAATGGAAATGTGAACTAAAAATGATTAAGGCTTCTATCTATGTTAATAATTGGGGCTCCTGTGTTCTACATTTTATGGTTTTGTGTCTCCTTATCCAAGTTCACATTCTTAATTTCTCTCAGTGCTTTTGTTCAAAGTTGAATTTAAGTACACACTGTGTAAGTACACACCAGGCTCCCCTGGTGGCTCAGATGGTAAAGAATCTGCCTGCAATATGTGAGACCTGGGTTCAGTCCCTGGGCCAGGAAGATCCCTTGGAGAAAGGAATGGCTACTCACTCCAGTTTTTGTTTTTGTTTTTTAATTAAAAAAAAAAAAAAAAAAGTCCTATTTCATCTCTTGAAAAGACGAGGGAACAGACCCCTCCCTGGTTAGGTTGTGACCACCAGATCGGGGTTGCTTCTCTCTGCCAGTGTTCTTGCCCTGAAAACTCCATGGACGGAGGAGCCTGGCAGGCTACAGTCCATGGGGTCTCAAAGAGTCCAACACGACTGAGTGAATACTTTTTTCACTTCATTGCCACCTGATTAAGTAAGTGCTGCTTCCTCCAAAACCCTAATATTTGATTGCTTGTTTATTAATTAACTCAGGTATTAATTGTCATTTTTGTATGGTATTGTGATAAGTGGACATCAAAGGGTATCTTTGCCTCTCTATATAAACACACTATCTAAGCAGAGACTCCTATGACTCCAGTGAATTTCCCTGGCCATTAATGACCAGCTTGTTTCTCTATATAAATGTAGAAGCTACCACTGACTGAAACTCAATGTATCCCATATAATCTCTCTCTATATATATGGGCTTAAATGTATGTGTATTTTATTAGAGAGCCATATGTTTTATCCACTATCATAGTAACATCCTTTTGGAAGGGATTGTTTTTTAAATTGGAGTCCAATTTAAAAGGTTTCACTAAAAACACTAGTAAGGAATTTATCTACAGAAATCCATCACAGACATTTTTGTTGCTTATTTATTTCAGTTCATTATCATTTATCCAGTATTAGCATGGTCTTGGAAATATGTATTTTTAAATTGAGTCAATATTGCTTCTTCTTGCTCATTGAATATGCAGTTTGAGACTACAGTTAATGTTCAGTATGTGTCAATATTGATGCACTACTGTTCAGTAACTATATCCAAATTTCAAGGTAACTACAATAATTAGATCAAATTTAGAATTTTAGAGTTTTTTAAAAAATAATACAAATGTCTTAAATGCAATGCAGTTTTCAGTGTTTGTGCTGTAGTAGTTGACCCATCAGTAGAAAAGATATGGGTAAATTAACTTGAGATACCTCCAAATAGAGACGAGTCACTACTTCCATGGGCATAATGGCACAGTGAAAAGGCAAAAATAACCAAAAGACAATCTAAAAGTACCAAGTAAAAGATATTATTTATCTTACAGTAAAGTAAGTGTGTTCATATATGGCATTTATTTATCCTTTGTATGCTTTTGTTCTTTAAAATAGAATGTGAAACTTCTGTCTGTGTAGGAATAGGTTATTGAGTGACTCTTGCCGCCATATTTTTTTTCCAAGATTGAGAATACACTAGGCACTCAAGACACTTTGACTGATTGTGTCTCACATGATAGCTTTGTTTGAAGTTCAATTTTTACTAAATTTCTTACCATTGTGTTTCATAATATCTTCTTTTCATTATCATTTTGTCATTTATAATGAAATATATAAATTGTATATGTGCTTGTGCCGTGTAAAACCTATCCTATTATTTCTCTCTACAGCTGTTGCATATCAAAAGTTCCTAGAAGATGTGTGTTATTGTTGCACAGTAAAGGCTCACAATTTAGAATTATACCTTCAGTTCAGAGTTAAAGTGCTTTTTCCCCCTGTTCTGGCAGGGTAGCTGATTCAGGATGTCCAGTGGAAAATTATAGCCATTCATCAGTGAAGGCGAGGGAGTCATCTTTTATTGTAAAACCTTAGGCTTCTGGATGATTGTAAACTATCATAGACAGAATTACTCCCATTGTACTCCTCAGGGGCTTTTCCCTTCTCAGAGAAGGAAAACAGAAATAGTAAAGTTTGTTTTTTTCTTAACCACTGTCTGTCTGCCTGGAGACTCCAGATATGTCCTTGCCTCAGACTTCTTCTGTTAGGTCCTTCTCTCTCAGAAAGTTTTAAATTGTGGGATTCAAATCAGTGTAACTTATAACGTGATCTAGTCTATGGTTTATGCCCAGGGAAGGCATCCGTTTATGAACAGATGTGGCTGTTCCCTGCTGGGAGATGAAGAGGCAACAAAGAGGGTTTTGTTTTGTATTATTTTCTTCCTTTCTCAGTAGGTGGATCAGCTAGGGCAACTTTTCTGGTAAGCTACCTGAGAACCATAATGAACCACATAGTTAACTCCACTCACAACAGAGAAGATACTCTCCATCTTCTATACAAGCTCATATGTGGAAACCCACCCCTTTCATTCCTTTAATTTGTCTTGTAAAGTAGAAAGTAAAGTTAGCGGTTTTGCTAAGAATGGTTGATACACTGTAACCTGGTGTTCTGCCTTTCTTACTGTATTGCCCTTCCTCATCCCATCGATTTTTATTCCCAGATTTGTGCAAGTCTAGATTTTAGGATGTGTAGGGAGCAAATTATTTGTGCCATCATAACTTGTAGTAAAGATCATTTATAAATAAGTAAACATTTTATGCCTGGAAAGGGTGTGATCATTTTCACAGTAATTTTTGAAAATTTTGTGTTTGTCTTAGGTTAGAGAATCCTTGAATTCAAGAGCCAACTAATTTTATTATTAAACTAATGGCATGTAATTTTTTACTGCTAACAACAATATACTTATAGTGATAGATGATATCTTAAATTTTAAGTCAACACATTTTTCTACTTTCTTCACATGGGTAAGTAAAGTATGTTTCCATGTGTGAGGGAACATATCTCAGATGTGTTAGGTGAGCTTTTTCACACATAATGTAGCTGAAATATGGCTACTGTATTTGAGAAATTCCAAACTGATAAGCATTCATCATGGTATTTAAAATCCTATGGAAAAGAGATTTCAAATCTCTGCTAGTAATATATAAACCAGGAAATAAAACTCTTTATTAGAAAAAGCTTAAATGTGTCAGTAAGGATTTCAGTTTTGTATAATTAATTTTTAATAAAATTTTAGAATGTTTGAGCTGGAGGAAAATTTGAAGATAATCTCAGTCAGTTCAGTAATTTTTACATATGAGGATGTATAGGCATGGGAATTACATACATGAACTTTAGTTTTTCAATTTGTGATTTTGCAAATAAGTTTCCACATTCAAAAACATACTTTTCCTTAGCATCCTGTATTTGTTTACATGCTACCATCAGGATGTACAGAGATCTACAACTCCAGACTCGTAAGTTGCATCTCTGCACGTGGATTTAGCCTGATTATAGAATCAAATGCTAAAGGAAAGTGTGAACCTGAATTCTACCAGAAAAAGCTATTAATATGATTTATTATGAACATGATTTATTATATTATCACTAAGATGAGAACAACAACCTGTATTACAAGGGCTACATGGCCTCAACTTCTCACACCATATTTTAGAAACCTTAAGCCCAAAGTGTGACAGGTATGTATAAAGGGAATTGATTTAAACTCCTTTAAAAATGCAAATACATTCATAACATTAAATCTGCACATATATTCTAACACTGACTTGGACTTCTAAATAGTTTCAGTTTTCTTACCTTTTTTAAATGAAATTTCCATACTTACTTTTTATAATGGATTCAGTTTTGTCATTAGAGACACAAATGCATCCTAAGGAAGTTCACATGTGTCAGGAAAACTTAGTAAACCATCTTCAACAGAGTATAAAATCTTTATAGAATAACAATGAGGAGATAGAGAGTTATCAATATACATTTCTTGATCTTAGTCTTCCTCATAACACCAATAACAAATCCAAAGCACATCATTTAATCTTTCCTCCAGTTTATATGTGGAATGAGTACTGGGGAAAATTAGGGCATGAAATTCTAATTCCAGGCTTCCTGAACTTCCTCATTGCTACCATTAATTAAAGAGGGTATTTGACATACAATTGAACTGAAATTAAGCTCTGAATCACTTCCACACTTATAAGTGCAACACTTTTTGAGAGAATTGAGGCAGGAAAGACGCTTAATGATAATTGAGTTTCAAAGCCCATGTTTTATGGTCACAGTGTATATGATTGTATATAAGTAAATATGATTGCCTATTTGACACAGTATTTCTCTCGAAAAGAAGTCTTGTTTTTTTTTTCTTTTAATTAATCACAATGATTTATAATTTATAGATGCTGTGAATTATATCCACGAGTGAATTTATAGTGACATTAGATATTTCCTAAAGTCTGTGAGGTTGTCCATAAATCAATTAGGAGGGGCAAAACTGAGTTTATAATCAAACCTCATACCTGCCAGAGATGCTCAGAGGGCTCAAACAAAACCTTGTGCGCACTAGGAGACTCACCGAGACTGAGTCAGACCTGCCTTTGCGTATTTGAGTGTCTCCTGCTGAGGTATGGGTCAGCAGTGACCTGCCACAGGGGGAGTGGCTGTGGGTGCAGCAGACCTGGGTGTGGCATAAGCCCTCATGGAGGAAGTCGCCATTGACCCCACCATAGAGCCACCAAGCAGACAACACACAAACTGCAATTATACCAAATAAATTCTCACACTGCTAAGAAAGTTCTAGGACCCACAACTGAGTTCCCAACCTGGGGATCTGGAAAAGGGAATGATAACACCCAGAGAATTTGACTTTGGAGGGCAGTGGCATTTGATTCAGAACTTACACAGGACTGGGGAAACAGACTTTTGGAGGGCACAGAAAACACCTTGTGCACACCAGGACCCAGGAGAAAGGAGCAATGACCCACAAAAGACTGACCCAGACTTGCCTGTGAGTGTTCAGGAGTCTCCAGCAGAGGCATAGTTCAGTGGTGGCCTGCTACAGGGTTGGGGACACTGAGTGCAGCAGTGTCTGCATGGATCCTTTTGCTGAGGTTGCCATTATCTTCATTACCTCCATGATAGTTTGTTCTCAGGTCTCATGTCAAACAGCAGGGAAGGAACACAGCCCCACCCATCAACAGAAAGTTGGACTAAATATTTACTGAGCATGGCCCTGCCCATTAGAACAAGACCCTCTTTCCCTCACAGTCTCTCCCATCAGTAAGCTTCCATAAGCCTCTTATCCTTATCCCTCAGGGGGCAGACAAAATGAAAACCACAATCACAGAAAACTAATCAAACTGATCACATGGACCACAGCCTTGTCTAACTCAATGAAACTATGAGCCATGCCAAGATGGACAGGTCATGGTGAAGAGCTCTGACAAAACATGGTCCATGGAACAAGGCAATGGTAAACCACGTCAGTATTCTTACCTTGAGAACCCCATGAACAGTATGAAAAGGCAAAAAGATATGACTCTGAAACATGAACCGCTAGGTTCGTTGGTTTCCTATTGCTACAAAGGAAAGAGTGGAGAAATAACTCCAGAAAGAAGGAAGAGATAAAGTCAAAGCAAAAACGACTCCCAGGTGTTGATGTTTCTGGGAGTTAAAGTAATTTCTGATGCTATAAAGAACAATATTGCATAGGAAACTGGAATGTTGGGTCCATGAATCAAGGTAAATTGGAAGTGGTCAAACAGGAGATGGCAAGAGTGAACACTGACATTTTAGGAATCAGTGAATTAAAATGGACTGGAATTGGCAAATTTAATTCAGATGACCATTATATCTACTACTGTGGGCAAGAATCCCTTAGAAGAAATGGAGTAGCCATTGAAGTCAACAAAAGAGTCCAAAATGCAGTACTTGGATGCAATCTAAAATATGACTGAATGATCTCTGTTTGTTTCCAAGGCAAACCATTCAATATCACAGAAATCGAAGTTTGTGACCCAATCAGAAATGCCGAAGGAGTCGAAGTTGAATGGTTCTATGAAGACCTACATGAACTTCTAGAACCAACACCCCAAAAAGATGTCCTTTTCATTATAGAAGACTGGAATGCAAAAGTAGGAAGTCAAGAGATACTTGGAGTAACAGGCAAATTTGGCCTTGGAGTACAAAATGAAGCAGGGCAAAGGCCAACAGAGTTTTACTAAAGGACACACTGGCCATAGCAAACACCCTTTTCCAACAACACAAGAGAAGAGTTCACACATGGACATCACATGGTCAAAACCAAAATGACATTTATATATTCTTTGCAGCCAAAGATGGAAAAGCTCTATACAGTAGGCAAAAACAAGACTGGGAGCTGACTGTGGCTAACATCATAAACTCCTTCTTGCCAAATTCAGACTTAAATTGAAAAAAGTAGGTAAAACCACTAGACCATTCAGGTATAACCTAAATCAAATCCCTTACACGTTATACAGTGGAAGTGAAAAATAGATTCAGGGGATTAGATCTGATAGAGTGCCTGAAGAACTATAGATGGAGGTTCACAGCATTGTACAGGGGGCAGTGATCAAGACGATCCTCAAGAAAAAAAATGCAAAAAGGGCAAAATGGTTGTCTGAGGAGGCCTTACAAATAGCTGAGAAAAGAAGAGAAATGAAAGAAGAAAAAGAAAGATATAGCCATTTGAGTGCAGTGTTCCAAAGAACAGCAAGGAGAGATATGAAAGGCTTCCTCAGTGATCAATGCAAAGAAACAAAGGAAAACAATAGCATGGGAAAGACTAGAGATCACTTCAAGAAAATTAGATATCAAAGGAACATTTCATGCAAAGATGGGTACAACAAAGGACACAAATGATATGGACCTAACAGAAGCAGTAGATATTAAGAATATGTGGCAAGAATACACAGAAGGACTATACTAAAAAATTTTAATGACCCAGATAACCACGATGTGATCACTTACCTAGAGGCAACATTCTGGAATTTGAAATCAAATGGGCCTTCAGAAGCATCACTAAGAACAAAGCTAGTGGAGGTGATGGAATTCCAGTTGAGCTATTTCAAATCCTAAAAGATGATGGTGTTAAGGTGTTGCACTCAGTATGCCAGAAAATTTGAAAAACTCTGCAGTGGCCACAGGACTAGAAAGGGTCAGTTTTCATTCCATCCCAAAGAAAGGCAATACCAAAAACGTTCAAATTACTGCACAATTGCACTCATCTTACACACTGGCGAAGTAATGCTCAAAATTCTCCTAGCCAGACTTCAACAGTACCTGAACCATGAAATGAAATTCCACATATTCAAGCTAGATTTAGAAAAGGCAGAAGAACCAGAGATCAAATTGCCAACATCTGCTGGATCTTGGAAAAAGCAAGAGTTCCAGAAAAACACTTCTGGTTTATTGACTATGCTAAAGCCTTTGACTTTGTGGATCACAACAAACTGTGGAAAACTCTTCAATAAATGGGAATACCAGACCACCCGACCTGCCTCCTAGAAATCTGTATGCAGGTCATGATGCAACAGTTAGAACTGGACATGGAACAACAGACTGGTTCCAAGTCAGGAAAGGAACATGTCAAGGTGGTATATTGTCACCCTGCTTATTTAACTTATATGCAGAATACATCATGGGAAATGCCGAGCTGGATGAAGCACAAGCTGGAATCAAGATGGCCAGGAGAAATATCAATAACTTCAGATATGCAGATGACACCACCGTTATGGCATAAAGCGAAGAAGAACTAAAGAGCCTCTTGATGAAAATGAAAGAGGAGAGGAAAAAGTTTCGCTTAAAACTCAGCATTCCAAAAATGAATATCATTGCATCCCATCCCATCACTTCATGGCATATCGATGGGAAACAATGGAAACTTNAGAAAAAATTTGAGACAATACAAATGCTACAAGTAATCCTTGAAAGCAACTTTATTGATTAAAAAATCTTTGTTAATAGTAGTTTTGTTTCTGATTCCATTATGCAAAATTTTGTTAATATGTTTTTTTTCCATTGTTAACAGTTTTCTTCCTAAAATTCGAAGTCATTGGTGAAGAAAAAAAAAAATTAAACCATGTTAAAACTTTTATCTGAACTGAAAGTAATCAGGAGTAATATACTTTTTAAGTAGTCTGAAAAATCATGTTGATAAATCTCAGGTTTTAACCAATGATAGGAAAGCAGGCATATTTTTCAGGTTATTGCTAAAGAGGCAAATTTGAGGAGGATAAAAGAAAGCAAAGAGGCATGAAAAGTAGACAGGAACTTTAGATGGAACCTTGACATCATAGCAGCTATTAGTTGTATACTGCCTTGAACAACTAAGAAGAAAAGACTTGATAAGCACCCATGAAGCACCTTTTTTATCAGGCATTGGACAGCTGTGATGTCAGGCTGTGATGCTTGAAAGAAAGGACATAAGAAGTGACCTCTGCATCTACACTTGCATTCTGTGGGATACTACCCAAATTGTGACAAACAGAATAGGAGCCTTAAGAACAGTCACCTAATTAAAAGACCCATGGAGAGGTTTGGGGGCTGGGGCTCCTGAATCAGTTGGAATTGTAGGACAAGAAATCAGGGATGAAGACTTTGTACAGAGAAGCAGATCTGGAGTTCTGCCTAGGGTCCTCCTTGAGGTTTTGCCTGAAGATGAAGCTGTGTGTGTACTGAGACAGACACTATCAGGTCAAGAAGAGGACAGCTAATGGGGAACAGTGAAGATACCTAACTGAATATCTGGGTATTTTGTTACAATCCAAGAAAGATATTTTAGAAGTACAGTATCTCTAGCCCTTCAGTGAGGAATAGTCTGTATCCTATGTAATGACTGACACCAAGCTTTGACAGAATCAAGCTGATTTGCCTGTTTGCCAGAACAAAACTTAATAAAACTTAATTAGATGCAACAAAGTAAAAATACAGGATCTTATCTTGCTCAGAATAGAATTAAAATGACCAGACGTTCCACCTTATGAAAACAGATGCCAAAAGAGACCCATGTGAAGTTTCTTTGGTAAATAGGGCAGATGTATGGATAATGTATCAAGTACCCATAGAAGAATCAATGTACAAACCTGTCTCTGTAGCCATATTCTCTTTCTATATAGATAGATAGAAAAATGGATAAGATCAATATAGATATACAAATAATTTGTCTATTATGAATTACCCTGAAGTTTTATAGTGACATTTGTAGCTGGTGATTCAAAATACAAACATCTATCTTTGTTGTTTTAAGGCCTAAATTCGTAAATGATCTGGAATATAAGACTTTTGAATGTTCTTATTTAAATCACTCCCTTTTTGAAATACTTAGAGAGCTGTACAATAAATAGCAATTTACTAAAAACCTAATAGTGCTGGTGGTTTAGTTGCTAAGTCGTGTCCAATTTTTTTTNAATAAATAGCAATTTACTAAAAACCTAATAGTGCTGGTGGTTTAGTTGCTAAGTCGTGTCCAATTTTTTTTTTTTTAATTTATCTATTTTAGTTGGAGGCTAATTACTAATTACTAGCCTCCAACTAAAATAAGTAAATTTTTAAAAAATTAGTTGGAGGCTAATTACTTTACAGACTTCCCTGGTGGCTCAGAGGTTAAAGCCTCTGCCTACAATGCAGGAGACCTGGGTTCAATCCCTGGGTGGGGAAGATCCTCTGGAGAAGGAAATGGCAACCCACTCTAGTACCCTTGCCTGGAAAATCCCATGGATGGAGGAGTGCAGTAGACTATAGTCCATGGGTTCGCAGAGTCGGATATGACTGAGCGCCTTCACTTTCACTTTCAATTTACAATATCGCAGTGGTTTTTGCCATACATTGACATGAATCCGCCATGGGTACACATGTGTTCCCCATTCTGAACCCCCCTCCCACACCCTTCCCCATCCCATCCCTCTAGGTCATCTGAGTGCACCAGCCCTGAGCATCTTGTCTCATTCATCGAACCTGGACTGGCAATCTGTTTCACATATGATAATACGCATGTTTCAGTGCTATTCTCTTAGATCATCCCACCCTCGCCTTCTGCCAGGTTCCTACTGGAGTGAGTTGCCATTTCCTTCTCCAGAGGATCTTCCCGACCTACGAATATAACTCAGGTCTCCTGCATTGCAGGCAGATTCTTTACCAACTGAGCTATGAAGGAAGTCCTAAGAGAGGGAAAAAAAAAAAAAAAAAAAAGCCCAATAGTACTTTTTCCTTTTCGGTTTGGGTCCTTTTGCTTTTCTGAATTTTAATTTTGTGATAAAAATTAAACTTCCCTTATTATATATTTTTATTTTCTCAGGTTATAGTTCACATTGACTAACATAATTTATCTAACATATATGTAAGTTTCCTGGGAACTTTACATAGAGATGAGAGAAAATATTACTGTAGAGAAAATATATGTCCCTGTCTTATCAAGTATAAAATGACTGGACTCTTGCACTTACTCTCTTTAACTGATCAATTTGAAGATAAGCAGAAAGCAAGATTTTTACATGAAGATATGGATTTAAATATGATATCTGGCAAAGGATAAATATTGAAATTTATTCCTTTTAATACCTTATTACTTTGTTCTTGTAGGATGTATGCTGATGAACTGATTTGGTTAGATACTGAAGAAAGAATCAACATATATATGGTATCTCTTTGAATACCTCACTGTAAATTATCTTTCTTTGAGTTGAACCTGAGATGATGCAGTTTAAATACACTTGTCAAAGATACTGTGAACCAAATTTTTCTTTCTTTGTATTCTACTGCTCCCAGAACCTGCTGAATTGCTTCAGTCGTGTCCGACTCTGTGTGACCCCATGGACTGCAGCCCACCAGGCTCTGCCATCCCTGGGATTCTCCAGAACCTAGGAAGGATCAAGTGATGCATACATATGTGTGAGTATTACATTTATATGCATGTGTGCATGTGTGTGTTTGTAGTTCAATGGCTAGAGAAACAAAGGAAGATTGTAAATTAGTACTGGTAAGATGCTTTTGAACTGTGGTGTTGGAGAACTCCTGAGAGTCCCTTGGACTGCAAGGAGATCCAACCAGTCCATTCTGAAGGAGATCAGCCCTGGGATTTCTTTGGAAGGAATGATGCTAAAGCTCAAACTCCAGTACTTTGGCCACCTCATACAAAGAGCTGACTCATTGGAAAAGACTCTGATGCTGGGAGGGATTGGGGGCAGGAGGAGAAGGGGACGACCGAGGATGAGATGGCTGGATGGCATCACTGACTCGATGGATGCGAGTCTGAGTGAACTCTGGGAGTTGGTGATGGACAGGGAGGCCTGGCATGCTGTGATTCATGGGGTTGCAAAGAGTCGGACGTGACTGAGCGACTGAACTGAACTGAAGACCTATTCAATATATGAAACAGGCAAACATTTCTTACCAAAATATCTGATTATTCTTTGTTTAAAATAGTCAGCTTCTTTATGAAGGGGTTAAACATTCAGAGAATTGATTAATTGAAGAATCTTAGTCTAATTACTTGTTACATGTGCTTTGTTTAAACACGTTTAGAAATCCATCAAGTGCAAAGATGACGTATCTTGAAGTGTCATAGAAGATACATTCTGAAGCACAGACTTTATGCCCTGTGGGGTTCATTTGGGAAGTGCATGTCTGCCTCCTCACTCTTGCCAATAACTCTCCTGCATGGATGTCCCCAAGTAAAAACAACAAGGAAGGGAGCAAACACAGGAAGAACTGGAATAATAAATTCACTGAGGTCTCCACTGTGCATTTGAAACTAAAACAGCAACTTAGTGACTTCTTCACACTTGCACACTTGCACACTTGTTTATGTCACTGGGTTGGCCAAAAATGTTTCATTCTGGTTTTTCCCAACAACTTATGGAAAAACCTGACTTAAGTTTCTGGCCAACCCGTTATTTTGGACTTAGTAAACAAGTCCAAAGTTAGGTGAAATAAAAATGCCTTTTGCTTTTATTTTAAACTTCAAAATAAATGTTTTCACTTGTTAACACAGATTTGTATTTCTTTAAATTCTATGTGGGTTTAAATACTGAACATTTTTTATTTTGCTGTAGTTGAAAATAAAACATGCAATATCCAACACTACTGAACTACCATGGAAAATACATCCAACAATATTGTCCATTATTAAATTAATCATTTGAATTTATTCAAATATATATTTATATATAGTATAAATATAGCCCTTTTCATAGAAAAGACTAAAGACATTTGAATTGAACAATATTAATACTGTTTAGTTCATTGCTAAATTTAGCTTATACTGTTTCAAAGTGGCAGGTAAAAGTATAGCATATTGATACTTCTTTTTGAGCCCTAAGGATTGATAAACAGATATAGAGTGTTTTTACCAAACTGTTTTATTAATATGATATATAATTACTTGATGGCTATCTATACCTTTAGAAAGATAGACCCTGACCTAGTATTTTAGCAAAAAGTTCATTTAAAGATTGCTCTTCTTCTAGCTTTGTTCTAATTAAAGGCAGTTATCATTTTCAAAACAAACAAACAAATGGCAGTTACAAATATAGACCAATTATGGAGGAAAAAAGGAGAAAATATTTGCTATGAAAATTTAGTAGATTGAGTTACTTCAACATTAACCATTCATGCTTAACCTAACTTGCTTGTTTGCCGAATGCCAGTGAACTGAGAGATGCCCCAAATTACCACTGATCAATAGTTTGAAATTACTGTATTGGAACTTTAACCTTTAATTCTGCTGTGTTATACTCTGGGTTCCATCATTAGATTTTGTGAAATATTCTTCTAGAAGTAGACCCAATATTCAGATTCTTGCAGAATTTTAAAAGTGAACCATTTTTATTTATAGGGATTTAAAAAAATGAAAGGAAACTGTATTTTGGGTTACAGTAAGCAAATGCACTTTTATACTATATGGTGAGAAATGCTGAGGGAACTGACAAAATTAAAGAGTGTGGACTGTCTGGACCCTTGGATATTTAACACTTCATTGTAACGAAATAGGGCAGAAGCCAAACTAAGACTTTGTGTCAGCTCCGCTTCATTGAGGGCAGTCTTCTGTAGTGGAGAGCACTGGATGTGCCCTGTCAAGATTAGTACAACTTCTAAAAGTTCTTTCACCAATTTTTTGTCTCGCTTTGGTGAAAAATATAACTGATTCATACGTTAGTTTGCTTAATTATAAGTTAAGAATATTGGCCGTTCTCTAA
Organism: Redunca redunca; assembly: GCA_006410935.1. Classification (NCBI taxonomy): domain Eukaryota; kingdom Metazoa; phylum Chordata; class Mammalia; order Artiodactyla; family Bovidae; genus Redunca; species Redunca redunca. Next base: position 9,033 of record SJYQ01000705.1, on the reverse strand, counting down.
GTCACTGTGGAATTCTAGACCCCTTGCTAGCAATTGATCATAAAGAACTGAAACTACTGACTTGAATTGTTTTTCACTATGTAAATAACCTTTCAAGTGCATATTATTTAGATGACATTTCAGTGCAAATGCATATAAGCTTCATCTTAGTCATTTCCAAAATACTGTATTACAAAGTGGTAAGATAATCCTGCTCTGCTCCTATAGTAACAAATGGAATGTTGTATGGAACATGAATTTCATTTTTCTCTGAAATTTACAGTGTAGAACTTGAGGTCTAATTTTTGGAAACATGTTGGGAATTCTTAAATGGATTTATCATTACGATGTACAGATTATGATGAAAAAAATGTTTACAGAAATATGAGATCCCCAGTGTAGTATATACTCATGTGCAAATGCTAAGTTGCTTCAGTCATGTCCAACTCTTTGCACCTCATGGAGTATGGCCCACCAGGCTCCTCTATCCTTGGGATTCTCCAGGTAAGAATATTGGAATGGGTTGTCATGTGCTCCTCCAGGGGATCTTCCTGACCCAGGGATCAAACCCGTGTCTCTTATGCCTCCTGCATTGGCAGGTGGGTCCTTTACAAATAGCACCATGTAGTTCATAGACTCCAGAGACAGGCATCTTTCTAAGTAGAATGATCATAGGTTTTGGTCTACTCATCTCACTGAATGCCTGTTGCCCCAGTGTAATTCTTAATAGTGCCTCTTTGCATTCTCATGAGTATCCTTTTCAGTTGGTTAAAAAAAATAAAATATTTCTAGTATCTCTGTGTAATCTGAGGGAAGTTATTTCCATCATATGTTTAATAAGCCATTTCATAATGTGCAAAATAACACATATTAAAGCCATTTTATAATAAGCAAAATAATCTATTTTATGTCATACTTATATTTCAAAGATGTTACTGAAACTTCCAGGTGCCGTGTTTCTTTGTTTAGTTTTTATGTTAATTCTTTATGATTGTACTGTTACAGCATTGGTGTTTCCTTGCATCATCCTCTTATTTTCTTTTTTGACAATACCAAAAAAAGTGAAATGTCTAGTCTATTCCTTGAACAATGTTAGATCTAGAAACTGCATCACAACTTACAAGATACATGGAATCAAGCTTGATTGAGAGTTTTATTAATCCTTGTAATATAACCTTGCAAAAAAGATGTATTTCCACCTAAATTATGCTTACTGAATTTTCTATTTTCTAAAAAAACTGGGTGGAAAAGCCATTAGCTTCATTCTATAGGTTGTTCTTCCAACACTGTCAATTCAGTATATTTTTAAACAAAACATATTTAGAAAAATAACTGAATAGAAAAGTTCTGAAAGGTACTTTACTTAAATATAACCTAACATATTTGGCAAATACATGAGTTGTTAGTGAGAGTGGGTTAGAGATACTAAAATGACGAGCTTTCATAAAGACAGAGCACTCCTGACAGGTGAAAAGCTATACAGTAACAAATACCCCGTGTCTTCTAACTTTAGAGATGAATGCTATGACAACTACTGTGACATCAGTGTTGTCCCTCACTAACTGGACCAAATTAATGTCCCTAATATGACTTGGCATTGAAGTAGATATTGTGGCTGAATCTTAGTGCTGGAGTAGACACAGTTAATTCACATCTTGCCTCAGTCACTTTTAAACTATTTGGTTTTGTGCATGTGATTAAAAAAAAAAAACAAACTTCATATGGCTCAGTTTCCTCATTTTTAAAGTTTAAGTGATAAAGATGATAATGATAATAGTAATAGTATTCAGTTTCACAGAGATATAGTAAAAAATGGGATGATACATGCAATTCACTGATCATGTTGACTAAGACAAATTATTAGTTAATAAATTAAAGTCATATGGTTAATAAAAATTGTTTTTAAAGGCAGGTTCTTTCAAAGGGGAATTAATAGAGCAGATTTTTTTGAGCAGAGAAATACTCTGCATGAATCCACAATGATGAATGCATGACACTATGTTGTTGCTGCTTAGTCACTAAGTCATGTCTGACTTTTGCGGCCCAATGGAGTCTATCCCACCAGGCTCTCCTGTCATTGGGATTTCCCAACCAAGAATACTGGAGGGGGTTACTGTTTCCTTCTCCAGGGGATTTTCCCAACCAAGAGGTAGAACCTGTGTGTCCTACGTTCCCAGCAGATTCTTTTAAAACAGAGCCAGAGAAGCCGCACATAACACTATACACTTGTCCAAACCCATAGAATGTCAATACCAAGAGTGAACCCTAATCTAAACTATGGACTTTGGGTGGTTATGTTTGGTCTATGTAGGTTTATTCAACTTACCACTTTTGTGTGGAACATTGATAATGTGAGACAATGCATTATAGGGACAGGGGTAATATGGGAAATGTCTCCCTCCCTTTCAGTTTGGCTTTAAACTTAAAAGCTCTAAAAAAGTAGCCTAAATATTAAGAAAAAGGCAATTATTTAATAAAAAACAACAGTTACATATGAATATGTTTTAGTCAAGTGGCAAGTAAAGTGCAGGTGGAAAGTGAATTTATGAAGTGGTTTATAAACAAAGAAGGTGATAAATTTTATTTAAAAAATAGTGCCTTCTAAAATAATTGTTGACTATTATAAACCTAATTATGGTTCTTTCCNGATATATCATCAAGTAGATACACTGTTTACATTTTTAACATATTTTATTTTATACTTTAAATATACTTTAAATTGAGAGCATCTACATAGATCTCTCTATATCTCTCTATAAAATTAGAAAGAGATTTACTATTGGACTTCTTCACATGAGACTTGACACTCTATTTGAAAATGTAATACTGAATCTCTAGCCAACAAATGCTATAGGGAAGTTGTTCTGATTAGCACTGGGCTTTTGACTTAACTGATTTCTTCTGTGAAGGAAGGGAAACATGCAGTACAAAGCAGAGTCATGAGAGCCAGAATGAAAATCAGAACAGAAGTTATTAATGGTGCCAGTCACATGAGTCACTAGTTTAGTTTGTCCTAGGTTACAGCCTCAAAGTACCCATATTTCACGCAAATTAACATGGTTACAAAATAACATGATTGAGAAAATGTGTACCCCCAAAGAGAAAATATTTCCTTTTCTTCTACAAAACTGTATGTATCAAATGTTATGATGGAGACAAAAATTAGGTAGAGCTAGCTGGTTTAAAAGTGAAATTTTCCAAACATATTCAACAGCATATAATAAATAGCTAAATTTAAAAACTTAGAGCTATATCAAGCAAATTAGGAAACTCATAAATTCTATATATATTTTAGTTGTTGTTTACATGCTCAGTTGGGTAGGACTCTTTGCAGCCCCATGGACTGCAGTATGCCAGGCTTCACAGTCTTTCAATATCTCCCAGAGTTTGCTCAAACTCATGTCCATTGAGTAGATGGATGATGCCATCCAACCATCTCATCCTCTGTGGTCCCCTTCTCCACCTGCCCTCAACTTTCCTAGCTCAGGGTCTTTTCCAAAGAGTCGGCTCTTCACATCAGGTGGCCAAAGCATTGGAGCTTCAGCTTTGGCATCAGTCTTTCCAATGAATACTCAGAATTGATTTCCTTTGGGATTGACTGGTTTGATCTCTTTGCTGCCCAGGGGACTCTCAAGAGTCTTCTCCAACACCTCAGTTCAAAAGCACCAATTCTTTGGTACTAAGCTTTCTTTATAGTTTAACTTTCACATCCATACATGACTACTGGAAAGACCATAGCTTTGACTATAAGGACCTTTGTTGCAAAGTGATATATCTGCTTTTTAATGTGCTGTTGATGTCTGTAATATCTTTTCTTCCAAGGAGCAAGATTCTTTTAATATCATGGCTGCAGTCACTGCTCACAGTGATCTGGAGCACAAGAAAATAAGATATGTCACCATATCCCTTTGTTCCCTGTCTATCAGCCATGAAGTGGTGGGACCAGATGCTATGATCTTCATTTTTGAATGTTGAGTTCACAGCCAGTTTTTTTCACTCTCTTCTTTCACCTTTATCAAGAAGATTTTTAGCTCCTCTTCACTTTCAGCCATTAGGTGGTGTCATCTGTATATCTGACACTTCTCCTGGCCATCATGTTTCCAGCTTGAGTTTCATCCAGTCTGGCATTTCCCATGATGTACTCTGCATATAAGTTAATTAAACAGGGTGACAGTATACAGCCTTGACATACTGTTTTCCCAATTTAGAACCAGTATTATGTCCTGTGTCTAGTTCTAACTGTTGCTTCTTGACCTGCATACAGGTTTCTCAGGAGGCAGGTAAGGTGGTCTGATATTCCTATCTCTTGAACAATTTTCCACAGTTTTTGTGATCCACACAGTCAAAGGCTTTAGCATAGTCAGTGAAACAGAAGTCAATGGTTTGTCTGGTATTCCCTTACTTTTCATATGATCCAATGGATGTTGGCAATTTGATCTCCGGTTCCTCTGCCTTTTCTAAATCCAGCTTTTATATATAGAAGTTCTCAGCTCATTGTACTGTTGAAGCTTTCCTTGACAGATTGTGAGCATTACTTTGATAGTATGTAAAATGAGTGCAATTGTGCGATAGTTTGAACATTCTTTGGCATTGCTCTTCTTTGGGATTGAAATAAAAACATCTTTTTCCAGTCTTATGACTACTACTGAGTTTTCCAAATTTGCTGGCATACTGAGTGCAGCTGTCCACGGGGTTCTCAAGGCAAGAATGCTGAAGTGGTTTGCCATTTCCATCTCCAGTAACATTTTAGGAATCAGTGAACTAAAATGGACTGGAATGGACAAATTCAATTCAGATGACCATTATATCTACTAGTATTGTCAAGGATCCATTAGAAGAAATGGAGTATCCATCATAATAACAAAAGAGGCAGAAACACAGTTCAGTTCAGTTCAGTTCAGTGACTCAGTCATGTCCGACTCTTTGTGACCCCATGAACCGCAGGACGCCAGGACTCCCTATCCATCACCAACTCCTGGAGTTGACCCAAACTCATGTCCATTGAGTTGGTGATGCCATCCAACCATCACATCCTCTGTCATCCCCTTCTCCTCCTGCCCTCAATCTTTCCCAGAATCAGGGTCTTTTCAAATGAGTCAGGTCTTCGCATCAGGTGGCCAAAGTATTGGAGTTTCAGCTTCAACATCAGTCCTTCCAATGAACATTCAGGACTGATCTCCTTTAGGATGGACTGGTTGGATCTCCTTGCAGTCCAAGGGACTCTCAAGAGTCTTCTCCAACACCACAGTTCAAAAGCATCAATTCTTTGGTGCTCAGATTTCCTTATAGTCCAACTCTCACACCCATACATGACTACTGGAAAAACCACAGCCCTGACTAGACAGATGTAGTACTTGGATGCAATCTCAAAAATGACAGAATGATCTCTGTTCATTTCCAAGGCAAACCATTCAATATCACAGTAATCCAACCAGTAATATTGAAGAAGCTGATGTTGAATGGTTCTATGAAGATCTACAAGAGCTTCTAGAACTAATACCCCCAAAAGATGTGCTTTTCACTATAGGGGACTGGAATGCAAAAGTAGGAAGTTAAGAGAGTAACAGGCAAATTTGACCTTGAAGTAAAAAACAAAGCAGGTCAAAGGCTAACAGACTTTTGCCAAGAGAACACACTGGTCATAGCAAACACCCACTTCCAACAACACAAGAGAACACTCTATACATGGCCATCACAGACAGTCAATACAAAAATGAAATTGATTATATTCTTTCCAGCCAAAGATGGAGAAGCTCTATACAGTCAGCAAAAACAAGACTGGGGGCTGACTGTGGCTCAGATCATGAACTCCTTATTGCAAAATTCAGACTTAAATATAAAAAAGTATGGAAAACATTTTACTAGACCATTCAGGTATGACCTAAATCAAAACCCTTACACATTATACAGTGGAAGTGACAAATAGTTCCAAGGGATTACATCTGATAGACAGAGTACCTGAAGGACTATAGACGCAGGTTCATGCCTTGTACAAGAGGCAGTGATCAAGACCATTCCTAAGAAAAAGAAATGCAAAAAGGCAAAATGGTTGTCTGAGGAGGACTTACAAATAGCTGAGAAAAGAAGCATAAGGCAAAAGAGAAAAGGAAAGAGATATCCATTTGAATGCAGAGTTTCAGAGAATAGCAAGGAGAGATAAGAAAGCCTTCCTCAGTGATCAATGCAAAGAAATAGAGGAAAACAATAGTATGGGAAAGACTAGAGATCTCTTCAAGAAAATTAGAGATACCAAGGAAACATTTCATGCAAAGATGGCTCAATAAAGGACAGAAATACTTTATTAACAGAAGCAGAAGTTATTAATAAGAGGTGACAAGAATACACAGAAGAACTATACAAAAAAGATCTTCATGACCCAGATCATCATGATGATGTGATCACTCACCAAGAGCCAGATAACCTGGAATGTGATCTCAGGGTTGCCCTAGGAAGCATCTCTACTTACAAAGCTAGTAGAGGTGATGTAATCCAGTTAAGCTATTTCAAATCCTGAAAGATGATTCTGTGAAAGTGCTGCACTCAATATGCCAACAAATTTGGAAAACTCAGCAGTGGCCACAGGACTGGAAAAGGTCAGTTTCGTTCCAGTCCCAAAGAAATGCAATGCCAAAAAATCTTAAACTGCTGCACAATTGCACAGATCTCACATGCTGGCAAAGTAATGCTCAAAATTCTCCAAGCCAGGTTTCAACAGTACATGAATCGAGAACTTCCAGATGTTCAAGCTGAATTTAGTAAAGGCAGAGGCACCAGAGATCAAATTGCCAACATCCACTGGATCATCAGAAAAGCAAGAGAGTTTCAGAAAAACATCTACTTGTGGTTTATTGACTATGCCAAAGCCTTTGACTGTGTGGATCACAACAAGCTATGGAAAATTCTTAAAGTATAGGAATACCAGACCACCTGACCTGCCTCTTGAGAAATCTGTATGCAGGTCAAGAAGCAACAGTTAGAACTGAACATAAACAACAGACTGGTTCTAAACTGGGAAAGGAATAGGTCACGGCTGTATATTGTTACCCTGCTTATTTAACTTATATGCAGAGTACATCAGGAGAAACACTGCGGTGGATGAACCACAACCTGGAATCAAGATTGCTGGGAGAAATACTAATAACCTCAAATATGCACATGACACCACCCTATGGGAGAAAGCAAAGAAGGACTATAGAGCCTCTTGATGAAAGTGAAAGAGGAGAGTGAAAAAGTTGGCTTAATATTCAACATTCAGAAAACTAAGATCATGGCATCTGGTCACATCACGTCATGACACATAGATGGGGAAACAATGGAAACAGTGAAAGACTTTATTTTGGGGGGCTCCAAAATCACTCCAGATGGTGACTGCAGCCATGAAATTAAAAGACTCTTGCTCCTTGGAAGAAAAGTTATGACCAACCTAGATAGCATATTAAAAAGCAGAGACATTACTTTGCCAATGAAGGTCCATCAAGTCAAAGCTATGATTTTTCCAGTAGTCATGTATGCATGTGGACTATAAATAAAGTTGTGCACCAAAGATTTGCTGCTTTTGAACTGTGGTGTTGCAGAAGACTCTTGAGAGTCCTTTGGACTGCAAGGAGATCCAACCTGTCAATCCTAAGGGATATTAGTCCTGAATATTCATTGGAAGGACTGATGCTGAAGCTGTAACTCCAATATTTTAGCCACCTGATGCAAAGAACTGACTCATTGGAAAAGACCCTGATATGGGGAAAGATTAAATGTGGGAAGAGAAGGGGACAACAGAGGATGATATGGTTGGATGACATCACGGACTCGATGGGCGTGAGTTTGAGTAAGCTTCGACAGTTGGTAATGGAAAGGGAAGCCTGGCATGCTGTGGTCCATGGGGTCACAAAGAGTCTGCCAGGACTGAGTGACTGAAATGACTGAGTGTAGCACTTTAACATTATCTTTTAGGATTTGAAATAGCTCAGCTGGAATTTCATCACCTACACTAGCTTCATTCATAGTAATGCTTCCTAAGGCTCACTTGACTTCACACTTTATCACATCTGCTCTAGGTGAGTGATCATACCACAGTGATTATCTAGGTCATTGAGATCTCTTTTTGTACTGTTCTTCTGTGTATTCTGCCTCCTTTTAAAATAAATCTGCTTCTATGAGGTTCATACTATTTCTGTCTTTGTTGTGTACATCTTTCCATGAAATGTCACTTGGTATATCTAGTTTTCTTGAGATCTCTTAGTCTTTCCCATATATTGTTTTCCTCTATTTTTTTTGCATTGTTCACTTAAGAAAGCTTTCTTATCTTTCCTTGTCATTCTTTGAAAGTCTGCATCAGATGGGTATATATTTTCTTTTCTCCTTTGCCTTTCACTTCTTTTCTCAGCTATTTGTAAGACCTCCACAGAAAATCATTTTGCCTCGTTGCATTTCTTTTTTCTCAGAGATGGTTTTGATCACCACCTCCTCTACATAGTTACAAACCTCGAACCATAGTTCTTCAGGCTCTCTATCAGATGTAATCCCTTGAATCTATTTGTCACTTCAACTGGATAATTGTTAGGGACTTGATTTAGGTCATACCTGAATGGCCTCATGATTTTCAATAATCTGAGCCACAATTCAGCTCCCAGTCTTGCTTTTGCTGACTGTATAGAGCTTCTCCATCTTTGGCTGCAAAGAATATAATCAATCTGATTTCAGTATTGACCATTTGGTGATGTCCATGTGTAGAGTCTTCTCCTGTGTTTTTGGAAGAGGGTGTTTGCTTTGACCAGTGCATTCTCTTGGCAAAAGCCTATTAACCTTTTCCCTGCTTCATTTTGTATTCTAAGGCCAAACTTGCCTGTTACTCCAGGTATGTCTTCCTACTTTTCATTCCAGTCCCCTATAATGCTAGAAGGTCTTGTGGGTCTTCACAGAATCATTCAACTTCAGCTTCTTCAGAATTAGTGGTTGGGGCATAGAGTTGGATTACTGTGATATTGAATGGTTTGCCTTTAAATGCAAATCAAAACCACAATGAGGTACCACTTCACACCAGTCAGAATGGCTGCGATC
>SJYQ01000700.1:229844-246803 GCA_006410935.1 Redunca redunca | reverse complement strand
AATAAGAAAAGTTGTTCTTAAAAGAATTCTGTAAAATTTAAAAATAATAAAAAATTTAAAATTACCATTTTATAACAACAAATGAATTAATGGATTCTAAACAACAATCATCAATGACTGTTAAAACCATGAAGACAGTTCAAAGGGAAGCTTTATAATGAATGGATTAAGCTGAAAACATCTATATCCACTGATCGATAGGAACATTGTTGAAAGACAATATGTTTCCCAACATAATGCAAAAGGAAGTATATAGTATCAATTACAGATTAGATTTGGAACAAAAGAAGGAAAGAGAAAGGCACTTTTGATTCCTTTGTTCATTACACTATACCCACAACCTATAATAATACCTAACACATAGTAGACAATGAATGAATATTGAATAAATGAAAGGATGGATGGTAAATGATTGATTGTTAGAATGCAGTAGAGGGCAATGTAAATAAACACAAAATCATCTGCTTTTTATCATGGATAATTTTATGTAAGTCACATCTTACATCAAGCAAACAAAAAAACCTTTAGAATAAATGTGTAAATAAAAGTCTTAAATAATTTGTTAAATTCTCATGTACTTTTATTCTTTAGATGTAGTCCTAATTTTCTCGATGAAATGGACAAAGAATTATTTTTTTTACTTATAGTTTGTTATTATACCACTTTAAATAGTACAGTATTACAGATGTATATTATTTTCATTTTCCTTCTCTCCATCAGGGGTCTCATATTATCCCTGATAGTATAATATCCTTAGAGAAACCTAGACATCATATTAAAAAGCAGAGACATTACTTCACCAACAAAGGTCTGTCTAGTCAAAGCTATGGTTTTTGCAGTAGTCATGTATGGATGTGAGAGCTGGAGTATAAAGAAAGCTGAGTGCTGAAGAATTGATGCTTTTGAACTGTGGTGTTGGAAAAGACTCTTGAGAGTCCCTTGGCCTGCAAGGAGATTCAACCAGTCCATCCTAAAGGAAATCAATCCTGGGTGTTCACTGGAAGGACTGATGTTGAAGCTGAAACTCCAATAATTTGGCCACCTGATGGGAAGAGCTGACTCATTTGAAAAGACCCTAATGCTGGGAAAGATTGAGGGCAGGAGAAGAAGGGGATGACAGAGGATGAGATGGTTGGATGGCATCACTAACTCAATGGACATGGGTTTGGGCAGAATCTGGGAGTTGGTGATGGACAGGGAGGCCTGGCGTGCTGCAGTTCATGGGACACAAAGAGTTGGACATGACTGAGCAACTGAACTGAACTGAACTGAAACTGTCTCACATTGTTCATTTTATTGACAATTGCTAAGCCAAACTGATCTTGTTTTACTCCCTCAGTCTTGCCAGCCACCATCCTGATTTGCTCACCCTGGGGTCAATAGCAAATATTAGAAAGCTTGGAACCTTTTTTTTTTCAGAGCCAAGTCTATACCTGACAAGTAGATTGTCATAAATGCTTTTTGAATGATTTAATAAAACACTATAAATGAATAGATAATTGCTGAAAAAAGGCTGACTAGGTCATGATAGCAATTAGGAACTCAGGATAGATCTCAAATTAGAGTTGTGACATATTAATTAAAAACTTCCACTCTGATGGCGTGTGCCACTCTTGATGGTTTTCAAATTCATTGTTCTTAACTCAAGGCAGATAAATTGTACCTTGTACATTGACTGTATCCTATGTACTGTCACACTTCTTTTTCCTATGGTTTTGCTCTTAGACAAACATGCCTGAAGTATGTTTCTGAATGGGTCCGCTTAAGAGACCATAGTAAAAACTTTCATGGAGAGACAAACCAAAATGAAGTCTACGGCATTTCTCATTAGGCCCATTGCCTCTTTTCCATTAGGCCTGTTGCCTCTGTCTCATTAGGCCCACTGCCTGGTTTTCATGAATTGTATTGCTTAAGATTCATTAGGCCTATTGCCTGACTTTTATTAGGTACATTACCTGATTCTTACTAGGACTAATGCCTGATTCCATTTGGACCTTCTGCAAATGGGGCCAGTGATTATTGTCATGGCTGGTCCATTGGCTGTTGTTTTCCCCCAAATTGCTGATAACCAGAACTCACCAGTTCCTTATGCCTCATAAGAGGCACAGGTGAAGAGAGTTTTTCATAACAAAAGCATTTTGAAACCAAGGCTTTTGTGCTCCCTCATCCATTCGAATTCATTAGCTTTTTTGGTTTGAAGTTGATGCAACATCAACAAATCAGTACAGGCCANATTGATACAGTTAAGCCATTTCAGTAAACTCAATATATCTATAAATAGAAAATAATATATTAATGCATAAACTCATGCTTTTTTTGAAACATCATTGTACATAATTTACATATACTCATCCAGAAACAAAATAACTTTTCATCTCAAAAATGGTGAATTTTTTATACAATTAAATTAATTTCATAAGTACAAATCTATAGATTTAAATATTAAGAAAAACTGTCTTTGAAATATGAAGGAAAATATATAGGTTGTGCATTGGTATGCCCATGTATTAGACAATAAAGTTAATATAATGTTTATCATTGTAGTATACATATCTATCATATAAATGAATTTAGGTTGTTAACTTCTAGGTTACTAATGTCATAATTTAAACAATGTTGACACATTTGGAAAAGACTCTGAATTCAAAGTCACATTTTCAATTGCTTAAAGTTATTAGCTATATAATAAAGTTAAATGTAAGATTCAGAGATTGAAAGTTATCCACTTGAACATTTAGTAAGGTCCATCTAGTCAAGGCTATGGTTTTTCCAGTGGTCATGTATGGATGTGAGAGCTGGACTGTGAAGAGGGCTGAGTGCCAAAGAACTGATGCTTTTGAACTGTGGTGTTGGAGAAAACTCTTGAGAGTCCCTTGGATGGCAAGGAGATCTAAACAGTCCATTCTGAAGGAGGTCAGCCCTGGGATTTCTTTGGAAGGAATGATGCTAAAGCTGAAACTCCAGTACTTTGGCCACATCATGCGAAGAGTTGACTCATTGGAAAAGACTCTGATGCTGGGAGGGATTGGGGGCAGGAGGAGAAGGGGACAATAGAGGATGAGATGGCTGGATGGCATCACTGACTTGATGGATGTGAATCTGAGTGAACTCCGGGAGCTGGTGATGGACAGGGAGGCCTGGCATGCTGCGATTCATGGGGTGGCAAAGAGTTGGACATGACTGAGCAATGGAACTGAACTGAACTGTCATTTATTCTTAACAAGGGAATATTAACATTTCCTTGACAACCTCTTCAAATTCAACACTGTTCAGTCCCTCAGTCATACCCGACTGCTTGTGAATGCATGGACTGCAGCATGACAGGCTTCCCTATCCATCACCAAAGCTTGCTCAAACTCAGGCCCATCAAGTCAGGGATAGCATCCAACCCTCTCATCCTCTGTCACCCCCTTCTCCTGCCTTCAATCTTTCCCAATATCAGGGTCTTTTACAGTGAGTCAGTTTTTCACATTATATGGACAAAATATTGGAGAATCAGCTTTAGCATTAGCCCTCCATGTATATTCAGGACAGATTTCCTTTAGGATTGACTGATTTATTCTCTTTGCAATCCAAGGGACTCTCAAGTTTCTTCTCCAACACCACAGTTCAAAAGAATCAGTTCTTTGGTGCTCAGCTTTCTTTATAGTCCAACTCTAACATCCATACATGACTACTGGAAAAACCATAGTCTTGACATTTGTTGGCAAAGTAATGTCTCTGCTTTTTAATATGCTGTCTAGGTTGGTCATAGCTTACATGGAGCAAGCATCTTTTGATTTCATGGCTGCAGTGACCATCTATACTCATCTTGGAGCCCAAGAAAATAAAGTCTGTCACTGTTTCTATTGTATCCCCATCTATTTGCTATGAAATGATAGGACCAGATAGCATGACCTTTGTTTTTTGAATGTTGAGTTTCAAGCCAACTTTTTCACTCTCCTCTTTCACTTTAATCAAGAGGCTCTTCAGTTCCTCTTCACTTTCTGCCATAAGGGTGGTGTCATCTGCATATCTGAAGTCATTGCTATTTCTCCCAGCAATCTTGATTCCAGGTTTTGCTTCATACAGCCCAGTATTTCACATGGTGTATCATGCATATAAGTTGAACAAGCAGGGTGAAAATATACAGCCTTGATGTATTCCTTCCCTAATTTGGAACAGTCCATTGTTCCATGTCTGGGTCTAACAGTTGCTTCTTGACCTGCATCCAGGTTTCTCAGGAGGCAGGTAAGGTGATCTGGTATCCCCATCTCTTTAAGAATTTTCCACAGTTTATTGTGATCCACACAGTCAAAGAATTTTGTGTAGTCAATAAAGCAGAAAGGTGTTTTCTGGAACTCTTGCTTTTTTGATGTTAACAACAGATGTTGTTAATTTGATCTCTGGTTCCTCCGCCTTGTCTGAATCCAGCTTGAATATCTGAAAGTTTTCATTTCACGTACTGTTGAAGCCTAGCTTGGAGAATTTTGAGCATTACTTTGCTAGCATGTGAGATGAGTGCAATTTTGCAGTAATTTGGACATGCTTTGGCATTGCGTTTCTTTGGGATTGGAATAAAAACTGAACTTTTCCAGTGCTGTGGCCACTGCTGAGTTTTCCAAATTTGCTGGCATATGGAGTGCTGCATTTTCATGGCACCATCTTTTAGGATGTGAAGTAGCTCAACTGGAATTCCATCACATCCACTAGCTTTGTTCATAGTGATGCTTCCTAAGGATCACTTGACTTCAGACTCCAGGATGTCTGGCTCTAGATGAGTGATCACACCATCGCGATTATCTGGATTATTATTTATTATTTTTTTTATTCTAACTTCGGTTTACTTTACATTACTGTATTGGTTTTGCCAAACATTGACATTAATTCCCACGAGTGTACATGCATTCCCAAACATGAGTCCCCTCCAATCTCCCACCCCATACCATCTCTCTGGGTCCTCTCCTTGCACCAGTCCCAAGCATCCTGCATCCTGTATCGGACTTCGACTGGCGATTCGTTTCTTACATGATAGTATACATGTTTCAATGCCATTCTCCCATCTCATCCCACCCTCTCCCTCCCTCTCTCCCCCAGAGTTCAAAAGTTCACTCTATAGAGTATTAATAATTTTTTATGTAGTTCTTCTGTGTATTTTTGTCACCTCTTTTTTATATCTTCTTCTTCTGTTGGTCCATACCATTTATGTCTTTTATTGAGCCCATCTTTGCATGAAATGTTCTTTTGGTATCTCTAATTTTCTTAAAGAGATCGCTCAGTTCAGTTCTGTTCAGTTCAGTCACTCAGTCGTGTCTGACTCTGAGACCCCATGAATCGCAGCACACTCGGAGTTCACTCAAACTCACGTCCATCAAGTCAGTGATGCCATCCAGCCATCTCATCCTCTGTTGTCCCCTTCTCCTCCTGCCCCCAATCCCTCCCAGCATCAGAATCTTTTCCAGTGAGTCAACTCTTTGCATCAGGTGGCCAGAGTACTGGAGTTTCAGCTTCAGCATCAGTCCTTCCAATGAACACCCAGGACAGATCTCCCATAGGATGGACTGGTTGGATCTCCTTGCAGTCCAAGGGACTCTCAAGAGTCTTCTCCAACACCACAGTTCAAAAGCATCAATTCTTCGGTGCTCAGCTTTCTTCACAGTCCAACTCTCACATCCATACATGACCACTGGAAAAACCATATCCTTGATTAGATGGACCTTTGTTGGCAAAGTAATGTCTCTGCTTTTCAATATGCTATCAAGGTTGGTCATAATTTTTCTTCTAAGGAGTAAGCGTCTTTTAACTTCATGGCTGCAATCACCATCTGCAGTGATTTTGGAGCACCCCCCCAAAAATTCTAACACTGTTTCCACTGTTTCCCCATCTATTTGCCATGAAGTGATGGGACCAGATGCCATGATCTTAGTTTTCTGAATGTTGAGCTTTAACCCAACTTTTTCACTCTCTTCTTTCACTTTCATATCTAGTCTTTCCCATTCTATTGTTTTCCCCTATATCTTTGCATTGGTCACTGAGGAAAGCTGTCTTATTTCTCCTTGCTATTCTTTGGAACTCTGCATTCAGATGCTTATATCTTTCCTTTTCTCCTTTGCTTTTCACTTCTCTTCTTTTCACAGCTTTTTGTAAGCCCTCCTCAGACAACCTCAGACATTGTGCCTTTTTGCCCTTCTTTTTGTTGAGGATGGTCTTGATCACTGCCTCCTGTACAATGTCACGAATCTTCATCCATAGTTCTTCAGGCACTCTGTCTATCAAATCTATACCCTTAAATCTATTCTCACTTTCACTTTATAATTGTAAGGGATTTGATTTAGGTCATACCTGAATGGTCTAGCGGTTTTCCCCACATTCTTCAATTTCAGTCTGAATTTGGCAATGAGGAGTTTATGATCTGAGCCACGGTCAGCGCCTGCTCTTGTTTTTGCTGACTGTATAGAGCTTCTCCCTCTTTGGCTTCAAAGAATATAATTAATCTGATTTTGGTGTTGGCCATCTGGTGATGTCCATGTGTAGAGTCTTCTCTCATGTTGTCGGAAGAGGGTGTTTGCTATGACCAGTGCATTCTCTTGGCAAAACTCTGTTAGCCTTTTGCCTCCTTTGTTGTTTTGTACTTCAAGGCCAAATTTTCCTGTTACTCCTTGTATCTCTTGACTTCCTACTTTTGCATTCCAGTCTCCTATAATGTAAAGGACATCTTTTTTATGTGTTAATTCTAAAAGGTATTGTAGATCTTCATCGAATCATTCAACTTCAGCTTCTTCAACATTACTGGTCAGAACATAGACTTGAATCACCATGATATTGAATGGTTTGCCTTGGAAACCAACAGAGATGATTCTGGTATTTTTGAAATTGTACCCAAGTGCTGCATTTTGGCCTCTTCTGTTGACTATAAGGGCTACTCCATTTCTTCTAAGGGTTTCTTGCCCACAGTAGTAGATACAATGGTCATTTGAATTAAATTCATCCATTCCAGTCTATTTTTGTTCACTGATTCCTAAAATGTCAATTTTTGCACCTCCTGTCTACCCACTTCCAATTTACCTTGATTTGGATTCCAGGTTCCTATGTAATATTTTTTTTACATCGTTGGATTTTACGTCCATCACCAGTCACAGCCACAAATAGCCATTGTTTTCACTTTGGCTCTATCTCTTCATTCTTTCTGGTGCTATTTATCCACTCTTTTCCAGTAGCATATTGGGCACCTACCAATCTTAGGGCATTCATCTTTCAGTGTCCTATCTTTTTGCCTTTTCATACTGTTCACGGGGTGCTCAAGGCAAGAATTCTGAAGTGGTTTGACATTCCCTTCTACAATTGGCCATGTTAAAATTTCAGAGAATAAAATGTTTTTATCTGGTTAAAAATATTAGATGTTATAAATGTAATAAATTACATGTATTTTTGTGTTTGTGAGTTAAAAATAGTATATTACCAAGAATTCTGATTTAGAATCAGCAATTAGCTCTGAATTTCTTGTTAATGCACATTTGAAGTATATTTTTTTCTGTCCAGGCAATACAGTGAGATGCCATCTTCTAATTTCCAAATATTATAGGCAGTGAGCTAACAGAACAGAGGGAGTATATTAAATATCAGATGTTAATGGTAGATGTTCACATGATCAGATCTGTGGAGACAATCTATATTCAAAAACCCATGTCATATGCACTCACTACTAAATCTGTCCTCAACCTTGAGAGCTTTGATCTTGATTTTGTCACTTTATTAATCACTTGCATGTGGGAAGCTGACAGCCAATAACATTCTCTCTTGACAGTAGTGTTTAGATAAACTGTTCATTAAACATTTGGCCTAGGAATTATGACAGACATATAGATTTGAAAGATATATTTTGATGAAATGTTTTATTGAGGAGATTCATGCATCACCTATGTCCAAATGAATTGATTTATTTCTTGTCAAAACATTAGCTTGCCAATGCATAGTTCAGGCTTCTCTGGATTAAGTTGTATTTAAGCACTGTAGAAAAATAAGCACTCTCCTGAAAATTCTTCTGGTAAGGGAATGCTAACAATGGGGTGATCATCTACTGATGCTGACTTTGACCTCCACATTGAACTGCATAGTGTACACTTCATGGTCTTCTTGATTTAAAGAGGATAGTCTGGAATAATTAGACTCCTTTATTTATTTATAAAGAGCTTAGAGATTCCAAACGACATTCCTAAAAAAAAAAGACAAAAATACTTCACCATAAATAAGCAAGTGCAATTAGTTTTGCTTTTTAGAAAATCTGTCTCCTTGAGAATGTGTCAGTACTCATGTGTCAGGTTTTTGTGAAATTTAGCCCTTAACTCCAATATAATTTGAGATATGAAAAAAGTGCTGAAAATCAATAGTAAGAGGAAAATTATTTCTCACTCTACAGTTTAATTCTAATGATAAAGAATATGTTAACATCAAGCCCTCACCCATTGTTTTTTAGGGAGAGTTCCTTTTTTTTTTAATTGATTCATTATTTTTTAAAATATTGGTCATAGCAACTTTGGAAAATTGGCTTCTGGGCAAGGAAATCTTTTGTGCCAGTAAGCCATCAAAATCAAAGGTCAAATCATTTTTTGAAATGTCAACTAGCAGAGATTAGATAATATGGTTACAAGGTGGCCCCATCATCTCCAGGTGTACCTTGTTAGGTCTAATTGTATTGAAAGACACGTTATTCATAGTTAATCTAAAGCAGCTGAGTGCATGGATCATCCCACAGAAGGCTTTTCACCTTAGGGAATTATTTCAGGATGTAGATATAAAGATATACAACTTTTATAAAATAAGAAAAGAAAGAAAATTCAAGATTTGATATATCTGCTTAGAATTCCAGAAGTTGGAGATAGACTACAGTTCTAACAAAAGCATTCCTCTTTTACTCTATTCAGCACACGGAAGTGGAACTTGAATCTCTAAGCCCATGGCCAGATGGCTTTGAAAAGTAGGGTTGTTTCTTTTCTTTTCTTTTTTTTTTCCTGCTGCTGGGATATTCTGAAGCATTTATTGAAGAAAATAATGCTATTATTATTTTTATGTGTCAAATGCATTGAGTAAAATTCATGGAATAAATTGTTCAATATCTTCACCCCTTTTCCAAAGTCTGAATTTCCATTTCTTAGAACATATCCCAGGTTGTCTTTCTTTTTTTTTTCATATTTACAAGTTTGCCTATCTTCCCCTTCCTACTGTGTACTGGTGAATCTACCTCTCATCAAATCAGGTATGGAGGCCTTTCGCTCCTTTTGCATGTTGGTCATTGTTATCTCAAATCATCAGCCAGGGTTTCTAATTTATATTATTCAGTTTGACTTGTATCCTTCACCATGTTACTGACATCTCTGTCCACCATCAGTTTTGGAAAATATATCTAAATCCTTTCTGTCAAAGTTTCGAAAAGCCAAAAAAATGTTCTGGCAAAAAAAAAAAAAAGGCAAATAAAATTGTAACTATTTATTTTGTTATTTCATGAAATCATTTTTGTTCTCCCAATGGCACCCACTCCAGTACTCTTGCATGGAAAACCCCATGGACGGAGGAGCCTCGTGGGCTGCAGTCCGTGGGGCCGCTGAATGTCAGTCATGACTGAATGACTTCACTTTCACTTTTCACTTTCATGCATTGGAGAAGGGCATGGCAACCCACTCCAGTATTCTTGCCTGGAGAATCCCAGGGATGGGGGAGCCTGGTGGGCTGCCGTCTATGGGGTTGCACAGAGTCAGACACGACTGAAGTGACTTAGCAGAAGATTTAAATAAGCTTACCATCAATATAGTCCAGCTACTGAAAAATTTTTATTCCTTCCATGAGTATTTCTTTTCTGTTTTGTAACATTTCTTGCTATATTCTAGAAGAGGAAGTTCTTTCTTGATTTAACCAGAGAGCAAGTTGAAAGTTCCTTTTTAACAATTCACCACTCTTATGAGTATCTCTTTATGCTTAACCTCCATTGCTTACAGTTTTTCAACAGTATATTTGTGATTTACATCAGTTTGTGGATAGTGGTTAGTGTCTCATCCATACTGGATCTCTTTAACTTGCTAAATAATTCTCAGATTCCCTTTTCAATTTTGACCAGAGCTATTTGGAAATGTTGACAAAACTTTTGGTACAAGCACAATAGTCATTCAACAGTAGCCACAAATTCAGCAAATATTTATCATTCACTGTGACAGGCTTTATGTTAGATGTTAAATGAATGAGAAATAACATAGAAGATGGTGTCTTCGTAGTAAAGGAGTTTATAATTTTCAAGTAAAAGCAAGACAACCCAGTAAGAAAATCATAAGTGTATCATGTAAATGTTCATGTATAATAGTATTTATAGATAACTTTCAGTTATTTAATAGCCCATAAAGTAAAATTATTCCTAGTTGAAATATCTCCTTTGAAAAAATGTTTGTTACAATTTTATTTTTCATAAATGAGTCAGTGTTATACCCATGGGATATTCCCGCATATTACCCTCCCACTAGAATCTCTTTCAGGCTGTCAAATATTAAAGTATACAAGTTATCTGAAAACTTTTCTTGATTTCCTTAATTCCAGAATGATAGATGACTTCAGGCATCATGAGTTACACAGTTTGACCAGTTAAAATTCAGTTTGTGTAATAAACATAAGTTTGCTTTTGAGAAATTTGAACTGAGAACCTACCAAATAATTTGTAGTTTGGGGAAATAATAATAATAATAATATGAATTCTTCATGCACTTTGATGTATGGTGCATACCTTGATTGTCCCACATTTCCTAATTTTGTGTACAAGTCATGACTTTTTTCTGCCATTTTAACTGCTTCAAATTCACCCCCTTCAGAAGGGGATACTGTAGTGACCATATTGTAATCAATGTGTGGCTTAAACATGGTTCTGTAAAAACTTGATTCATGGTGTTCAAGGAGCTCAGTGAAAGCTCTTCACTATAGATGGCTTAAGTTACAACTTTAATATTGTCTTTTGAGTATGACTTTTTGTCTTTTATTAAAAGAAAAAAATGCAAAAAAATATGTCATTGAGATTGATTGTAATGGCCAGCTGTTATGATCTCAATGGAAGTATTAGAGCTCCTGCCTAAGGTGCACTGAAGAGTGCCAAGCTTCACAGAAACTCAGCTCATCCTTAAAAAGCACCATGGCCTGGAGTGAAAGCTGCAATTTAAAAATCTCCCAGAGACCCATTATTTGCAAATCATTGACACAACAAACTGTAACAACCCTGGTCCTCCTTGTCAATGCATGCTTAGGGAGCTTTTCATCTGCAGAAACTTGTATGCTCAATAACTTTCCATACTAAAAATCCTTATGAAATTTCTGAAGAAAATGAGTAACTACACATGGGCTGGAATCCCCTTTACATGTGAAAGGAGAAAATTACAATCGACTAGACTGGTTGGTGGTATCATATACAGCAGGGAGTCGCATAAGTCAAAATAAGTTTTCATGTTACCATATTGCTTAAAAAAGTCAACTGGTTATTCAATTTTCTAGCAATAAAAAGCATCTAAAATATCTCTGTTGACACTCCCTCCCCTTGTCTTCCTGCTAAGATCTTAAAAATAAACTAATGGTTTTCCATCTAAACTTGAGGAGAGGAAAATATCACTCTGGAGTGTCAACCTTTCTGCCAAGTTTAACCACAAAGAGAGTTTTCACAGCTGAGGCATTGACTTTTAAAATAAAAGATTTATAGTATAAACATAGAAATAGGTTTAACTGTTAGTAGCCACTGCAGGGATATTATTCTTCAAAGAAGGACACATATGGGTCTGAGTCCTTAATATTTTAATACATGGTACCAGGTAGATATTTATAGAAAGGTAATTTAGTTAAATACTATTTTATTACTAGAACTAATGTTACTTCTCTGTGTGGTGTCATTGGGAATCTTCCCTGAAATTTGAAAATACGACATATATATCCTTTCAGATGACAAGATAGTAGAAGGTATCACCAGAAAATAGAAACTTGGGGCCACGTAGGGGAAAATGAGTAGTCTGTTAAATAGACTGCTAGTGACAGGAGTATGTAATAGAGAAACCCCAAACAATGTAATCAAATTGGCTGAAGAAAAAGTCAGGTTTCAAAAGGAATTGTCACAGGATATTACAAGAAAGAGATGTTGACTTGAATTCCAAAAATATCTCTTCTTATACCAACAATGGACACACATTCTTCTCCATGCATGGTAATGGATTTTTCTCACCCAATGATTCTGCTAGGTTTGAGTTACTGCTGCTGCTGCTGCTGCTGCTGCTGCTGCTAAGTCACTTCAGTCAGGTCTGACTCTGTGCGACCCCATAAATGGCAGCCCATAAGGTTCTCCCTTCCCTGGAATTCTCCAGGCAAGAACACTGGAGTGGGTTGCCATTTCCTTCTCCAATGCATCAAAGTGAAAAGTGAAAGTGAAGTCGCTCAGTCATGTCCGACTCTTCAGCACCCCGTGGACTGCAGCCTACAGGGCTCCTCCGTCCATGGGATTTTCCAGGCAAGAGTACTGGAGTGGGGTGCCATTGCCTTCTCCTACTCCAGTGTTAAAACTAAGAACTGAAACTTCAAAATGAAAGTGAAAGTCATGATTTGCTCAGACTTTTAATCTATCACCAAGTACCCACATTTTGATACCATATCAAGCATCTTGGCTTTAGCTCTTTTTAAAATAAACCATTTCAATGTACATAACATGTTAAGTCCTGTGTTGGTAGCAATAGGTACAAGATTAATTTTTTATTTTATTATTATTTATTCTGTTGTTTTATTTTTGTTTTGTTAGCATGTATGATTTTCAAAGATTTTCGTACCTACTATCTCCTTTTAGCACCTAAACAGACCACAGAGAAGATAAGGTAGACATTTCTGTCTCTGTTGTACAGAGAAATCCTATTGATAAATCTTTGATCAAATATTGTTACAGGAATAAATCATCCGTCCACTATAGTATGTAGATTTGGGTTTTCCCAGCTCTGAGCTCCTTTCATTGGAGTAGTGAAAGATAAGAATACACAACTATAACTATAGATCACATTGATGACACAGTGGTTCTCATTGGAGGTTATTTTTCCTCCCAGGGGATGCTTGGTAATGTCTAGAGAAATTGTCATCTCCTCTTGAAGGAAAAGGGATGCCAGCGACATCCAGAAGGTACAGATTGTGGATGTGACTAAATATATCGTGCAGGGCACAGTGCAGTATGCCATTAATTAACCACTGTCTGACTCCAAATCTCAATTGTTTCAAGGTTGATAAATCTTATAGAAAATATAAAAGTTGTGAATATAGCTACTATTGATATAAATATAGATACAAATATAGACTGACATGGATTTAGAGGTAGATGATATATAGATCTACATCTAGGTATTTGTTCTGGTTTCTCTGAAAGATCAAACCTTACTATAAGTTTATATTCTTTACTGATGTTTTAGGACTAGTATTTCTCCTTATTCTCTCTTCTTTTTTTCTCCAACTTTATTGAGATATGATGGACATATAACGTTTTGTCAGTTTAAGGTATATGACAAACACACAAAACCAAACAATTCTTGAAGTGAAGTCGCTCAGTTGTGTCTGACCCTTTGGAACCCCATGGACTATTGCTTACAAGGCTCCTTTTTCCATGGAATTTTCCAGGCAAGAGTACTGGAGTGGGTTGCCATTTCCTTCTCCAGGGGATCTTCCTGATACAGGGATTGAACCCGGGTGTCCTGAATTGCAGGCAGACACTTCACTGTCTGAGCCACCAGGAAAGCCTCTTAACAGTGTCTAAACTTGAATATACCACATAGGCAGTCACTAGGCCAGAGGGGGCTTGACTCAGTTCTTCTTGTCTTCAAGCTTCCAAAGTTCAATAGATTCCCATATAGCTGTAGCTCTGGACTACATTCTAATCCATAGTTCCAAGCCTCAAGTTCTGATCCCGATCAACATGGTGTTACATTGATTCTCTGTATTCAGCACATGCTGAATTCCCAGAACCATTGCATTATTCTAAGCTTAAGGCAATGGGACCCCACTCCAGTACTCTTGCCTGGAAAATCCCATGGATGGAGGAGCCTGGTGGACTGCAGTCCATGGGGTCGCTAAGAGTCAGACACGACTGAGCGACTTCATTTTCACTTTTCACTTTGATGCATTGGAGAAGGAAATGGCAACCCACTCCAGTGTTCTTGCCTGGAGAATCCCAGGGACGGGGAGCCTGGTGGGCTGCCGTCTATGGGGTCTCACAGAGTCGGACAGAACTGAATCGACTTAGCAAACCTAAGGAAGTACATGGTTTGAGTCTTATTTTCCATTTCTGGTCTGGTTATAAACTTGGGAGGATATATTACCAAAATAATTCCTTGTGCTGTTTCCCCTAATGTTCCCAACTTTTTTTTCAATTTGACTTAAATAAGGTTAATATAGATCTTGTTGCAACGTTTAGTTTACATTTTACATTTAGTTTCACATAGATAATGATGAGTCACCAAGGTGGAAGTTGAGGCATGTAACACAATAATTGTTCAGGATTCTTAATATTAATAGAAGCCAGGGAAAGGATAGGGACCCTCAGGGATCTATTACACAGTTGTATAGAAAAAGTGAAAGTGAAGTCGCTCCATCGTGTTTGACTCTTTGTGACCCCATGGACTGTAGCCTACCATGTTCCTCCGTCCATGGGATTTTCCATGCAAGAATACTGGGGTGGGTTGCCATTTCCTTCTCCAGAGGATCTTCCCAACCCAGGGATCAAACCCAAGTCTCCCGCATTATAAGCAGACGCTTTACCGTCTGAGCTACTAGGGAAGTCCTACACAGTTGTATAGTTATAAGCAATTGTCTCTGGGAACAGGAAAGAACAGGAAATGGGGCATGCAGTCACCCTATATTAAATGGAGAAATAAATCAGTCTATTATTTGGAACCAAGGAGAGAATGTAGTAGTGGACAGCACCAGATAATTTTCTTTTTTCTTTCCTTTTAAAGTAGTTTTACACGTCAAATAATTACTATAGTAAACCCACATGGAGAAAATAACTTATTTTTGAACCAGAAGGGTCTGTGAGTCATTTTGATATGTTTCATTTTATTTGTTACATGCAACGGTTCAATTTTTATAACTCTTTGTAAAACAAATGTATGAACTGCTTTTGGTTTACAAAAAAAAACCCATGTAAATATGAAGTTGTGTATTAAAGGAATATTCTTTTATTTCAAGTTTTCAGAAAAAAAAGTGGGGTGAGAATTAGAAGGGAGAGGGCTTGAGGAAATTTTCCTTAGGAAGAGTCTGGATCTTATCAATTTCACAGCCCAAGAAAGTTCCTCACATCTGGGAGATATATTTTATTATTAAGTTGTAACAAACAGTGAGAAGGTAGATCACATTACAGAATATAAGATATTATAAAACTTTTTTCCATGTTTAAGATCGTGTTTTCTTCCCTAAAATTATAAAACGATTGTCATGCTCACATAAGATGGCAAACTGATTGCCCATGATAAATCTGCTCCCTATTTGTTTAACAGGTCTAATATAACCAGCTATATCTCTACTTTTTTACATGGAAACATTTTTCTGTGTTGGATTCAAGTAAATTCAGAGGCTGAGCTTAAGTAAAACATATGATTAATTACCAGAAACTGCTATCCATCCATGGTAGGATGTGTTAACTTGACAGTGATACAGCTGGCATAGCAGAAGTCAGTGGATTTTTTCTGCAAAGGTTGTTGTTCATTTGCTCAGTCATGTCTGACTCTTTGTGACCCCATGGACTGCAGCACACCAGGCTTCCCTGTCCTTTGCCAACTCCCGGAGCTTGCTCAAACTCATGTCCATTGAGTCAGTGATGCCACACAACCATCCTCTCTCGTTCCCTTCTCCTCCTGCCTTCAGTCTTTCCTAGCATTAGGGTCTTTTCTAAAGAGTCGGTTCTTTGCATCAGGTGGCCAAAGTATTGGAGCTTCTGCTTCAGCTTCCAATGAATTCAGTCCTTCCAATGAATATTCAGGATTGATTTCCTTTAGGATTGACTGGTTTGATCTCTTTGCAGGCCAAGGGATTCTCGAGTCTTCTCTAACACCATAGTTCAATAGCATCAATTCTTTGGTGCCACTCAGCCCTCTTTATGGTCCATCTCTCGCTACTGGACTAACTGGAAAAACTAGTTACTTTTGACTACTGGAAAGACTATAGCTTTGATTATATGGATCTTTGTTGGCAAAGTTATGTCTATGCTTTTTAATAGGCTGTCTAGGTTTGTCATAGCTTTTCTTCCAAGGGCCAGATAGTAAATAATTTTTGTTTCATGGGCTACACTGTCTCTGTTGAATCTACTCAACTCTATCATTGTAGCATGAAAGCAGCTAAGAGGCAATATATATGTAAATAAGTAGACAAGGCTGTGTTCTAACAAAAATTACAAAATCAGGTTGAAGTTTGATTTGTAGCAAAGCGCATACTTTGCTGACCCTTATGTTATAGTACCAATGGACCAAAAAATAAGGCATTGTATGTCTTCAGGCTGATAAGTTTACCATTATACCATTACACTTGTTATATGACTGGTAAAACACAGCTATGAGAACCCAGTTTTCCTGCCATCTAATACAAATACTAGGACATTACCAAGTCATGATATCCAATTGCTACCAATTTAAGAAATATCCAGAAAGCAATAATTTTTAAACCATCCATACTATGTCCCCTGTGACCTTTAAAATATTATCTCCACTACTCTCTGTTTAAAATTTCCCCTTTTTTGAGATTTACAGAGACTGAAGTAATGTAGAAAACTGGCAATTTTATGGTACATTTAACTGATGGGGGAAACCAATACAGATAATTTAAGGTCCAAAAGTGACTAAAATTATCCTTAAATTTCATGGTTTGCCTATCTATGTACCCCAAATGCACAGAATAATTGTCAACTTTATTTTGTGCTTACTACAGTGTATATTTTATACTTATGAAAGCAAT
>SJYQ01000700.1:163369-229765 GCA_006410935.1 Redunca redunca | reverse complement strand
AACCACAGTAGAGTGTTAAAGAATTACACAGATTCATTTCTCAACAATTAAGATATCATCACAAATTGTTGTGTCCAAATGTTTGACCTGGGAGCATAAGAAAACATCTAAAATGCTTAATGATATATCAAAGGCCCAGCAAAATCAGTAGTTTATCATCAGGTATATATCTCATATATCCCTTAATGATCACATGCTTATAATTTTTTCTTAAGTTCTAAACTCCAAATAAGTAATATACTCTTGAGTCTGAAATATGATAGAATATAAAATGTGGTTATAAATTATATAGTGTTTCAAAATATTTTTCTTTGATATTTGCTATTTTGCAATTTTTGAAAATTAGGAAGATCTATGGTCTGATATCCATGTCTTATTAGGTTGATCCAATCAATATATTCCCATTTTGATTTGGAGAGAGCAAGGCATAGGAAGTGAAATGTCCTCTGTATACTACCAACCTCTTCCTACAAATGGGTTCTACTAAACAAAAGGGATTGTCCTCTTTAGAGGAAAAATGAAATAACCAAGAATGATAAAAATTTGGTTGAAAAACAATCAGAAACTTCATTTTAATAGAAGGAACAGTAAAAGTTTGCTTTTAATCAAATATATTTATAAAATGCAAAAATGGCTACTTTTACAATTTGACTTGCTAACCAAAATCACCAACCATATAATCATTGTGTTTCTATTTCACTTAATCTTCACAGATTTTTTATTATTGTGATAATCATACACATACACACACACACACACACACATTTGCCAGTATCCAGATAATTTAAAAACAAAATATATTTTTAGTAAAATTGTACAAGCGAAACCACTTAAGAATTGCATGAGTTTGTGAGTACCCTGGATGATTGCCACATCTGAGAGATGTCGTTGTCACATATATAATGGAAAAAGCAATGGGACCCCACTCCAGTACTCTTGCCTGGAAAATCCCATGGATGGTGGAGCCTGGTGGGCTGCAGTCCATGGGGTCACTGAGTGTCGGACACAACTGAGCGACTTCCCTTTCACTTTTCACTTTCATGCATTGGAGAAGGAAATGGCAACCCACTCCAGTGTTCTTGCCTGGAGAATCCCAGGGATGGGGGAGCCTGGTGGGCTGCCGTCTATGGGGTCGCAAAGAGTCGGACATGACTGAAGTGACTTAGCAGCACGTATATAATGTAAAGAGAGTGAAGTAGAATATACATTGGCAAAAGTCACTATTTCAGGTTATACATATAAATGCATACATACATGCAAGCAAACATGATTGGGAACCCAGTTTAAACAATGTTTTGCAATCACTGTAAATTAAATGAGTACATTTTTGTTCCTTGAATAATGCAATCACCACTAACTAGGTAATGAATGTCAATAGTGACTTCTGAAGATTAGATAAACCTCAATGCCTCTGATAAAGAGGTGCTGGCTACCATATTGGTTAGCATGTTTTAGTTCCCTGAAGGCTCTATGTCTGCTCATAATTCAGAGTTTTTGGCAAATTATCTTTTCCCTTGAGCCCTCTTCCTCTAGGACATCTTATTTTTCTTGTGTCTCTTTTGGTCTCTTTTGAAAGTTCTCCTTTCAGTTCGTTCAGTTGCTCAGTCCTGTCTGACTCTTTGTGACCCCATGGATTGCAGCAGGCCAGCCTTCCCTGCCCATCATCAACTCCCCCAGAGCTTGCTCCAAATCATGCCCATTGAGTCAGTGTTGCCATCCAACCAACTCATCCTCTGCTGTCCCATTCTCCTCTTGCATCTTTTCTAGCATCAGGGTCATTTCCAATGAGTCAGTTCTTCACCTCAGGTGGCCAAATTATTGGATTTCAGCTTTAGCACCAATCCTTACAATTGATATTCAGGACTTATTTATTTTTAAGATTGAATGGTTGGATGTCCTTGCAGTCCAAGGGACCCTCAAGAATCTTCTCTAACACCACAGTTCAAAAGCATCAATTCTTCGGCTGTCAGCTACTTTTATAGTCCAAATCTCACATCCATACATGACTACTGGAAAAACCTTTGCCTTGACTAGATGGACCCTTGTTGGCAAAGTAATGTCTCTGCTTTTTCTTATGCTGTCTAGGTTGGTCATAGCTTTTCTTCCAAGGAGCAAGCATCTTTTAATTAAAAGAAATTTCATCTTTTAATTTCTCAGCTATTTGTAAGGCTTTCTCAGGCAACAATTTTGCCTTTTTGCATTTCTTTTGCATTTCACCAGCTGCAGTGATTTTGGAGCTCCCCAAAATAAAGTCTGTCATTGTTTCCATTGTTTCCCCAACTATTTGCCATGAAGTGATGGGACTGGATGCCATGATCTTATTTTTCTGAATGTTGAGTTTTAAGCCAACTTTTTCACTCTCTTTTTTCACTTTCATCAAGAGGCTCTTTAGTTCTTCTTCACTTTCTGTCATAAGTGTGGTGCCATCTGCATATCAGAGGTTATTGATATTTCTCCTGGCAATCTTGATTCCAGCTTACACTTTATCCAGTCCAGCATTTCTCATGATGTACTTGTATATTAGTTAAACAAGCAGGGTGACAATATACAGCCCTGACATTCTCCCTTTCCTATTTGGAACCAGTCTGCTTTTCCATGTTCAGTTCTAACTCTTGCTTCCTGACCTGCATGCAGGTTTCTCAGGAGGCAGGTGAGGTGGTCTGGTTTTCCCATCTCTTTAAGAATTTTCTACAGTTTGTTGTGATCCACACAGTTAAAGGTTTTGGTGTAGTCTATGAAGCAGATATTTTTCTGGAACTCTCTTGATTTTTCGATGATCAAGAGGATGTTGGCGATTTGATCTCTGGTTCCTCTGCCTTTTCTAAAACCAGCTTGAACATCTGGAAGTTCAAGTTCAATGGGTCGCTTACTGTTGAAGCCTGGCTTGGAGAATTTTGAGCATTACTTTACTAGCCTCTGAGATGAGTGCAATTGTGAGGTAGTTTGAGAATTCTTCGGCATTGCCTTTCTTAGGGATTGGAATGAAAACTGACCTTTTCCAGTTCTGTGGCCACTGCTGAGTTTTCTAAATTTGCTGGCATATTGAGTGCAGCACTTTCACAACATTGACTTTTAAAAATTGAAATAGCACAACTGGAATTTCATCACCTCCACTAGCTTTGTTTGTAGTGATGCTTCTGAAGGACCACTTGACTTGACTTCAGACTCCAGGATGCCTGCCTGTAGGTGTGTGATCACATCATCGTGGTCATGAAGATCTGTTTTGTATAGTTCTTCTATATATTCTTGACACCTCTTTATATTTTCTGTTTCTGTTAGGTCCATGCCATTTCTGTCTTTTATTGTGCCCATCTTTGCAAGAAATGTTCCGTTGGTATCTCTGATTTTCTTGAGGTGATCTCTAGTCTTTCCCATGCTGTTGCTTTCCTCTATACTTTGCATAGATCACTTAGGAAAGCTCTCTTATCTTTCCTTGCTATTTTTGGAACTCTGAATGCAAATGGGTATATCTTTCCTTTTCTCCTTGGCTTTTTGTTTTTCACAGCTGTTTGTAAGGCCTCTTCACACAGCCATTTTGCTTTTTTGCATTTCTTTTTCTTGGGGATGGTCTTGATCCCTGTCTCCTGTACAATGTCATGAATCTCTATCCATAGTTCATCAAGCACTCTGTCTATCAGATCTAATTCCTTACATCTATTTCTCATTTCCACTGTATAATCGTTAGGGATTTGATTTAGGTAATATCTGAATGATCTAGTGGTTTTCTTCAATTTCAGTCTGAATATGGCAACCAAGAGTTCATGATCTGAGGCATAGTCAGCTCCTGGTCTTGTTTTTGCTGACTGTATAGAACTTCTCTCTTTTTGGCTGCAAAGAATATAATCAATCTGATTTTGGTATTGACCATCTGGTAATGTCCACATGGAGAGCTTTTTCTTGTGTTGTTGGAAGAGGGTATTTGTTATGACCAGTGTGTTCTCTTGGCAGAACTGTGTCATAAACTTTGTGGGTTTTGGATAAATATTTTTGGATTAATTAATGATTTATATTGTGCTCTAATATTGCTTTTATGGGCTTCTTTATCTTAAGACATTACTGTAAAGAATTTCGACTTCTGTTCCTTGTTAGTCTTAAGTGCATCTCTTTCCTCAACTTCCCAAATAACAATAGTTAACTGTATTAATGTATGGACTATTTTCCTTTTGCTAAACATAGAGACAAAGACAAGAAATTAAATGATGAATCCAAATCTCCAACCCCACTTCCAAATGTTGATTTGTTTGAATGAATGTCTTCCCTGATTCTCAGTGTCCTGGGTGCTCAGGTGATGACTGACATTAGTGGGACAAGGCATGCAGAAGGTAATACAGAAAATATTTCATCCAGTCTATTGTAAAGAATGAAGTAAGTTTCTCAAGAAACTTCCCTGGTATTTAGTTGTTTGAGTATTTCTCACATAGAATGACTATATAGGGCATTCTGCAACATTGTTAGCAGTATCATGCAAAATGTGTGTGGAAAGAGCAGAAACTGAATGTATGTAGCCAATTCTTGTAGATGCATTTGATAAAAGTGAAAGGTGTAACAATGGAGTGAAATTCAGATGAGGTGACTGGGTACTGATGTCTAACTTAATCAAAGTAGAACATTTGATTCTCCATAGAGGCAGATGGGTGGCAGGCACCTCGGAGATTTTCCTTAAGCTTGCCTTTGAGAGAGACCTGCAAACAGCCAAATAACAATTAGTTCAAGATTTCCTTGTAGGACAAAAAGACTGAAATTGTTCAGTACTTAACAGTTTTAAGGATAAATTCCTAAGCTTTGAAAAGCCATGTGAATGCCATGACTTTTATTAAGAGAATTAAGGATTCTCCACGTTATTCTCAGTAGAATGAAAACCTGCCATCTCTTCAAAGAGGAAAGACAAACAAACAAAAAGCTACCTTTGCTTTGTTTTACACTGAAAAGCTCTTTGAACACAACTCTTGATTAAACCCTGTGTAAGAGGTTCAAGTTTTCACAACATAGCACCTCAGAGAGGATATGGTCTATGAGTCTTCCCCCGTATTAATGCCAATCTTCCTTAAGGGTAGAGAAAGATCCAGCCATTATCCTAAGGAACAAGTGCAAAGAACTGGTCTCACAACAGTCAGAAAAGATATAGTGGCAAAATTTACGTTTAAACTGAAGCATTCCACAAATCTCTGGCTTATTAGATGCTAACCACATAACTATTGAAGAATGTCCAGTAGAAATATCAACCTTAGTTTTGTTATGATACTTTTTCCTAGCCAGGAGGCAGCTCCTAGGCACTTGGAAACACATTTATCTTCTTATTTACTCTGCTGGGTAAACAGCTACTGATTACCTTTTCAGGATGAGGTACCACCCAGAGGGTGGTTCTGGAAATCCCTTGTAAGCAGTCTGCTTTCTTGAGTGGAGAACTTTAGTCATTCCACTACAAGGATAAGTGATACCAAACTTGAATGCCACTAATCATGTTCCTGACGCTCAAGTAAAACCATTTGCCTGTAAAACACACGAAGATTTTATGATCATATGAGCTGCATTTTAGAAGTAAATCAATGTATTTCAATGTATTACAGTTTGCGAAGTATGGTTTAGCATTTAATGGATTTTATACAATATAGTTAACATTTCAACAATGACAGAGATGTAGATTAAATATTAATCTCCCTAGTCAATTAATTTAAACAGAACTGTCACTGTAAAGTAAATGAGTTTGTATACAGCTGTGTTACTTTGTGTCAAAAAGAATGGCATAAACAAAAGCTGCAAGTATGGATTTGGCAGTGTGTCAAGTATCTCAAATGCAGGGCCTTTTTGACCTTTGAATTTTTTTTTTTTTTTTGCCATATCCAAATTATTTTGTTCTGATACAAGAAAAAATACTAATCCAGGCATAGAACAATATAAGCAAAGATAGAGTCCTCTGCCCAAGAGAAAGACGGTGAAGTGCCAGAAAACCCCAGTAACTGCTTATTTTTTATTAGCTTATGCCTAGACTGTAATGGGCATTGGTATTTATGCTTCTGTCTTCAATGTAGCTGGAAGCAGAAGATTGTGATTACAAATCTAAGTAATCTGGAATCCGTAGGAGGCAGCAGGCATAAGTAGGGAGCATGGAGAAATGTATACCAAGACTTATGAAAATTAGAAGAGAGTAGATAGTATACTTATTGATTATTAAATCATATTTTAAATTGACTTTTCAGGATTTCATTATATTATTATAATTCAACATATTGTACTATTTTCCTATTGCTGCTGAAATAGCATAGCACAAATGTATTATCTTATATAACTTAAATAATTATCTTAATGCAACACAAATTTATTGTCTTACTGTTTGGGTGACCATCAGTCTGATATCAGTCTCATCTTCCTAAAGAAATCAAAGTGTCCGCAGGGCTACATTCTTTCTGGATCCTCTAGGGGAAGAACTCATTTCTTTGCCTTTCTCCAGCTTCTAGAAGTCACCTATACTCTTTGGTTAATGGCTGTGTTCTTCCATTTTCAAAGCTAGAAACTTCTGGCAGAGTTCTTTTCATGCTTCAATTTCTCTAGTTCTTTCTCTTCTGCTTTCTTCTTCTTCTTATAAACACTCCAGTGATTTTATTGGGCCAATTTGGATAATCTGAGGTCAGATGATTAGAAACTGTAATTCTGTCAGCAACCTCAGTTTCCCTTCACCTAACTTGATACATGGCCTTCCTGGTGGCTCAGACAGTAAAAAGCGTGCAGTGCAGGAAACCCAGGTTTGATCCCTGGGTCTGGAGGATACTGTGGAGAAGGGAATAGCAGCCCACTCTAGTATCCTTACTTGGAGAATTCTATGGACAGAGAAGTCTGATGGGCTACAGTCCATGGGGTTGCAAAGAGTTGGACAGGACTGAGTGACATTCATTCACATTCACAGTATAATACATACACATATTCTGTATTAAGAATATGTATACATACTCTTAATTATTAAGACTATTAAAATCTATATTAAGACATATCTTTTTAAGGGAGAGAGGGAGTCATTATTATCCTATCACAGGTATTATCTGTGTTAAACACATATTTCGTTTCTTTATTCCTTAAATCTTTTATTGACTTATCCCTTTTAACTGAATATTATCCACATCTTACATGGTTCATCTGTCCTTATCTATATTCTCAGTCTCATGAAGCCCAGGTCCAATTACAACAAATCACTCCAGTTTTACAAACAGATGCTGCAGTTTCATGGCTTTGCCATCTTTTGAGTTTGTTGCAAAGGCTGCCCTTCTCCATCCTCAGAGGAAGCCCATTTTAGGAAGTCTTATCTCTTCTGCTAATATTTTTTCTGTGTCCTATTTTATTTCCCAGTGGGTCCATAATGTATTTACTTGCACTGATGTTGTAATGTGCACATCAGGGTGTGATCAGTAAGTGTTTGATGTGCTCCTCTCTTGTCTGAAGCTTCCCTGCTGGCTCAGAGGTTAAAGCCTCTGCCTGCAATGCAGGAGACTCAGATTTGATCCCTGGGTTGGGAAGATCCCCTTGAGAAGGAAATGGCAACCCACTACACTGGAGAATTCCATGGATGGAGGAGCCTGGTAGGTTGCAGTCCATGGGGTCGCAAAGAGTCAGACATGACTGAGCAACTTCACTTCACTTGTTATGAGGAGCTGAAGGAGGACAAAAACTATCTACACTCATCTTCACCTTTCCAGCCCACAGGAAGGGATCTTAAATGATGTTCTTTGTAGGAAGATGTGTTTTTATAAAAAGTGATGCAATCTGTATTTTTTGTATTTATAGCATGCTCATATTTTATAAAAGTATTCATTCTTGGGCCATCTTTTGAATGAATTTTATACATTTTCTCATCATGGGGAGCCAAAATACAGAGTCAGGGATTGCATAATCTCAGTGTGTCTCTTTCTCTACCAGAGACTCAACAGAGTTCATTGTCAAAGGCAAGAAAGGACATGAGTCCCATAGATAGCCCAGAGATTGAAGAGGGCAGGGTAACCAAGGTTATCCAGGAGAGGGGACAAAGAATTTAAAAAATGAGGGTAGAATAGCTTCAAAAATTACATAGGATTAGAAGGGAAAATACTTATTCATATACCTCAGTTCGTGGAGAATAGGAGGCAATTCTTAAGTAAACCAGAATGAGGAAAGTGAGACAAACATTTCA
The DNA here is from genome assembly GCA_006410935.1 of Redunca redunca. Lineage (NCBI taxonomy): Eukaryota > Metazoa > Chordata > Mammalia > Artiodactyla > Bovidae > Redunca > Redunca redunca. Next base: position 221,610 of record SJYQ01000700.1, on the reverse strand, counting down.
TCTATCTATCAGATGGACATGTTAATCTCTTATTCAGAAAATTCTATTGCTTTTTTATAAAAGAGACTTTTAGCTATTTTAAGATCTTAATTCCATATCTTTTGAGGAGTGTTTGAAGGAAAGGGAAGTGAGATTGGAAGACTAAGACTTTAGTTTAATGTACTGAGAAAATATTTATATTTGTCCCCAAAACAGTGAATCAGAACCAGTTACATAATTCATGGGCCCCAGTGAAAAATTAAAATCTGGATCATTTGTTCAAAAATTATTAAGAGTTTAAAATATATTACACCAGGCATGGGACCTAAGTGCATAGCCTGTGCAAACACACAGATTATATGGTTGGGAAGTTTATGCTGTGACAGTCTTTGATTTTTAACCATAATGGGCTTCCTTCCTACCTCAGTTGGTAAATAATCTGAGTACAATGCAGGAGACCCTGGTTCGACTCCTGAGTTAGAAGATCCCCTGGAGTAGGAAATGGCAACCCACTCCAGTATTCTTGCTTGATGGGCTGTGGTCCCTGGGATCGCAAAAGTCAGACACGACTTAGCAACTAAACAGCAATTGACAGTATCCGCCTCTTTAAGTGTTGGTGAGGGTTAAATGAAGTAATATATATTAAGTATTAGAAGAGTCCCTGGCACACAGCAGACTATTTATTTAAATGTCAGCTAATATCATTGTGCTTGAATATGAAAGGAAGATCTCAAGCTTTAAGTGATTTGCCCACCATTTCAGAACTAGGAAGTAACAAGAGAATGAATGCCATGCTAAATAGAATTCTTTCTATGACACAAATATCCACTTTATGAAATTACTTTTTTTAAGCAGGAGACTAACTACAAAAAGAAATATCCTCTGTATAAATCCACAATTTATACTGAAACTTAGAGGCATAAAATTCAACTTAACTTCATTCATTCTGTCAATGTGTCCTTATACTGAGTGTCTCCTTTGTGCAAGATACTGTGCTAAGCTTTAAAAACTATAAATCTTATGTGTAGTCAGCATATTATTTAGTAGGTAAAATTGAAGGTTATCTGTAATAACACACTATGTGAGCCATCATATGAGGGGTCTACAGAGTTCAAGGCTAGGAGGGAGGAAACGAGTCTGACTTGATTGATTAAGAAATTCATTCCACAAGAAATGACATAGGGGCTGGGCCCCCATGAAGTGTAGATAGAATTTCAGTAGCAAATATCAGGATGAAAGAGTATTCCAAAGAGAGCAGCATGAACAAAACCAGAGAGCTGAAAATGTGTTATTTCGAAGTGAAGATATTTTTACCCTTTTATTCTACCTTGTTCTAGACAAGACTTAGAGTATCCCACTAGGATACATAAATTACAACCAGGCCAAGTGATTTAACCATTCTGTTAAAGAGCAACTTCAGGTAGTTCTTGGTTGAGTTTAGGTTGCTAATATAGTAAGAAGCAAAGTTAGAAAAAAGCTGAAACTCCAGTACTTTGGCCACCTCATGTGAAGAGTTGACTCATTGGAAAAGACCCTGATGCTGGGAGGGATTGGGGGCAGGAGAAGAAGAGGACGCCAGAGGATGAGATGGCTGGATGGCATCACTGACTCGATGGACGTGAGTCTGAGTGAACTCCGGGAGATGGTGGTGGACAGGGAGGCCTGGCGTGCTGCGATTCATGGGGTCACAAAGAGTCGGACACGACTGAGTGAACTGAAAGTTAGAAAACTGAATTGGAATCAATTTGTGGTTTTGAAATGCTGGAATAAGAATATTTTATTTTATGCATAGGTAGTCAGGAGCCATAGAAGATGTGTGAGCAAGAGAGGAGAGGATATGAATTGGGCACTTGAAACAGCACCTAGGCAGCGGGCTCAAAGATGGGTTGAAATTAAGGATAACAAACGATTAACTGCAGAAAGGGTATGTAGACAGGAAGTGAAAACATCTTGTGATAAGATCTTGGCAGTAGGAATGGAAAGGAAGAGCAAGACGAGAGAGAAGAATAGAGGCATTGGGGGTGGAGGAGGAGTTGTTTAATTAAAACAGAAGCAGAAAGGAAATACCTATGCACAGTAAGTAGGGTTTGTTTCATTTTTGTTTATTTGTTTAGTTCATTTAAGATTGATTCAGATTCTCAGGGTTCTTGCTTCTGGTTGCAACCTCATCCTCCCCAGAACAACTGCCTCCAGCCATGGGTCCAGGGGATACAGGGGGCAGATAGCCAGGCAATCAAAGTTCCTTTTCATTTAGGCTGGAATGAAGGACTTTGGGGAGAATACAGATGTGTGCATGTAATAAATCTCAGCAGAGCTGTCCCGGAGAGATTCACAGCCCAGGATTTGGACTAGAGACATGAAAATAATTCAATTTGGCACTACTGAGCTATAAAGAACATTTCAACTGAGAATGCCTGAATATATTCAACTTTCAATTATCTGTACTAATCAACCGCCTCCATTGTATAAAGAGCAAATAATAAGAAATAGCAGGAAAATAACCTTACTTTAATACATGAGTTTAGAAAGGTTTATAATTACCATAAATATTTAAAGATAAAGTAAACCTGAATACACAGCAATGTTTCATTTTTCCAGCTGAAAGATTCTGGGGGTGATGAAGGGAGCAATTTGAATATATAAACCTTGAGGCAGGCATGTTAAACAGATGACAACAGAACTTACAATATTTATTAATTTAATTATACATGTTTAAATTTAAATATTTTACAATACAATGTAAATTTATAAATAGTTTCCACACTTGAATTTTTTTGGAATAATTTTATCAAATTCTTCACATGGTCTCCAACATTGGTAACGTCCACATCACCAGAGACCCCTTTTGAGCCATCTCCTCAATCTTCCAGAGCACAGCTTCTGTCAAAGTTGTTTGAATTCATTTTGAATTCATATATGATGCTGTCACTAGAAATTTTATTTGCAGTTACAAGAACCCATTCCCATACCATTCTACTTTTCTCTTTTCAATTATCCTGAAGGCATGTTTTTATTATTTCTATGAGGTAAAACTTTACCATTATCTTTTAAAAATGGTTTCTAGAAGGCTTTTAAAAAAAAAAAAAAACTGAATTACATAGCTTATAGTTGTGAAATAATTTGTCCAAAAATAGCTAAACATTTATTTGCTTTCTTTTTTTAATGAATTCTATCTTGTGAGATATATAAATATCACAAACTAGTGATTTGAAGTTATCTAGGCTAATGTTGAAAATAAAATAATGGAAAGAATCACCCGTTAACATCAGAGAATTTGTGAGAATTCAAATATATGACAAGTCGTCCTTTTTAGGGTATGAATTTTTCAGTGAAGGAAAATAATGGTTTATGTTTAGCGGTAGATAATAATTGAGTATGAATGTGTCTAATGTTTTTCACATTTATATTTTAAGTTAAAAAGTGAAACCAAAGCATAACAACCATTTACCCTAATTAACTTCTCTAACTGCCCATTTCTTAGTTCCTCTTTGGTAGCTGTTCTTCTCATGTACAACAGAAGAAGAAATCATCCTGTTTATTATATGAGAATAACTCAGTACTAGCTACATAATTTGTGAGGCCTCATGGTGCAAAGTGAAAATGCAGGGCTCATTTTAAATGTTATTAAGTAGAACATTAAACAGAGTGTTGAGCCTTTCCCAGCACAGGGAACTGTTCAACTGCACAAGTCTACACCCATGAAGCCAGCCTCATAACTAATGCTGCTTATCCTGTGTCTTGAGGTAACTGGGATGAATGAAGCAGGGAATGTTCAAGTGCACCAAACTTTTAAGGGTTGCTTCAATTTTCAAGGGTTGCCTAGACATAAAGAATTCAAAAATCCTACCTGAAATATACAATTGAAATTTGCTGTATTTCTAGAATAATTCTTCTTTCATTTGGATTCAGAAACTGCAGCTGGAGAATGGGAGAGAGAGAGGAAATAAAATGAGAAAAAATAAGCATTGAAGGTGATATTACTGCACATTTAAAAATTTATGGGTAATTGGAAGTTTTCTGTGAAGAAAAGTAGAAATTTTTATTCATTATTTGTGCAAAGTAAAACCTAAGAAGCATTTTTTCTATGGATGCTAACTAAGTCATATCCTCTAGATAAATGATCAGTTATTCATCAGGAGTTAAATGGCACAGGTCTCTTCATAAGAAACATTTAATTTGATAGGAAAAAAGTTGCTTTTAGAATATCTAGTCATTTACATTATAAGGGGTTTTCACAAATGGAACAAAAGTCATCGCTGTGACTTCAGAAAAAAAAAAATCATCCTGTCCAGATGAGGAAAAATCAGATAAACATTTACTGCTATAGGTAAAAGTAATAAGGAGACAGAAAGTCAGAGATGAAAGATCAAAATGGTAATTTTGAGGGGTGTAGCAGACATTATTCTTCTGATGGGTTATATTTGGGAAGCTAAAGATTTACACTGCTTTAAAATTACCTAAAGGCATCAGAACATGTGAACATATTACTTAACAAAATTATTTTTGACTAAGTGTTTTTACCAAAATCTTTAATACTTCACTGTAAAAATGAAATATGTTGAACGGAACATGTTGCCAAAACATAATGCTTCTCTCATTGGCATAGTGTGTTAGCAGACAGTTGATCATGAAAGACATGTTTATCTTCTGGGAAGAACTGGATTTAACCTATTTGCATGTTAAGAAAAGGTATGTTTGAGCAAACCACAGGAGCTAAAAGCATTAGCTCTTTTGAAACTATAAACAAATTAATTGTAGATTGGGCGGTGCAATGCTAATTTTAAAACTATTCGAAAGTTCGAACAGACTATAATTTGGATTAGCAATGTGGCACCCTTCCCTTGGAATGAATGCACTCTACAAACCTTGACTCTCCCGTTTGCAGGATCAGTGTCCAAACATGTGAAACAATCAGGCAGTACAGAAAACTACGACAGATGAGACAGCCTGTTATGAAAAGGCGATCTTCAAAGCTACTCAGTCCAAATCTGGGCCCATAGGTGTGTCACTTTTTCTCTTTGAGTCTTGTTTTCCCTCATCTGAAAATGAGATAATTATCATAAGGCATCATTTTAGGAGTTAGAGATAACATACTGTATCTCATTGATTCCAAATCATGATTGCTTTTGTATTTCAACCAGAGATTAGAACGTGTCTTACACTTGATGATAACTAAGATTCAACAAAGGCAGTATATAAAATCCCTGGCCCTTAGAAGTACTCACTATAAGGTACTTTAACTGGCTTCCTGTTAGTCCTTTTCATCCTCTGTTTCTGCAGTCTCAAGCACTATCACTGTCACCTACACAGTGAAAATTTTCAAATTTGTCAACATCAGACTCAACTCTTAACCTGAAGTTGAGCAAAGAATACAAGGTTTCCGGCTAAGTGGCTGGAGGAATGTGCTTATACCCCTCACATGGGTTATGTAACATGCAAATTAGTGAGAAACCTTCTCAGTAGAATCATGGTAATAATTGTATAAGATGACTTATGTGGTAAATGTACCTACTAAGTAGTTGAAAACTAGTGGGAAAATAGAGTGAAAAATGTGTGCTGTTTGGCAACCAACACTCTTGCCTCGAAGAGCAAACAATTTATTCATTAGGTTTGTAAATTTGGATGTTATTAACTTTCTCTTTCTGAACCACTGTTCTATTTTCTCATTTGTAGAGTGGGAATACTAGTAAAATCAGCACAAATAGATTCATTTATCAAGTGAATTCATTAACATGGTAATGATATATTACAGATTCATTCATTTAATCAATGTATGTGTGGTTAGGTATGCAAAATATATATGATATATGATATATATTACATAGTGAATATCATACAGTATATTACATGTAATACATAATATGTGTGTGTATATGTGTTATTGAACACCTACCACACATCAGGCCACTCTTCTAGGCCTTGGGGAGTCAGACATAATATATGTCAAGTTCTTAGCTTTATAACCATCTTGTGCCTTCCTCTGCCTCCATTTCCTCATCTGTGAAGAGAACAGTATTACCTACATAAATGGATTGTTCGAATGAGTTGATATCTGTAAGTCCTTGAAAGAGTGGCTGGCAGATAAAATCATTTAGCTACTATTATCATCATCATGCACAAGGTCTAGAACCAAACTGGCTGAGCTGAAATTACAAATCCACCAGTCGTGTTACGATGGACTATTGCTTAACCTCTCTGGGCTATTCTGGTTTAGTGCCTATAAAATGGAGATAGTAATAACTACCTTATGATGGCTAGTAGAATTAAATATTATTATATTTGTGTAGCACTAGTGTTTTGTACATTAAAGCTCTATATAAGTACTTGCCAAACCAGATTAATGAATATAATTTTGCTTTGATTTATATAAAGTTCTAGAATCGGCAAAACATCTATAGTGGAAGAAATCAGATTAGTGGTTTCCTGCGGTAGGTGATAAAAGTGAATTTATTGCAATAGGACTGGAAGGAAATTTCCGAAATGAAAGCAATGTTCTATATCTTGGTAGAGATGGTGGTTACACAGTTATTTGTCAAAATTCATCAAACTGTACACTTAGACATGAGTCTATTTTATTACACATGTATTATACCTCAATAATATTGGTGAAACACTTATAATAAAAAATACTTGCTCCATAACACACAGGCTAAAATTGAAATGATCAGAACAAGAAGAATGGGATAGTGTTTGACATCTGTGTGGCAGCCATATTTTCATGAGGTCATCCACTGTGTGTGGTTAGGCACAACAATTTTGGAATCTGATGCAGCAGAGTATAGACTAGGACCCTTACTGGGTATGTGATAAACGAATATATATATATTGCTCCTACATAATAGATGAGACAAATGAAAAATGTACCCTTGGGCTTATCACATCACTCTTCTGAACATCAGTCTCCTCCTTTATGAGTTATGGGAACTTGGTCATTCCCAAGGCTTTTGCTTCTAAAATTCTTTGGGTCTATGGTTTAGAAATACCATGCTTAATTAGTTAGAGACAGAACTGGAAATACCTTTCTCTCCTTCCTTTTTTTACTTTTAATCTTCAGGATCAGTACAAACTAGAGGCAGTTTAAATGAAAACAAGAATGAGTAATTCTCTGAATCATCACTTGGTGAGTCTAGAGAGTTAAAAGCTTTATTTGTAAACTGGTATTTTTTAGTTATTTCTTAAAATGGCTATTGTCTGTGCATATGATGTCTGATTCACTGAGGTTTAATTTGCTTTGGAGGTCTTAAAAAAAATAAACTGCACAGCAGTACCATTAGATTCCTCAAATTCCATTCTATGTAGCACTCATTATCAAAAGGTTAATGCCAGAAATAAAGCTAGTCTCACATGCCATTACTACATGTTTGAGTGATGGGAGGTGAGCTAGTGCTTGTACTAAAGACAAATTATTTCTATTTGAAAAGTGTCAGGAGAAACACACTGACCAAATATTTAGAAGATATATGATAATCTTTTTTTTTTTTTTTTTGGCTATTGCACATTTACTATATATTTATGCAAAAAAAGAGTAAGATTTTTAAAAAATCTGTGTACGGAGAATATAAAGAAATTAATTTTTAAGATACTATAGTTCTTCCCTCTACTTTTGCACAAAAGCTTTTGTTCATTATTATGGCAGATGAGCTTTTTTAAATTGTGAAATACAGATTTTTGCCCAGATATTTAAGACAATTATGAAAAATGTGTCCCTTGGCATGTTGTTATAACTATATCTTACTATCGTGCAACATAAATGAGAAATTTTAGAAAGGTATAGCCTCATGCATAAGACTATAAATACATACTGAGTAAATTTTTTCTTAATAGTTCCAATTATCTCATTAATATTTGTTTAGATGCAGCGAGCAGAGAATATACTTCATAACAGCTGTTTGTTGAACAGGGTTTTCACTGAATCACAATTGCCCACTAATAGCTGCAACAAAGAAAATTATGAGAAGATTGTTTCGAAGGCACGGCACAAATGCTTTTTGGCTGTTGTTTTCCAGCAGCGAATATGCTTTTAGGAAAAAAAAATAAAGAAATAAACATTAAAGGGAGAAGCACTGTAGTCTCCCCAGCTGTGTATGTCACATATTCTGTGAATGGGGGTATCATTTTGTTACTAGTTAGCTAAACAACTGCTTACGTGATCGATAGAACATTATCTTAAATCATAGCATGAATTCCCAATATCATACATAAAATCAATATAACTCACAAAGAACAGGACTGAAATTTTCCGCTGAAACATTGCCTGCTGCTTTGGAAAATAATATTTAGTAGGTTGGATTTTTGTTGTTGTTGTTTTACTAATTATGAGCTCAGTGGCAGTTTATTCTGCAGTAAATCTGCTGGTGTGAGATTAAACCTGTTATTGAACAGAGTTTTGAATCTACTGCTAGGCACTCATCACTGCTGGAGAGTGAACATTGCTGTTATCTCATTTAAAAGTTGGCCAGCAAAGCAGCCCATTTGTTTAAAATGCAATTAAGCTGGTGTCTTGAAGAGAAATTAGCAAGGAGTACTTCATTTTGGAGGCATAAGAGGTCTGTTCGTAGACACATTAATCCTGCGATTTGGGACATCATTGCAATTTGGGACTCTGTTCTGAAAGGCTGTTCAGAACACACAAGCACAGAGGGAAAGCTGGGTGGGGAGGAGGGTCAACTCCGCTCTTGATCAAAAGGAAACATGTACACGTGTTCACATGCTAACCCCCCAAGCCCAGCCTTGTGTTTTAAGTGGGCCAACTGAAGAAATTAAAAAGCAGGTCTAAGGAACGTTGCTGTGAACTGAATGAATAAGGTCAGCCATTTTTCACATCAATGTACATATGATATAACTTGTTTTTAGAAGAAAATATATAGTAATTTCACTGCTGGATAATTGTTTTAAAAGTACTTAGTATTGAGTCAGTTTTAATTTCATGATGCAATGATTACTACAAAAGCAATGCATGAGTATTTGTCAGAAAATTTCCCAGAGAATTAGTTACATGAAGCAGAAAATTTTTTCTTGAACCAGTACGTTTTCAGATTTCTTCCATTCATACTGTTTCTAATTCTAGGGGAAAAAAAATACTGCTGTTGGTGATATTAGTAAATATAGTATTTAACAAAAACAAAGATTTCAGTTTACAAAAAGCAAAGAAACATTATAATGTTTTACTTATTTCTCCAAGTAGTAACAATGGCAATCTATAGCATGAGATTAAAATATATAGCATAGGTTTGAGGTAATTAATTACTAAAATGAATCAAGAAAAAAAAAACTCTAAATCGTGATAATCATTTACTGAAACAACAGATTTTTGTAGTATTTTTAATATCAGGTGTTGAAATCTCCCATCTATATGACTTTCCCTAAAGTGACTGGCATGTGGGATATTTGTGTGCTGTAAGAATTAAACATGGGTCTGTCCTCTCATCCACCCATCCTTATTTTTGTCTGTACTCCCCAACAGTGTCAGACTTTATTTTTTGGGCTCCAAAATCACTGTAGATGGTGACTGCAGCCATGAAATTAAAAGACGCTTACTCCTTGGAAGAAAAGTTATGAACAACCTAGATAGCATATTCAAAAGCAGAGACATTACTCTGCCAACTAAGGTCCGTCTAGTCAAAGCTATGGTTTTTCCTGTGGTCATGAATGGATGTGAGACTTGGACTGTGAAGAAGGCTGAGCACCAAAGAATTGATGCCTTTGAACTGTGGTGTTGGAGAAGACTCTTGAGGGTCCCTTGGACTGCAAGGAGATCCAACCAGTCCATTCTGAAGGAGATCAACCCTGGGATTTCTTTGGAAGGAATGATGCTAAAGCTGAAACTCCAGTACTTTGGCCACCTCATGCAAAGAGTTGACTCATTGGAAAAGACTCTGATGCTGGGAGGGATTGGGGGCAGGAGGAGAAGGGGACAACAGAGGATGAGATGGCTGGATGGCATCACTGACTCGATGGACGTGAGTCTGAGTGAACTCGGGGAGTTGGTGATGGACAGGGAGGCCTGGCATGCTGCGATTCATGGGGTCGCAGAGTTGGACACGACTGAGCTACTGAACTGAACTGAACTGAACTCCCCAAGGAAGTGGAATAAGCAGCTCATTTCTGTTTGTCAGTCCTATGTGCTGAAGTAGCACACGCAGTGATCAGCTCTGCAGAGCTCTCAGTTGACTGGAATAAAGACAGTTGGAGACTAACTCTGTAAGAGTCAGAATTGTTTTTAAAAATTAGTTTTGCTGCAAATAATTGTACAAAATATACCCCATACTTCCCCATCTTCTTCAACAGAATATACTAACTCAGTACCACCACTTCTTATGAATCAGCATCAGCATTATAAATATCAGTTGTTAGAATGAACTACACAAACAGACACACACACACTCATCAGAAACACCTTGTGTTTTGAAGGACACTAGATTTAAGTGCTCCTGGCAAATGTAGTAAATTCCTATTCAAGATCCCAATTTTGTAACTGCTTCTGTAATATTTTATTCAGATTATCATCTAACGTGTCTAAGCTCCTTGAAGGCAGGGATGAGCTGCATTCATCTTTGTCAGTCTAGCTCTAACTACAGTGTCTGGATCATTTTGAACATAATAAGTAATATTTTTCTCTCTGTAAAAATGTGGGTGGCTATACATTCTTCAATTCTAATTAAGGACACCCATGATCTCTGATCTTCAAATCATTTGCTATTTTATTTCCTCTTTTGTTTCATTTAATTATTGTTGTTTTATTTCGATGACCTAAACAACCAATCTCAGGACTGCCAACAACTTGTCCAAGATTCCTTTCTCTTCACTGCTCGCTAGCAAATAAGGATAAGGAATAATCTCTCTTTCCTCTTCTCTCCTTGTTATAATAAAAAGTATTTTTGCTTCTCCATGGGATATTTTCTTTCTCAGTTCAAAGTACATATGAAGCTAAACTCTCTACAACACTAGAAATGTAATTTTTAAAAAGGTTAAGTTTTACTCCCTTAACTATTTATATTTGAACTTTTTGTTCTCTTCATTATTTAAAAGTTTTATTTTTTAAACAGCTATTAATTTATAAGCCAGTTGAATTTCATGTTTTAAAAAATTTTNTGTCATAGTTCTTGAAAATAATTTGTTCAGTTTGCTTTTCCTGTTAATTCAGTTTGGATTTGGAAGTCAAAAGTTTCAAACTGTGATAAAGTTATATCTATATATCTTTCCCTTTACTATTTCCTTTCATGTTGAGAAATCAGAAAAATACCCACGAAAATTATCTTCTAGTTGTTCATGGTTGACGTTTTTACATTTGACGTTTTGTTCCACTTGGACATAGTTTCATAAATGGCTTGAGATCAAAATCTGAATGGATTTTTATCCAAATAACCAACTGATTGCCCCAGTTCTGTTTATTGAATAAGCTTTTCCTCTCTGGACAGATTTGTTATACCTCTTTATCATTCATGGTCTATATCTGGGCTACTTGCCAGTCATCTAGGAACCATATTTAAAAGAAGATGGAACAGATTGCAAGATACAGAAAAAATGTGTATGCACATGCCTAAGTCTTATAGTGTTTAGAGTTTTCTGGGGAAGACTGACCTGGTCCAGATTTCCTTATAGCCTTTTGTCTGGTTTTATCAGCATCGCCTCAGCTGTGTACATATTGCAATTCCATTCAGTAATATTTCCTTAAAAAAGAAGGCTAGTGGATAATCAGGAAATAGAAAGTATGTTGAAACATTCCTATAATTTATAATGTAGTCTTTTTATCTATACTTATACTTTTGGAATGTTTATTATTAAAACTACAATTGCCTTGCATTTCCCAAAGTGGAAAAAGATTTGCAATGCATTTATCCAACAAAGACTTATAATATAAATGAGATAAAAATGACAACTTAACAGAAAAATGGGAAAAGATTTGAATGTATACTTCAATAAAGAAGATGTACAAATGGTTGATGAGTATATGACACAGTACTCAATCTCACTAATCTTTAGAGAAATGCTTGAGATACACTATCTGCCATCAGAATGATAGTTTAAAAAAGTGAATTGCATTTATGTTTTTGGTGACTATATCAAGAAACTGAAACTCTTGTGTACAGCTGGGGAATGTAAATTAGTGTAACCACTTAGATAGCTATATGGTAATATGTTCTAAAACTGAACAAAGCCATATCCTATCACACATAAAGTAAACTCCTGGATATACACATGCAACAAATTAATTTACATGATCACCAAGTGGCATGTACTAGAAAATTCATATGTCTTCATAATAACTTTATACTAGAAGTAACTTAAATGTCCATCAGCAGTAGAATGATGAATATATCACAATATATTCAGAGAGTGGAATATTATATAGCCATGTTTCTGAAAATCAGTGAATGTCAGAATCATCTGGCGGGTTTGCTAAATCACAAATGGCAGTGCCCCACCTTCAAAGTTTATGATTCAACAGGTCAAAGTAAGGGTTCAAGAATTTCCTCAGAAGTTTTCACTTCCAACAAGTTTCTATGAAGCTGGTACTGATGGTCTAGGGACACATTTTGAGAGTCACTGTGACACACAATGAGAACAGACAATCTATAGCTTCTGCAACAGTATGGACAAATCTCACAAAACTGATGCTGAGCACAAGGAGGCAAGCACTGATGAAAGGGCAAAAAACATGCAAATAGATTGGTAATGTTACGAGCCGAGACAGTGGCTACATTTGGAGGAGGAGGAATGATAGAAAGGAAGCTGGGTGAGTCCTTCAAGGGCATTGCCTCTAACATTTATCTTGCTGTAGATGCCAGATAGGTAGAAAGATAGATAGATAAATAGATCTACACACACACACACTGTATGTGTGTGTGTGTGTGTGTGTGTGTATATATATATATATATATATATATATATATACACACACAGTTTTATCTATGTTGTTGTTTAGTCACTAAGTAGTGTCCCACTCTTTGCGACCCCATGGACCCACCAGACTTCTCTGTCCATGACATTTCCCAGGCAAGAATACTGGAATAGGTTGCCATTTCCTTCTCCAGGGATCTTCCTGAGCCAGGGATTGAACCTGTGCCTCTTGTATTGACAGGCAAATTCTTTACCACTGAGCTACTAGGGAAGCCCCCTATATGTCTATAGTTCAATACAGATTATAACTGTAATATAAAATGTCCAAATACTACACATCTATCTCCCAAATTAAGTCAAATAATCATGATAAATTCTAGTCCAGAGTATGTATTCATGTGATTAAATTTCAGATTTTTAAACCTCAGCCAAGTATTTCTAAGTATTCATGAGGCTGATTTGAGAGCAGCAGGAATCCCTGATCTGTTCCAGATCTGCTCAGGCTAAAATTGTCCAAAGTGTCTCCACAGACGAGGCGCGTCTCTACCCTGTAGGGCCCTTTAGTAACTCACTAGCTGACTTTCCACGTTGGACTGTTACAGCAGCTTTAAAATGGAAAGAGCAAATGAGGAAAGGGAAGAAGGAAGCAAGAAAAAGAAATAGTCCAAGACAAAAGAAAAAGAAAAATGCCTTCCAGTTGAAGCAGGGTGACAGAAAGTCCTCTCATAAAGAGTGCCGCTGCTGCTGCTAAGTCGCTTCAGTCGTGTCCGACTCTGTGCGACCCCATGGACTGCAGCCTACCAGGCTCCTCCGTCCATGGGATTTTCCAGGCAAGAGTACTGGAGTGGGGTGCCATTCCCTTCTCCCTCATAAAGAGTAAGTGAACACAGAACACAATCTTGAAAACAGAAGAGAGCAGGAGCATGCTTTATGGCTCTTAATGCCTTTTCCTTAGCAGATATTGTCTCAAACTAGACTCCAAAGATGGTGAAAAGGCTTCTAGGAGTTTATTATCCTTTATACTTGGCTGCAACTATTGTTTCCCTCTCAGGGTCATTCCTTTTCCAAGCCAGGTTAACAAGACAAAAGTAGATCTTTTACAAGGTTAAAGTTGCTTTCACAGAGGAGAAAAGAAAACCTCCATAAAGACCTAAATTCTCTCCATCCACTTTCTCCTGGTATCCAGTATTTTTCACTGGCCTACAGGTTAACCTCTAGCTCCCGAGAGCCAGCATCATTTTACCTCACCCTCAGCCTCCACAGTGCTCCTTTCGATTTGGTTTTTCAAAGATGACCTCATTGGACTTGATAGTTATAACAGTCTAACTACTGGAAGGAAAATTTGTCTATATGTTTATACAATAAGGTTTTATCCACAAATACTGAGATGAAATAAAAATATAATTATAAAATTTTAAAAAACAACCTTGTGATATGGATCCTCTCTTTTTTGCTCAATTTTGAGCATTTATGTTAAGCTAGTGGTAGTTTTCATCAGCAAATTATATAGAAGCACTAGCTCTTTCACTGCCAAAAGTTGTCTTTCTTCTCTTAACTATTGAATGGGAGGGGAATAGAGGGAAAGCAGAAATACTAATTGCACTTGTCAAATTATATGCCAATGCTTGGAAATCCAGAGACCAGCCTGACCAATAATAAATATAAACTATGAGAAAGAGTGAATGCTTTTGATTGCTATGAGGGTTCTAGGGGGTGCAGAGTTAAATAAAAATAAATAAATAAAGTCAAGATCTCTTTCTTCAATGAGCTTATTGCCTAACGGCAAGCAATTAAGAAAGTAAAAGAACAAGAGGTTGAATATTAAGAGAAACAAAAGAGAAAGCTTTGAGAGATAAAAGGGTATTTATATTTAAAAAGACATGAGATTTGGCTGAGATCCCAAGCTGCTGACTGGTTCACATCAACTTTGCTTAAAAATGACATTCTCTTATCTGTGAAATAATCTATAAAGACCTATTTTGTTATCAGTCTTTTGTATGTTCAGAGCCATTTCTTCCATACTCTTTGTCTAATTCTTCATATAGGTTGTCAACATTTTCAGAACATGGACATATTCTCTTTCATTTATTTATTATTAGTACCTTACCTCAATATCCCCCAACAAAAATCTATATGTGTTACAAATATGCACAGAAAAATAAAATAAAATTTTCACTAAGAAAGAAAAATAGGATAAAGGGAAATCAAGAGAAAGAAAAGTAATATTGAGTCAGGGATAAAGTTAGTGACTGAAATGAATCTCATCAAGTGTTACAGACTTGTATAAAAGTGGGCTGGAAATTTAGTTTGTGCTTCCTAGGAGCCTGTTCAAAAAGGGAAACACACTGCAACTGTGTGTTCTTCTCAGCACACAAATTTAATCATACCAGATTTTCCCAATGTGCTGGAAATCTTCAATGACATCCTGTCTCCACTTTCATTTCTTCTGTGACCTCACAAATCGGTGAAGTCTTATTCTATGCCCTAATGGCATAATGGTGTTCACAGACTATTACAGTTTAATGTCAATTTTTTTTAAATAGGTTAGTATATTTCATGCCTCTTTCACTTGTTAAACACTGAGTTCTTTGAGGTTAGGGACCATGTCTCTGTGTTCATCAGTGTATGCCTTATCCCTGTCACAGTTTTCAACATGTCATAAAAATTCAGAGTTTATTTTTTAAGAATAACATAGATGGAAGCTTGTTTCTTATTGTAACCTAATAATAAAAATGTCCCTAATAGGGCCTCATAAAAGGAAACAGTGTGTCATGGGAAACTTTACCTTCAACATACTCTTTACAGCTAACGTAGGGTGAGAATTGTTTGCCTCCCCGACCAGTAATGCTAAAGCTGAAGATGAGTGGTTCTATGAAGATCTACAAGATCTTCTAGAATTAACACCCCAAAAAGATGTCCTTTTCCTTATAGGGGACTGGAATGCAAAAGTAGGAAGTCAAGAAACACCTAGAGTAACTCCTAGGCAAATTTGGCCTAGGAGTACAGAATGAAGGAGGGCAAAGGCTAACAGATTTTTGCCACAAGAAGGCACTGCATAGCAAGGTCACAGCAAATACCCTCTTCCAACAACAAAAGAGAAGACTACGTGGACATCAACAGATGGTCAACATCAAAATTAAAGAAAGTTGGGAAAACCACTAGACCATTCAGGTATGACCTAAAGCAAATCCCTAACAACTGTACAGTGGAAATGAGAAATAGATGTAAGGGATTAGATCTGATAGACAGAGTGCCTGATGAACTATGGATAGAGATTCATAACACTGTACAGAGACAGGGATCAAGACCATCCCCAAGAAAAAGAAATGCAAAAAAGCAAAATGGCTGTGTGAAGAGGCCTTACAAACAGCTGTGAAAAACAAAAAGCAAAGGAGAAAAGGAAAGACATACCCATTTGCATTCAGACTTCCAAAGAAGAGCAAGGAGAGATAAGAAAGCCTTCCTCACTGATTAGTGCAAAGAAATAGAGGAAAACAATAGAATGGGAGACACTAAAGATCACTTCAAGAAAATTAAAGATACCAAGGGAACATTTCAAGCAAAGATGGGCATAATAAAGGACAGAAATAGTATGGACAAAACAGAAGTAGTGGGTCTTAGGAAGCATCACTACGAACAAAGCTAGTGG
Source organism: Redunca redunca (assembly GCA_006410935.1). NCBI lineage: Eukaryota > Metazoa > Chordata > Mammalia > Artiodactyla > Bovidae > Redunca > Redunca redunca. Next base: position 205,142 of record SJYQ01000700.1, on the reverse strand, counting down.
AGGTGACGAAATTCCACTTGAGCCATTTCAAATCCTAAAAAATGATGCTGTGAAAGTGCTGCACTCAATATGCCAGCAAATTTGGAAAACTCAGCAGTGGTCATGGCCACAGGAATGGAAAAGATAAGTTTTCATTCCAATCCCAAAGGAAGGCAATGCCAAAGAATGCTCAGACTACCTCACAATTGCACTCATCTCACATGGTGGTAAAGTGATGCTCAAAATTCTCCAAGCCAGGCTTCAACAATAAATGAACTGTGAACTTCTAGATGTTCAAGATGGTTTTAGAAAAGGCAGAGGAACCAGAGATCAAATTGCCAACATCCTCTGGATCATCGAAAAAGCAAGAGAGTTCCAGAAAAGCATCTACTTCTGCTGTATTGACCTTGCCAAAGCCTTTAACTGTGTGGATCACAATAAACTGTGGAAAATTCTGAAAGAGATGGGAATACCAGATTACCTACCCATCTCTTGAGAAACCTATATGCAGGTCAGGAAACAACAGTTATAACTGGACATGGAATAACAGACTGGTTGCAAATACAAAAAAGAGTACATCAAGGTTGTATATCGTCACTGTGCTTATTTAACTTATATTCAAAGTACATCATGAGAAATGCTGGGCTGGAAGAAGCACAAGCTGGAATCAAGATTGCCAGGAGAAATATCAATAACCTCAGATATGCAGATAACACCACCCTTATGGCAGAAAATGAAGAAGAACTAAAGAGCCTTTTGATGAAAATGAAATAGAGTGAAAAAGTTGGCTTAAAGGTCAACATTCATAAAACAAAGATCATGGCATCCAGTCCCCTCACTTCATGGGAAACAGATGGAGAAACAGTGGAAACCGTGGCAGACTTTTGAGGCTCCAAAATCACTGCAGATGGTGATTACAGCCATGAAATTAAAAGACACTTATTCCTTGGAAGGAAAGTTATGACCAACCTAGACATCATATTAAAAAGCAGAGACATTACTTTGTCAACAAAGGTCTGTCTATTCAAGGCTATGGTTTTTTCAGTAGTCATATACAGATGTGAGAGTTGGACTATAAAGAAAGCTGAGCATGGAAAAATTGATGCTTTTGAACTGTGGTATTGGAGAAGACTCTTGAGAGTCCCTTGGACTGCAAGGGGAACCAACCAGTCCATCCTAATGGAAATCAGTCCTGAATGTTTATTGGAAGGACTGACGTTGAAGCTGAAACTCCAATACTTGGCCACCTGATGTGAAGAGCTGACACACTGGAAAAGACTCTGATGCTGGGAAAGTGAGCATAGGAAGAGAAGGGGACTACAGAAGATGAGATGGTTGGATGGCATCACGAACTCAATGGACCTGAATTTGAGTAAACTCCAGGAGTTGGTCATGGACAGGGAGGCCTGGCATGGCTGCAGACCATGGTGTTCCAAACAGTCAGACACAACTGAGCAACTGAACTGACCTGATCTGAAGGTGAGGATATTTACGTATAAACTTTCTTCAATTCCAGTCCTTCAAACTGCCATGATACTAAAGCACAAATTCATGGTAGCAATTCAGTAGCATCCCAAATGATCCATGGATGAAATTAGAACAGAGTAAAGAAAGATGTTTTGGGGCTCCAAAATCACTGCAGATGGTGATTGCAGCCATGAAATTAAAAGCAGCTTACTCCTTGGAAGAAAAGTTATGACCAACCTGGATAGCATATTCAAAAGCAGAGACATTACTCTGCCGACTAAGGTCCATCTAGTCAAGGCTATGGTTTTTCCAGTGGTCATGTATGGATGTGAGAGTTGGACTGTGAAGAAAGCTGAGCGCTGAAGAATTGATGCTTCTGAACTGTGGTGTTGGAGAAGACTCTTGAGAGTCCCTTGGACTACAAGGAGATACAACCAGTCTATTCTGAAGGAGATCAGCCCTGGGATTTCTTTGGGAGGAATGATACTAAAGCTGAAACTCCAGTACTTTGGCCACCTCATGTAAAGAGTTGACTCATTGGAAAAGACCCTGATGCTGGGAGGGATTGGGGGCAGGAGGAGAAGGGGACGACAGAGGATGAGATGGCTGGATGGCATCACTGACTCGATGGACGTGAGTCTGAGTGAACTCTGGGAGTTGGTGATGGACAGGGAGGCCTGGTATGCTGTGAATCATGGGGTCGCAGAGTCAGACACAACTGAGTGACTGATCTGAACTGAACTGAAAGATTTCATATCATTCAGCTGCTGCTGCTGCTGCTGCTAAGTAGCTGCAGTCATGTCTGACTCTGTGCAATCCCATAGACCGCAGCCCACCAGGCTCCCCCATCCCTGGGATTCTCCAGGCAAGAACACTAGAGTGGGTTGCCATTTCCTTCTCCAATGCATGAAAGTGAAAAGTGAAATGGAAGTCACTCAGTCATGTCCAACTCTTCATGACCCCATGGACTCTAGCCTACCAGGCTCCTCCGTCCGTGGGATCTTCCAGGCAAGAGTACTGGAGTGGGATGCCATCGCCTTCTCTGACCATTCAGCTAATCCATCACAAATAGTTTTTACAACCAAGGAAAAACATAGAACATCAAATAAAACCAATACTTGAAGTATAGATACTTTTAAGCTAATTGATAGCAGAGCCCTATCGATAAGAGTTAGTCAAACTGAGACAAACTTGATGTTTGCTTATGAAAACTAAGAAGCCCAACCAAGACATAGGCTGAACTGGAGTTGGAGGTACAGTTATAACTAGTATTAGTTTTAATTTGAAATGTAATAGATATTTGAAAATGTAATCATCACATGAATGAAAAACCTTCCTTATACCCTCTCAAATGATTATTTTTATCATCCACCACTAGTGTAGCCTATAGTCCCGTTTCCTGAGTGGAATTTAGGGACTTTGTTGATTTCTGAGAAAGTTTTTACACATTATTTTCTAAAATATGTCAGTTGAAATGCTTAACAATTTATCTACTAAAAATTAAAAGGCTTAAACTTCCATAAGTCTTTTATGTTGACCCAGTTCTAAAATGGTTGGCAAACAGCAAAATTAAATATAAAAATAAAGTTTTGCGATTAGCTGTTAATCAGAGGAGCTGATGTTGGAATGAATATAAAGAGTTGCCAACAAAAGCTTTCTTTCAACTGAAAATGAGAATTTATAAGGCACCTAATCCTCGGGTGCCAGAAGACTTAAAATCTTCAGGAATCTATGATAGGTAAAAAGATCGCTATTCTTTCAAATTAGATGGAAGGGAAGAAGAAAGGAAAGAGATGTCACAAACCAAGAATCATTTTATCCTCATATTAATGGTATATGTTGAAATATGGAGATATTAATTTGTGTTTGTGTGTTTTTTCCCTCCTGTTTTAGAATATCCTTCCTTCTTTCTTAGTGGATGGAGGAGGAAATGGTGTTGATGGAGGTGGGAGGTAGGACTATTGTGTAAATGTGACTACTCTTTAAGAAAGAGAACACAGAAGTAAATACAGAACAAGAATTTCCTGATTATGGCACCGGGGAGATGTTTAGGTCTTAATAAGGCTTCTCTACCTGCTTTTGTGGGAAGAAAGGCAGTTAGTCGAAGTCCTGAGTCTTTGAATCTAGCTGAATCCTCACATATCATGGGCCACACTAACTTTCCAAATGTTTAGTTTTTGAGAATCTGACTCTGACATCCAGAAAACTATCAGTTCTCTGGAAATGAAGACCACAATTTGCTAGTTTCCAGGAGTGTCCATGGCTATACATTCTTCGGCACACAAGAGCAGTGACCTAGCTGGGTATTAGATGTAAGGGTGGTTGCAGCCAACAGTAAGGGCCAAAACTTTGGTTGCTGAACTGAAGTGTTCTCATGATTGAGTTTGGCACTGAGCAAATGAATACCACTGATGGATGGTGTCATCTCCATTCAAAATCACCTTGGGAACTCAGAAGGGAGCCACACAACATGCAACAAGAATAGAAGGGAAATTTCTCCATTCTCTGGCAGCATCATGGCTCTGGGAATTTTATACAATCCAGTGGAGGCTGCAAGAAATCCCAGAATGAGTGATATTAGAATTCTTGACAATATTGATGAGTTGGCTTTTTCTTGTACTCCAATGCAGTAGAAACCTGTTACACAAGGAAGCCTTAGAGATCTCAGGCTTTTCTTGGGATTGGAAAAACACAGACCCAATGCTGTCTTAGTAGGACTATTAGAGCTAAAATTAATCCATTTTATTCCAACATCAGAAGAGAGTTAAAAGATGCATCCAAGTCAAATGACTGCAAGTTAGAGGAAGCCAAAAAAAAAGGAAAAATCAAAGTGAAATTTAACAATAATCAATTAATATAGTAAAGACAGAAAAGTACTTAAATTTACTAAGGCATTTGTATTTTTAATTAATTGCTCAACTGAGGTTAATAATTAGAATATATACCATGATGATATTTTAAGGAAGCATAATTCCCTACTTAAACCTCTTTACTTACTTCCATTACTTTTAAGATAAAGATAATAGCTTCTTAAGTGGTCTTTCTGCCATGTCCCTTTCCTGTCCCACCCTGCACCTCATCATCTTGCTGAACACAAAATACAGAGTGAGCTGTTTAAATGGAAATTAAATCATGGCACTCCTCTGCTCAAAATCTGATCGTTGTTGTTGTTCAGTCACTAAGTCATATCCGACTGTTTGTGACCCCATGGACTGCAGCATGCCAGGCTCCTTTGTCCTTCACTAGCTCCCAGAATTTACTCAAATTCATGTACATTGAGTTGGTGATGCTTTCTACCCATGTCCTCCTCTGCCACCTCTTTCTCCGTTTGCCTTCAATCTTTTCCAGCAGCAGGGTCTTTTCCAATGAGTTAGCTCTTTTCATCAGGTGGCCAAAGTATTGGAGCTTCAGCATCGGTACTTCCAATGAATATTCAGACCCTGATAACAGATTCTTATCCTACTCCTAGTGTGAATCTTACAGCGACCAAAGAGTTTCAATATGATTGGACCCCACTTATGCACAATTTTTCTGATCTCATCTCCTACTACCCTCCCCTTAATTCCTTGGCTCATACTGTTCTTCGAGCATTTGAATTAAGTCTCATCTTAGGGCCTTTGCACTAACTTTGCCCTCTTTCCTGCTCTTCCTCGGCTTGCTCTCTCAAACTCATTTTGGGTCTCTGCTCAAACACCACATTATCTATAAGGCCATCCCTTAACACCAAATAGTCCCCAAACTTCAACCCTCATGCTCCCATTTCTCTTGTCTGTTTGATTGCCTTTCATAATATAAGCCACCTCTGATATACTAGAAATGTGCTGATGTATTGTCCGCTTCCCTAAAAAGGAGATGTCCCCAGTTATTTGACCAAAACCTGGAGAGTTCGTTCTTGGTTCATATGAGGCCCTCAACAAGTATTTGTTAAAAAGAAACCCACCATAGAAACTGGGATCCTCTGCAGGCACAGATTGTATTAAACCTCCATCCTTACCTCACAGTCCTCATTTTTAGCTATTCTGACCTCCTTCAAGTTTTTAAACACATTGTTTTCTGTTTGGCCTCAAAATTACTGTTCTTTTTTCTATGCTTGACTGCTATTCTTCAGTGCCATTCCCTGATGAGCCCTCACTTATCCTTTAAGGCCAAACCTAAATGCTACTTTGTCAGAGAATCATTTCTTGATAAAGCCCCACAACATTCAATACAATATCTTGCTTGTACTCTTTCTGGAACTTTACACTCCTCCAATTCCTATGAATAGATTGTCTTGGGAATGTTTGTCTTCATGCTTATCTTTTCTACAAATTCTGTGAGGGTTTGCCTTGTTCACCAATATATCTCCAAAGTCCAGCAAATAGCTGGAACATAGTGAGAACTGTAAAATAATATTAAATGGATACTTGAAAGGAGTGTGTTTTGATAGGAAATAATTTAAAATAAATCACTTCCTGTTTTATGTCCTAGTCACTCATCTTAAGGCCTTTGGTTACAGCTGGTTTTTCTTCATGCCCTTTAGCTGTGAGAATACAGAACATCATCATTCTGCACATCACTGAGAACCAGAATCCTAAATGAAAAAAGTGCACATTCCAGAGGAAAATACTCAACTTTATTAACAATATCAGCTTCATATGTTAGGAAAACATGATGATTATCTCAATTTCTAAAGATTCTTTACCATACCTGTGGAAATTAGGAATTATTGACGTTTAAATGGAACAAAACATTCATGGAGGAACAATTACCCAGGATGCAGTCAATGACCCTCCAAATTCCTCCCTGGGCAGCATTATCTTAGTGAATTCACCATGGTCCTTGGTCTTACAGATATGAATGCAGGATTTTATAAGTAAACCAAATAATTAAACTCTTTGAGACAAACATCAGAATTAGATTCACTTGAAAGTAATAAGTGAACTAGAAAGCCAAGTCATTAATTTGTAATCAGGGAATATTACTCTCTGGTGACTAAGGTTCTTATGTTTCCTACTCAGGAGTAAGATGAAATATAAATCAATAGGCTCCTCAGAAGCTGCACTGTCAGGACAGAGAGTGGCCAAAGGTTTTAAGGTTCATCCAGACATTATAAGACCTTGTGACCAGGGAGAGCACGGTCTCCTGGCCTCACTTTTTGCCCCTTGGTTTGTGCAGACAGTTAGATCCTCCAAAGCCAACTTGCTACATGGCTGCTCCTTTTTCATGATGTATGCTGATTGCACGTGTGACAATTTCCCTAATTAAGTGATCTTCTAGTATGTTCCCATGGAACTAGAAAACGTTTTGCTAAGTGTTGTTTTCAAGTCATTTAACTCTCACAGGACAATCTTATTTCCCTGTTCTCTGAGTGCTTGGGGAGGCTTCATTGCTCAATCCTAAGAGCTTGGGAATACATGGAAATAAATTATTCTTACCCGCTCCTAAGGCAATGGAAATGTGTATAATTCACTAGATACTACAGGAGTATTTCTAAAAATTACTGTGCTATATTAACATTTTCCTACTCTAAAAGGAAAAATTACTCAGAAGTCTCCCTATTTATTGTGAATAATGGCTGGCTGAGATGCCAGGTTATATCCAGAAAGGTAGAGGTGTGGACTATGGCCAAGAACACATGTTTGACCTCTGCAGACACATTCATTTTTTTCCATAGAAGAAACATCTCATTGTTTCCTTGAAACTGGAAAAGATGAGGTGGTGAAGCATGAGTGTGTGTGTGTGTGTGTGTGTGTGTGTGTGTGTGTATTGTGTGATTACATGCCTTCTGATATTTAGGTCCCAAAGCACCATGTCCTCTTCCCCATTGTCATGAGGCCATCCTTAATGAAAATAAGCCTTCTTCAGTATCATATATTTCCCTAGCTAAGCCTGACTAGTAACAAATGTTAAGGCCTCCTTCAGTGGGTAGAATCAGGGAAGTCCCTCCTCTGACCGTAGACTTGGCTGAGTAAACAGCTTTTGAATACTCCCAGTAGAGATCCAGGCCCTTCCTCTGTCAAATGAATGCCCTCACAAATGGACTGAGAAACACCACACAGAGGCTCTGTCTCTGTCCTTGCAAATGGACAGTGGCAGGCCAGGGCATGTTAAAACCTTTATGTGGGGCCTCCTGAGTCAGGCTGAACAGCTCTCAGTGGGAATTGCCAATGGATAAAAGCTCTCATTAGAAATGGTCCTTCAGTGAAAAGTTTTGGAATTCTTAGGGTTATAACCCTTCAGCCAAATCCCATTATTTTCTGTTTCTGCCTTTGAACTACATGAAACTACAGAAGTGAAGCCATTCTAGAGACAAAGGAGGGGAAGTTTGATGTGGAGGGGAAAGAAATGACTTAGTGTTCAATCTTTGCAAAAAAAGTCTAGTTTTTTAACAAGAGGTAGCTATGAACTGAGAGTGACTCGGCGTAGGGAGGTAGGGTGGTTTAGATGCTGGTGTGATTGGGAACTTGGTGATGGTGGCAGCCTCTCTATGAAGCAGGTGTGGAAGACCCAGTTGTCATGCACCACAAAAGCTTAGACCAAGCTCCAAGTTATAAGATGAGGCAGTCCCCAATTAGATGGTGTTAGTACACATCTCTTATTGTTCCTTTCAAATTAACCTTTAATAATGCTTTTCCAGTTGTGGCTACAGGTCCTCTACTGTCCATTTTTTCCCTTATTTACCATTTTATTAAGCATTTCCTTGCATTCTATTTTCACAGAGTTTAGTAGTCATTAATTGGGTAATTGCAAGGAAATTCACAACCAGTATCATCAGATGCCAGAAGAAGGAAATGCGGGCATAGAGAGGTTAAGTGAATTGCCCAAATTCACTTAAGCCAGCAACCAGAGCAGAAGGGTGAACACTCTTTGCCTATGATTCCTGTCCACAGTGAACCCTGGGAATGGCTGGCCACTTTAATTTTAATTTTTCCTTTCAGTGATTTTTTTTTTTTTGGTCACATTTGTTATCCAATTTTTCTCCATTTTTCTGGACAAGTGAGAGTCTTACAGAAGCTATTATAGTGATATCTAGAAAAGACATTCCCAGCCACCACATTCAGAAGAAGGCACAATTTAGAAATTACTGCTGGAAGGCACTATTAATGCAGAAAAAAATGCAAAGACACCCTCTCAGTAGAAATCTTTTATACCTCTCTGCATTGCCACAAACGCATATATGTCCCAAACCCACTATCACAAAAAAAAGTGCACTTAGAAAACACACACCCACATTTGAAAATCACCAACACTCACACACACATGTACATACACATGCACACATATACACACAAATATACAAAAACTGTTTTTCATTCTATGCCCCTGCTCTCTTGACTAATTCAACTGAGTTAACAGGCTAAATTCCTCTGTTCATGGAATTTTCCAGGCAAGTCAGGAACACAAAACTAGAGATTTCATTTTCCAACCCCAGTAATATATATTTTCAATAAATATGCTGCAAAGAAAATTCATCTTTCAGATTTTTCCCCAGTCCCTTCTTTCTTTGGGACAAATGAGATGGGCTCGTGGAGTTAGAGGTGGTAAATAAATAATAATTTCTTAAGAATTATAAATATTACAATAAAAGCTTTTAAGAAGAAAGAGGACATTAACTTTTCCTTTGATGCTTTGCCTTTTCTACATTTGAGGTCTATTTTTAATGTAGTCAGAAAGAATGGATAAGGAATTATAATAGTTGGAAAATAAAGATCTTCAGTAAGCCAAAGTTGGTACTAAGATCCCTTTAACTTCCCCAAATAACTTCTCAAAATAAATCTTATAAAGGAAGAAATAAAATATGTTTAAAAAGAAATTTGGAATTAAATCTGTTCAAGTAGAAACCTGTTCAAGAAAAAAACCAAAATATAAAATATGTTTATTATCTTTTGTCCAAAAATAAAAGAGCCAAACATACGAGCTTGAGATGCCTGAGTTAAGACATAAACTAATCTGATCTAGCTTATAGATATGACCTTTTAATTTCAAAACTAACAGTGAGAGCAGTAGGTGGCTAAGCAGGGAGTTGAGTGGACAGAGAGAAGAAGTATTCCAAAAGGAGGACACAGCATGCCTGAAGATCAGGAGAAGAGAAAACCAGAAACACAAGGATGGAAGACATTCAGCATTGCTGGTGAACTGAGTGTGAGTGGAGGGTAAAGAGAGCGTGCAAAGAAAGACTGGAAAGGGAGGCAGAAGCCAGAACAAGAAGAACTCAGTCATTTGTCCTGGGACTCATTAAGACAGGGGAGAGAGGGAGGGTGGACCTCATTTCTTTCCATCAGCTTGTGAAACTATATAAGAAATCAGAAGAATGTGTCATACATTCTTCACTTAATATTCAAGCAATATGGGCATCAATTGCAGAGTACCAAATAGTGATGATTCAAAAGTTGCTTTCCTGGTCTGTTTATAATGGAGCATAAATTAATCTTGAGATGTGTCAGAAGCCACCGCCCACAAATACAGACAGCAGACTCCTTAGACCATCATGGATTATCTTCTCTTCTCCTTCCACATAACCCTTGTCCTGGTATTTTATCATCGTCAACCCCTTCTAAGGTTCCAGCCTCAAAGGGTTAAGACTGATAACATGAGTTTTCAGTCAGTATCCACTTAGATTATGCAAAGTTTTGTCTCTAGAAGGCATGGAGTTGCGTGTTTTTGGTCTGAGAACTGGCTCAAGCCTGGAAGTTGAGTGAAGAATTGATTTTTTCACTATGGCAGTTAACATATTTTAACTATTCTTGCTGCTGCTGTTGTTCAGTTGCAAAGTCATGTCTGACTCTGCAACCCCATGGACTGCAGCACACCAGGCTTCCCATCCTTCACTGTCTCCCAGAGTTTGCTCAAACTCATGTCCATTGAGTCAATGATGCCATCCAATGTTTCTCTCTTCCCCCACCCTCAATCTTTCCCAGCATCAGGGTTTTTTTCCAGTGAGTCATCTATTCGCATCAGGTGGTCAAAGCATTAGAGCTTTAGCATCAGTCTTTCCAATGTATATTCTAGACTTGTTTCCTTTAGTATTGACTGGTCTGATCTCCTTGCAGTCCAAGGGATTCTCTAGAGTCTTCTTCAGCACTACAGTTCAAAAGCATCAGTTCTTTGATGCTCAGCCTTCTTTATGGTCCAGCTCTCACATCCATACATAACTACGAGAAAAACTGTATATTTGACTATACGAACCTTTATTGGCAAAGTTATGTCTCTGTTGTTTAATATGCTGTCTAGGTTTGTCATAGATATTCTTGTTATGAGATAACTTGCTATACTCATAACTCTTCTTGCTACATTATACTAAATCTGTGTCACAGGACAGTGTCCTTATCTCAATAAATATCTCCCATCTAGCATTATATTCCATGCCCCATTTCTAGTCTAGAATCCCCAGAGTCCATTTTTAGGCATATTTCAGTGTTGTTTGCAACATACTGGCCAGATCATTTAGATCTTTTATTAAATAACACTCTTCTTCCCATAACACAGGTAGCACTTTTGCAGTGGGCCCATGCTAAAACTATTCAGTAGTTATTGGTCTAAATTCAATGAAGGCAGTGGGGCACAGACCTTAGAAGTCAAGCATGACCCTGTGAGGCAATGGCCTCAAATACAGCCTCTAAATGGCCTCCAAGTTAGAGGAAGCTGTTTTTCTGCTAGCAACTAAGGCATGCATGTCAATTCAGCATGGTCATAAAAAGCTAGATGTTCAAGATTTCCTTCTGTGTTGACCCAGGTATCTCCACTGAGGCTTAAGTGTCCCTTCCAGCACCCTAATCAAGAATAGAAAGTTTGCTGGGGCTTTGTTTGCTGTCTGGTTGGTTGTTTGGTTGGGTTTCTTGTTTGTTGGTTGGTTTTTCTTTTCTTTAATTCTACCACACTGCTAATCAAATCATGATCATGATTTTTCTGAACAGCCCATCCTCCAACAGCAAGAATTTGGGTGTCTTTAAATGTAGCCATACATTTTTGGATTTCACACCATGTTTTAGACTGGTAGCTGGTTTATCTGAACTTATTTTCCTCCTTCCAAGCTCTGATAGCTGGTAACAAAAACCAACCCCTCCAGAAAGATTATAATTGTCATTTTCACCATGTCTGTAAAATGCATGAAACGGAGTATATCCCTTCCATCTGTGCTTCATCCCACCACAGGTGGCAGTCTACTATTCCTGGACTATAACAGCCAGGAGTAATCATCACCCCACTCATTAAGAGCAATGAGGTCCTGATTGCACACAGCCAGTGACAGATCCAATTCCAGAATCACATTCTAAGTGGCTTCCTAGGCCTACTTTTAGGATCAACTGTCTTAATTTTATCCTTTAGAAGCAGACCCTGAGTCTAGGATTCAGGTTCAAGTAGTTTATTTGTTTGAGTGATACCAAGAAACACTATAGAAGAGTATAAAATGTGACACAGAGAAGAAAGAGAAGCTAATCAAAGTGGTATCCCTGGTGAGCACAGTCCCACTGGGCAACTATGAGGCAGTATGGAGCCTGAGCCAGCAGGGGTAGTCACCGACTCTGTCAATTTTCCATCAATGCCTAGCAGACATTGGTGAGTATGGCTTGGGCTTTCAGAATGGTTCATGGTTCATTAATTCCCTGGCACTTCTGTCCTGTACTTTTCTTACCCACCATGGCCCCTCCCATCCCCATCCCCACATACAGGAGGCCCAAGAAAGCCCTCAGGCAAAGATTAATGGCGTTTTGCAGTTGAAAATGAAGCCCAGAGACACAGAAATAGATTACAGGAGTATATGGACAGGACAGTGAAATTATCTGCTTTAGTTTTCTTTTACTGAACAAAGCCTTAAGAAATTATATTCATGCAAAGTCTTTCAAATCTCATCTCTCCACTCATCTTAATAATAGAATTAATATGAAACATATGCATAAATTTTGTATGCTTGCAAGATTTTATATCATGTGACTCAAACATCTATTTGTTAAAGTGAAAGTCACTCAGTTGTGTCCGAATCTTTGTGACCCCATGGATTATACAGTCCATGGAATTCTCTAGGCCAGAATACCAGAGGGGGTAGCCTTTCCCTTCTCCAGAGGAATTTCCCAACCCAGGAATTGAACCCAGGTCTCCTACATTGCAGGTGGATTCTTTACCAGCTGAGCCACAAGAGAAGCCCAAGAATACTGGAGTGGATAGCCTATCCCTTCTCCAGGGATCTTCCCAACCCAGGAATCAAACCAGTATCTCCTGCATTGCAGGTGGATTCTTATACCAACTGAGCTATCAGGGAAATGAACATATACGTGGTATTTTCTAAATGGAGAGAGTTTATCTTGAAGCTACTGTGAACTTCAAGAGACAAACAATTCTCTAATTATTGAAGATTCAGTTTAGTTCAGTTGCTCACTATTGTCTGACTTTTTGTGATCCCATGAATCACAGCACGCCAGGCCTCCCTGTCCATCACCATCTCCCAGAGTTCACTCAAACTCATGTCCATCGAGTCAGTGATACCATCCAGCCATCTCACCCTCTGTCGTCCCATTCTCCTCCTGTCCCCAATCCCTCCCAGCATCAGAGTCTTTTTCAATGAGCCAACTCTTTGCAATGAAGTAGCCAAAGTACTGGAGTTTCAGCTTTAGCACCAGTCCTTCCAAAGAACACGCAGGACTGATCTCCTTTAGAATGGACAGGTTGGATCTCCTTGCAGTCCAAGGGACTCTCAGGAGTCTTCTCCAACACCACAGTTCAAAAGCATCAATTCTTCGGTGCTCAGCCTTCTTCACAGTCCAACTTTCACATCCATACATGACCAATGGAAAAACCATAGCCTTGACTAGACAGACCTAAGTTGATAAAGTAATGTCTCTGCTTTTGAATATGCTATCTAGGTTGGTCATAACTTTCCTTCCAAGAAGTAAGGATCTTTTTATTTCATGGCTGCAATCACCATCTGTAGTGATTTTGGAGCCCCAAAAAATAAAGTCTGACCCTGTTTCCACTGTTTCCCCATCTATTTCCCATGAAGTGATGGGACCGGATGCCATGATCTTCGTTTTCTGAATGTTGAGCTTTAAGCCAACTTTTTCACTCTCCACTTTCACTTTCATCAAGAGGCTGTTTAGTTTCTCTTCACTTTCTGCCATAAGGGTGGTGTCATCTGAATATCTGAGGTTATTTATATTTCTCCCAGCAATCTTGATTCCAGCTTCTGCTTCTGCCAGCCCAGCGTTTCTCATGATGTACTTTGAATATAAGTTAAATAAGCACAGTGATTATATACAGCCTTGATGTACTGCTTTTCCAACTTGGAACCAGTCTGTTGTTCCATGTCCAGTTCTAACTGTTGTTTCCTGACCTGCATATAGGTTTCTCAAGAGGCAGGTCAGGTGGTCTGGTATTCCCATCACTTTCAGAATTTTCCACAGCTTATTGTGATTCACACAGTCAAAGGCTTTGGCATAGTCAATAGAGCAGAAATAGATGTTTTTCTGGAACTCTCTTCATCATCACCTCCACTAGCTTTGTTCGTAGTGATGCTTTCTAAGGCCCATTGGACTTCACATTCCAGGATGTCTGGCTCTAGGTGAGTGATCACACCATCATGATTATCTGGGTCATGAAGATCTTTTTTGTACAGTTTTCTGTGTATTGTTGCCACCTCTTCTTAACATCTTCTGCTTCTGTTAGGTCCATACAATTTCTGTCCTTTATCGAGCCCACCTTTGCACGAAATATTCCCTTGGTATTTCTAATTTTCTTGAAGAGATCTCTAGTCTTTCCCATTCTGTGGTTTTCCTCTATTTCTTTGCATTGATTGCTGAGGAAGGCTTTCTTATTTCTCCTTGCTATTCTTTGGAACTCTGCATTCAGATGCTTATATCTTTCCTTTTCTCCTTTGCTTTTTGCTTCTCTTCTATTCACAACTATTTGTAATGCCTCCTCAGACAGCCATTTTGCTTTTTTGTATTTCTTTTCCTTGGGGATGGTCTTGATCCCTGTCTCTGTACAATGTCACGAACCTCCATCCATAGTTCATCAGGCACTCTATCTATCAGATCTAGTCCCTTAAATCTATTTCTCACTTCTACTGTATCATAAAGGATTTGATTTAGGTCATACCTGAATGGTCTAGTGATTTTCCCTACTTTCTTCAATTTAAGTCTGAATTTGGCAATAAGGAGTTCATGATCTGAGCCACAGTCAGCTCCTGGTCTTGTTTTTGTTGACTCTATAGAGCTTCTCCATCTTTGGTTGCAAAGAGTATAATCAATCAGATTTCAGTGTTGACCATCTGCTGATGTCCATGTGTAGAGTCTTCTCTTGTGTTGTTGGAAGATGGTGTTTTCTATGACCAGTGCATTCTCTTGGCAAAAACCTATTAGCCTTTGCCCTGCTTCATTCCATATTTCAAGGCCAAATTTGCCTGTTACCCCAGGTGTTTCTTGACTTCCTACTTTTGTATTCTAGTCCCCCATAATGAAAAGGACATCTTTTATGTGTGTTGGTTCTAAAAGGTGTTGTAGGTCTTCATAGAATTGTTCAACTTCAGCTTCTTAAGCATTACTGGTTGGGGCATAGACTTGGATTACTGTGATACTAATGGTTTGCCTTGGAAATGAACAGAGATCATTCTGTCATTTTTGAGATTGCATCCAAGTACTGCATTTCAGACTCTTTTGTTGACCATGATGGCTACTCCATTTCTTCTGAGGGATTCCTGCCCAGAGTAGTAGATATAATGGTCATCTGAGTTAAATTCCCCCATTCCAGTCCATTTTAGTTCACTGATTCCTAGAATGTCGACATTCACTCTTGCCATCTCCTGTTTGACCGCTTCCAATTTGCCTTGATTCATGGACCTAGCATTCCAGGTCCCTATGCTATATTGCTCTTTACAGTATCGGGCTTTGCTTCTATCACCAGTCACATCCACAACTGGGTATTGTTTTTGTTTTGGCTCCATCCCTTCCTTTTTCTGGAGTTATTTCTCCACTGATCTCTAGTAGCATATTGGGCGCCTACTGACCTGGGGAGTTCCTTTTAGTATCATATCATTTTGCCTTTTCATACTGTTCATGGGGTTCTCAAGGCAAGAATACTGAAGTGGTTTGCCATTCCCTTCTCCAGTGGACCACATTCTGTCATTGAAAATTAGGAGACCATATATTATGACCATATACCATATATTGTTTTAACACATCAAACTGATGACAAGCACTTTTTAAATTAAAGAAATCAAATATCTCAGTACATGTGTAGAAATGCCTTTCAACTGATCAATACATAATTTCATCTATTCAACAAATATTTGTTGTCTATGTGCTATGTCCTTGGTATTTGATTTAGACCTAAGAAATAAAGCAGCAAATAAGAAACAAATAACTTTTTTCTCACAAAATGTGCATATATGTTTGAGTGTGCATGTGTGTGTCTGTCTGATATTTATCCACTAAAATTCTACACTGCACTATATTTACTTAGAACCCAACATTTAAAAGAAATCACAATATATTTTTTAGCCATCTAGATCATACAATTTTTCAAAGAAGCAAGGCAACACTATAGTAATAATTAAGCTTTATCAGCAAGTGATTTTGGGGAAAATGAAGACAGGCAAAGGAGACTAAGGAAACTGAGTGATGAATGAGATGATATTAAAATTTCTGACAGAGAACATAGGTCATACTAAATACAGAAAGAAGAGATTCATTTGGTACAAAAAAATGTGGCATCTCCATTCATAGAAACTACACACTGCATTTGCTCTATTACAAAGCTTTTAAATTCTATTAAAATAAAAATTAAATTCTTAGGCTGGAAGAAGCTTATGGAATTAATTATGATGATATATGAAGGGAAAAGAGGTGTTTCTGTAGGACTGCTAATGTATGAGAAGAATAGAAGACACAGCTGCATTTGGGGCTTGTCAGGCTTTCTAGAAGGAATTATTCAGATATTTTAGAGATGGGGTAAATTTGGTTTTCATATACAAAATAATTTTTGCAAGATAATTCCATGTAGACTGTAAACTAAGAGAGTGTCTTTTCTATACCTCCCCACAATTCTTTGGGTGTTTTTACCCGTACACCCTATGGGAATTTGTGAGCAGGTGTGGACATTTTTCTGATGGAATGATCCCAAAGGATCAGGCTTCACAATGAAGTGAAAATGAACCCCCTAAGTGGCTCTCAATCAAACAGGAGGAAAAAATGAAGCAAAAAAAAAAAAAAAGTGTGACAGAAAGTAATACAAATAGCACTCGAGATTTCCAGAAAGAACTCTAAACTCAATCATCAAGGGCAACATCTGAATGCTGATTGTGGGATTTTGTTTTCTTTATCCATATTCACACATTCACCAACTGCTCCTTCACTTTTCTTCTTGTTTATTTGTTTGCCAAAAAGATAGATTAGCTAATCATAAACAATGAGGGAAATGGCAGTTTGAAAGCAATAAAGTTTAAAAAAAAAGGCATGAGAAGAAGAACTGAAATCAAAAGATGAATGTTTATAATATAGTGCAGGACAGGGGGTAATCCAGGCAGACTTGATCAGACACAGGACGATGAGAGCAACTTTATTAAAGTCTTTGAAAAGTCTTTGGGGACTTGGACACAAAGAAGTCACTAGAGACCTTAAATGTGTGATTTGCTGTGGCTTCAGAATTGAGTCTCACGCCAATAGGCTCTGGTTTATTAAAATACAGACATTGGCCCAGTTGTCATGCTATTTTGCTGAAGGGTGTAAAAAACTCTTTTGTGACACACAATAGACGAGCAGAGGACTATAGTGATGTTCAGATCATACCATGTATACCATAATCTCTAGATCCAGATAATGTTAATTCTGCAAGTACTTTCTAAAGGTGAACTTAATTTTCATACCTTAATAAGGTACGCAAAACCTTAATAACATGTGAGAATATTCAAACCTCTCATAGTGCAGAATTCAAGTATGAGCAAAAATTACTCAAGGTTTTAGGACGGTCTCCAAACCTTAGAACAAACACCCCATGAGATCTTTAATGTCATTACAAAGCAAAGGAGTCTAAGTTTATAAGTTCTCATCTGAAACACCCTAACACAGTGAAGTACGTGCTGGGTGATTTATCCCTTCTGGAAGAATGAAAGGTTGCATTCGACCTGGTGAGATTTTAACCTGTGATCCTAGAGAATCTTCCAGAGCTTCAAACCTGAAGTTTGATGTGTAACCTACTGGTTTAAAGGGACCTACATTTTAGTACTGGAGAGTCTGACATAGTGGGTGGATATATCAGACATCAGAAAGAACAGTTTAGTCAGCAAGATACCTGTATTCCCTGTTTTAATCATAAAAAGATGATCTTTCCAAGAGCTACCACAAGGAGAATTTCAATACATACTGAGTGAGAGCAAATTATGATGCTGGAATTTTCCTTTACAGAGCTTCAGCCTCAATTTAGGAAAAAAGCCTTTCCTTGTTCCTGAGAATGTAATGCCTTATTTTACTAGTGGAATGCTTGTAATGATGTATGTTATGCTCAAATATGTACGATGCTATAGTTGGGTTCAAAGTGCAGTGATCTTATTTATCTTTATTTAATTAATATTCCTCAGTACTATGGACTTTTATTATTATTACATGGATTCAGACAGTTAAATAGCATTTTTTGAAACACAGCATACTAAATTATACTTGGTGAACTGCTATAGCAGTGGTTCTTATTAAGGGAAGCTTTTGCAAATGACATTCTCACCCATCATCACTCCACACCACCTGTTTCAGCAAGAGGCCAATATCTCAGGCAGCAGAATAGACTTTCTTCCTTTCCTGACTGTTGTTTTTCAGCTTTCTGAATACATCACTTTTCACACTTTACGTTTATATGTTATTTTATTTTGTGGAAGGTGAGGAGGAGAATGGGAAGAGAAGACAGTTTGAAAGGGTGAAAAACAAGATCAATTTTATTGGAATATGATGTAAATCTCAGGATAACCATGTTTTGTTTTTTGTTTTTTTTTCTAATCAGAAGCAGTACCAATTTTTGTGACTACTTACTGGTTAAATTCATTTTTTTTTCAGCCACTATTACCAATTTCTGCCCAAATGATTAAATTTGCTTTGGAGTTAATCCAATGTGGATTTATCAAACAAACAGACAGCTAGAAAACATACACACACACACACACACACACACCCCTTATCTTGTCTTTCTTTTTTCTCTTCTTCTTATCTCTGTTCTCTTTTAACCAAGCTGCTGCCCTTCTCAAGAAAATGAGTCTAATTTTAAAATAATGGCTTTTGATTACTATTAATGCAACAAATAAAAAGCAAATTTTAGTAAAATTTAACATGCATAGTGTCTTCCCATTTCCCCTACTCTCCCTACAAAAATGAAATGAGCCTCAAAAAAAAAAAAAACAAAAACAAAAAAAAACACATACTGATGTGTTACACATCTGTGTAACTGATTTCCAAAATATTTTGATAGAAGTTTCCATTTTGCATTTTGGCTGACTTAACTGCCTAGTGACTAGTCTACCCACTTAAATTGTATATTGGGAAAATAAAATTTTTCCTCCTAAGCACATTACTTACTGTACTTAGGTTGACAGATTAAATACAGGATACCCAGTTAAATTTGAATTTTAGATAAAAAACAAAGAATTGTTTAGTGTGTTTATGTCTATAATACTGCATGGAACAGATTTACACTAAAAAATCAGTGTTTCTAATCTGAAATTCAACTTTAATTGAGTGTCCAATAATTTTGTTTCTTAAATCGGATAGTCCTCACTGTGCTCAAAGATGAAATAAAAGGGTTAAAGTGACGTGAAAAGTGAGCAGTATTTTTGTGTGAAGATTTTGTGGAGTTTTTGTCTATAATTTGAATAAATTCTTGTTTGAGACTTTGATTAAAAAAATTATTTCTTTAACTATTATTACATATCTTGATGACTACCCATGTGTGGATGTTTCTTCTGTAAATCTTATATAGTTTGGTATTAAGGTTTGTTATTTTGATCCTGTATGCATGTCTGTTGGCTGTTACGGTAAACTTCTCAAATTTATATTTTGATAGTGTCAGGTCACACATGGTTATAGTCACAGAAGATGCTAGAACTACAGAGTATTGTTTTCTCAAATATTCCTCCTTGGTTCTTCCACTCTTCCATCACTAAGAAAATGGGAATATTATTGGCAAGAAAGGTGTGTATCCCAGATCCCCAAATCCTGAATAGATGAATCTCAGAAGACAGCTGAACTGGGAATTAGAAGCCTATTCGTACACTCTGTGGTTTTCATCTTTACTCTTCCCAGAGTGTTGCCTTTCGTCTTCTCCTTAAAGACTCCTCTCAGTTCTTCATGGGTGCATGTTTAAAGCACTTCAGTCATATCCAACTCTTTGGGACTCTGTGGACTGTAGCCCACCAGGTTCCTCTGTCTGGATTCTCCAGAAAAGAATACTGGAGTGGATTGCCGTTTCCTTCTCCAGGGGATCTTCCCAAGCCAGGGACTGAAACTGCATCCCCTTACTCTTCTTTAATGTCAGGAGGGTAGCTTTCCACTAGTGCCACCTAGGAAGCCCCTCAGATTTTCATACCTCATGATAAAACCGTGACACTCCAAAATTATGACTTTAAATGTATAGGTGCGTCTATTGTCAAACCCTCCATTTCAGTTCCAATATCTTAGGAATAAAAGATATCACTGCTCCAACAAGAAACATATGAGCACCTCTGCACTAATAAGCTATGGTCAAGGATGGTGCCATCTAGTACATGCATGATGGTGACTCACTCTTGATGGAGAGTAGCCCCTATAGAGAAGAGCAGCCTTAGTATGTAGGCTGGAAAGATACCCAGTAAGTATCCATTCTGAGTACTAAAGAAGAGACATTTACAAGTATAGTGGGATTCAAGAGAAATTCTGTGGCATAGGATAAGATTAGGCTTGGGTAGGTTGATGGAGCTTATGGAGCCTCTGGGAATAAGGGCACAGCAAGCAACCAGAAAATTTGGCCTTATACCAGAAATCAGAGATACTGTACATTTCAATGATATGCAAAGGTGATGTTCTAAATACTTCTTTTTCCAGTGTCTCATTTTAATGTCACACTTAAACTTCAACTTAAAATGATTTACTTTATAATTTTGAGTATGACACACAAACCTATGGCCACATATATAGTGCATAATTACTGTGGCAAGACAGTATGCTAAGTGCTCGAAAGTTGTTTTAGAAAGGAACAGGGGGTAGGATATAGATTTTTTATTTTTATATTTAGGTATTTATTCATGATGTAATAGTTAGAAATGTATTGTTTGTTCAATACAATGATGTATGATGTATGTATGTTGACAGTTTCCTTTAGCAGTTTTAGAAGAAAAACTAGCTATTATCTCCTTAACTTTTTTAGAAGTAGGATACAATATTTTTATTTCATTAAACTTTGGTGACATTTTTGGTACTTTTAGATCCAGCTCTCAGATGAAGTTACAATTTAAAGTCTTAAAGAGGCTGCTCTCTGCATTATTTTACTAATTCTTATAGGAGATTTCATTAATAATACCCAAAGGCAACCATAGCAGTTAAAGAAATAAATTGAGTTTAATTTTTCAAGATAAGGTTAACTACTCTTGACATATATCTTAGGCTTGTGGAGGTAAACCAAATGTAGTGAATGATAACCATGTGTCAGACACTGTTCTAGGTTCTTCATACCCAGAACATTTAAATAGTACCTTGAGTATTAACTCATTTAAACCTCAGAACACTGTGAGGAAGATGCTATTATTACTCTAATCTTTCAGATAAGGAGTCTGAGGAACTGAGAGGTTGGGAAGTTTTCCAAGGATGCACATGCTGGAGTTTGTGAGCTAGAGTTTCCTGCCAGGCAGTCAAACTCTGTGGTGCTTGCTCATTATACTAGGCTATCTCATAACCAAGGCATCAACACAACGATTAAATCATAAGAACAATATCTTTTTAAAAAGAGTGGATGCAGGGACTTCTTTGGTGGTACAGTGGTTAAAGATCTACCTTTCACGGCAGGGAACACAGGTTTGATCACTAGTTGGAGAACTGAGATCACACATGCCTCAGGCCAACTAAGCCTGTGCAGCGCAACAAAGATTCAGGACAGCCAAAAAATAATAATAAAATAAAAAACATTAATATAGATGATCATGTTTCAAAATAAACATTAGGCTTATTTATTTTACATGCCTCAGTTCAGTGCAATTCAATCTCTCAGTCATGTCTGATTCTTTGCAACCTCATGAACTGAGCACGCCAGGCCTCCCTGTCCATCACCAACTCCCAGAGCCTACTGAAACGCATGTCCATCGAGTCAGTGATGCCATCCAACCATGTCATCCTCTGTCGGCCCCTTCTCCTCCCCCCTTCAATCTTTCCCACCATTAGGGTCTTTTCTAGTGAGTCAGTTCTTCATATTAGGTGGCCAAAGTATTGGCATCAGTCCTTCCAATGAATATTCAGGACTGATTTCCTTTAGAATAGACTGGTTGGATCTCCTTGCAGTCCAAGGGACTCTCAAGAGTCTTTTCCAAGACCATAGTTCAAAAGCATCAATTCTTCAGTGCTCAGCTCTTTTATAGTCCAACTCTCACATCGATATATGACTCCTGGAAAAATCATAATTTTGACACATGGACCATTGTTGCCAAAGTAATGTCTCTGCTTTTTAATATGCTGTCTAGGCTGATCATAGCTTTCCTTCTCTCTGACTCTTTGTGACCCCATGGACTGTAGCCCACCAGGCTCCTCTGTCCATGGAATTTTCCAGGCAACAATACTAGAGTGGATTGCCATTCCCTTCTCCATCCAAGGAGCAAGCATCTTTTAATTTCATGGCTTCAGTCACCATGTGCAGTGATTTTGGAGCTCAAGAAAATAAAGTAACTCACTGTTTCCCTTGTTTGCCCATTAATTGCCATGAAATGATTGGACCAGATGCCATGATCTTAGTTTTCTTAATGTAGAGTTTTAAGCCAACTTTTTCACTCTCCTCTTACCTTCATCAAGAGGCTCTTTAGTTCTTCTTCACATTCTGTCATAAGGGTGGTGTCATCTGCATATCTGAAGTTATTGATATTTCTCTCAGCAGTCTTGATTCCAGCTTGTGCTTCATCCAGCCTGGCATTTTGCATGATGTACTCTGCATATAAGTTAAAGAAGCAGGGTGACAAAATGCAGCCTTGACGTACTCCTTTTCCTATTTGGAACCAGTCTGTTGTTCCATGTCCAGTTCTAACTGTTGCTTCTTGATCTGCATACAGATTTCACAGAAGGCAGGTCTAGAATTCCCATTACTTGGAGAATTTTCCACAGTTTGTTGTGATTGACACAGTCAAAGGCTTTAATGTAGTCAATAAAGCAGAAGTAGATGATTTTTGGGAACTCTCTTGCTTTTTTGATGATCCAGTGGATGTTGGCAATTTGATCTTTGGTTCCTCTGCCTTTTCTAAACCCAGCTTGAACATCTGGAAGTTCCCAGTTCATGTACTGTTGAAGCCTGCTTGGAGAATTTTGAGCATTACTTCTCTAGTGTTTGAGATGAATGCAATTGTGAGGTAGTTTGAACATTCTTTGACATTGCTTTTCTTTGGGATTGGAATGAAAAAGGACCTTTTCCAGTCCTGTGGCCACTGCTGTTTTCCAAATTTGCTGGTATATTAAGTGCAGCACTTTCACAGCATCATCTTTTAGGATTTGAAATAGCTCAACTGGAATTCCATCACCTCCACTAGTTTTGTTTGTAGTGATGCTTCCTAAGGACCACTTGACTTCACATTCCAGGATGTCTGGCTCTAGGTGAGTGTTGACACCATCCTGGTTATCTGGGTCATGAAGATCTTTTTGGTATAGTTTTTCTGTGTATTCTTGCCACCTCTTCATAATATCTTCTGTTTCTGTTAGGTCCATTCCATTTCTGTCTTTTATTGTGCCCATCTTTGCATGAAATGTTCCCTTTGTATCTCTAATTTTCTTAAAGAAATCTGTGGTCTTTCCCATTCTATTGTTTTCCTCTATTTCTTAACATTGATCACTGAGGATGACTTATTTTTATCTCTCCTTGCTATTCTTTGGGACTCTGCATTCAGATGGATATATCTTTCCTTTTTCCCTTTGCCTTTCACTTCTCTCTCTCTTTCTCTTTTTTTTTTTCCAGCTATTTGTAAGGCCTCCTCAGACATTTTGCCTTTTTGCATTTCTTTTTCTTGAGGATGGTCTTGATCACTGCCTCCTGTACAATGTCACAAACCTCCAGCCATAGTCTATCAGATCTCATCCCTTGAATCTATTTCTCACTTCCACTATACAATAAGGGATTTGGTTTAGGTCATACCTGAATGGTCTTGTGGTTTTCCCTACTTTCTGCAATTATGTCTGAATTTGACAATAAGAAGTTCATGATCTGAGCCACAGCCAGCTCCTGGTCTTGTTTTTGCTGACTGTATAGAGCTTCTCCATCTTTGGCTCCAAAGAATATAATCAATCTCATTTCAGTGTTGATCATCTGGTGATGTCCATGTGTAGAGTCTTCTCTCGTGTTGTTGAAAGAGGGCATTTGCTATAACCAGCACATTCTCTTGGCAAAAGTCTGTTAGCCTTACGCCTGCTTTGTTTTGTACTCCAAGGCCAAATTTTCCTGTTACTCTTTGTATCTCTTGACTTCCTACTTTCGCATTCCAGTCCCCTGTAATGTAAAGGACATCTTTTTTAGGTGCTAGTTCTAGAAGGCCTTGTAGATCTTCATAGAACCATTCAACTTCAGCTTCTTCAGCATTACTGGTCAGGGTATAGACTTGGATTACTGTGATATTGAATGGTTTGCCTTGGAAACAAACAGAGATTATTTTGTCATTTTTGAGATTGCATCAAGTACTGCATTTCAGACTCTTTTGCTGACTATGAGGGCTACTCCATTTTTTCTAAGGGATTCTTGCCCACAGTAGCAGATATAATGGTCATCTGAGTTAAATTCACCCATCCCAGTCCGTTTTAATTCACTGATTCCTAAAATGACAGTGTTCACTCTTGCCATCTCCTGTTTGACCACTTCCAATTTGCCTTGATTCATGGACCTGACAATTCCAGGTTCCTATGCAATATTGCTCTTTACAGCATTGGACTTTACTTCCATCACCAGTCACATCCACAACTGGGTATTGTTTTTGCTTTGGCTCCATCTCTTCATTCTTTCTGGAGTTATTTCTTCACCGATCTCAAGTAACATATTGGGCACCTACCGACAGGGGGAGTTTATCTTTCAGTGTCCTATATTTTTGGCTTTTCATACTGTTCATGGGGTTCTCAAGGCAAGAATACTGAAGTGTTTCGCCGTTCCCTTCTCCAGTGGGCCACGTTTTGTCAGAACTCTCCACCATGACCTATCCATCTTCGGTGGCCCTACATTGCATGGCTCATAGTTTCACTGAGTTAAACAAGGCTGTGGCCCACGTGATCAGTTTATGTGTTTAATGTGTCTATATGACACATTTCACTATTCATGTTCTTTAACCTTTAAATAAATATTTATTATATTAAACAAATGTNTATGCAATTCTGTTTAACATAAAAAATTATATGAGCTGACACTGTTCCAAGAAATAATCACTTTGATAATGATAGATAAAATCCTGGTGATTAAAAATAGCAAAAATAAAACTGTTCTTTATTTTGGCAACAATCTAAAAGTCAGCCATTAGATTTCAAATTCACTGTAATCTATGAAACTATCTTTTAATAAGTTTGTCTGTATTATTACATAATTTCTATAAACTTAAAACCTCCTTTCCACCTCCCCCATGTTTTAATAAAACAGGCAAATATGCATCTCAATAACAGATTAAGGTTTTTTGGTAGCTAAGCCTAATTAAAATGGCAACATTCCAGTGGTTTCTTTACCAGAGAGCAAGGACATCTGTAAGGGATAAAAAGATACCAAACATTTTGATGCATTTGTTTCCAGTGTGTAAATGTGGCAACAGAAAACAAGGATTGATACTGGCTAAGCTACAAGCAATGTTTGAGTTAGATGTTTAAAAAGAACACAAAATCAAAGCAGTTAAATGAATTTTTATTTTAGGTTGTTCTTTTGCCTGCTATTTCTGCTTATTTTCAGTAGTATAGAATTCCCCAAAATGTATCCAAGCATATTACAGTCCCCTCTTGGCAATGTCTTATGTAGAGAAGTTCTACAGAAAAGAAACTGGTTCAACTTTAATTAACCCAGCATTTCCCAAACTCACTAACCATGAAATACTTTTCTTTTTTTCTCCCTCCCATCATCAACCACATTCCCTTTTCAACATTGTCTGGAGGAATTGCTCTACCATACTATTTCACAGCATTTTAGAATATCATCCCTATATCTCAAATGTTTCTTAAGTGCTTTTTATGCCCTGAAATTTCACAGTGGTCTTATATATTCTATACTAAGGTAACAACCTAAATTCAAAAATAGAGATGCAATGAGAGAAAATACAAATTCTTCTGTCACTGAGAGGAAATGTCACAACACTTACAAAAGCTGCTAGTTTGTGTTACAATGCCCTGTGTAAATTCCCTGCTCCCTAATTTCCAATTATTGACTGAAAACATTTGAGGCTCCAGATCACCCTATTTCCAGATTCATTTCATAGCTATTTTAATACCTATCAGTGTGCATAGAACCAAGGAATCTGCCAATTGATATTTATTGAACTGAATTAAAGATCTCAGATTTGATCATACTATTTATTTTCATTTTGTAGCTCCCAATTACTTGGAATTATACTAGACAATAATTGGCACTGAGGTATTATTTTATTTTTTTCTTTATTATGGAATTTAGCAAAAGGTAAGCTTACAATAAATTCAAGTATACAAATGAAATAGGTGGTACACAAGAGTCAAGCATTTTTATAATTCTTAATTAAATTTTTTTGATTCTTATATGTAGTAGGACTCAAAAAGCTAAAAGTACTTTTTCTGAAGATTTTATTCATTTCTATATTTTATTTTACAAAGAATGACATGTGTTTTTTAAATCACTATATCTGTGGAGTACCTAGATAGTTTTTCTAATTTTCTAATTTTAAAATCCCAAGGATTTTAAAACCATGAGACAGAGATATGGAGACATTGCTGGGGGCCATTTTCCTTGGGAGCAAATATTTCAGATGAACAAACTTAACTTAGCAGAAATATTTCAAAGCAGAAATTTGTTTTTTCTCAGGTTACATTTTTCACCTGCCATGTGGCATAAGATGAACAGATAGAAGGTTATAAGTGCAGGATTGGGAAAAGGTTTTATTTCACACATAGTATAGCTTGTGCCTCAAGCTAGTTAAATCTGTTCTGACATGCAGATAATGAACATGTTCTTTAATGCAGTCACATTCTGCTTTTGAGGAAATTTTATTCTAGACACCATTCCCTGGAAACAAAAATTAAACTCAGCATTCATTCAACGATTAAAAAAAAGTTATTCAGTAAAATAGTAATCTAAAATTTACCATCTGATATTTGCTAGCACTTGATATTTCTGGTATATTTTTAGCAGTTAAAATTGTCTGATATTTTCTTATGTAGAAAATGACCTTGAATCTGTAGCAGGTCAAAATTCTAAGCTTTAACTAAGTACTGTAAGTGAAAAATGCATACCATGGTTTGAATATGTTAGGTTAGGTTAGCAATAGCAATACTTATCATAAGAGTTATTCAAATATTTTCAGTTCAAAATTTCACAAATTTTCAAATTAAAAATTAGTCATGCTTTTCTCCTTTTATTGAGTATACATTTTTTCTTCTTGTTTTGGTGTTCACTGGAATGAGTAGCCTATCCCTTCTCCAGCGGATCTTCCCAACATAGGAATCAAATTGGGATTTCCTGCATTGCAGACGGATTCTTTACCATCTAAGCTACCAGGGAAGCCCTGTTCATGTACAATTTTACTTATTTGGTAAATAAAATCACAATGCACTAGAATTTTTTTTTGCACAGACATTTATATAGCAAAATATAATGGTTAGCATTTGGCTAAGGAACAAAACCACTCTTGATGTGTCCTACACAAAGGGATTTAATACAAAAGATCAGAGTTACAAGTATTTACTAGAGCCTGTCTGCCTCCTTCCTTTTTCCTCTAAAGGGTATTAGGCAAGGACAATGATGTTTACATGTTGGAGGATGGTATCATGGAAGAGGAAGTTAGAGCAGTCTGATGGCAGTCAGTAACAAGAGTTTGCACCAAGTTCACACAAAGACAGCATGTTGGAGAATAAGGGCAGGAATGTCCCAGGAACAGTAAATAATGGCAGCCTACTCCAGTGTTCTTGCCTGAAGAATCCCAGGGATGGGGGAGCCTGGTGGGCTGCCATCTATGGGGTAGCACAGAGTCGGACACAACTGAAGGGACTTAGCAGCAGCAGAACATAAAGTTGATGTGTTGGAGCAAAGCAGTAAGTCGAGTCTGGCAATCTCAATAATTAGCTACAATGAGGAAACTGAGCAACAAAGTAAATGTAGTGAGAATAGTAGAAGCAGGTTTCTCCCTGAAAGAGAAGGAAGGTCCAAATACTGAAATGAAGAATTCTGAAAGAAAACTTATGGTGTTAGATTGAAATTGAAGATATTGATATAAACTCGTGGGTTTTCAGACCAAGGTAAAGAAAGATATATAAGAAGGTAGATGGTAGATAGATGATAAGTAAATGAATAATGGATAGATGTGTGCTAAGTCACTTCAATCGTGTCCAACTCTATGCGACCCTATGGACTGTAGCCCTCCAAACTCCTCTGTGCATGGGATTCTCCAGGCAAGAATATTGGATTGGATTGGATTTCCATGTACTCCCCCAGGGGATCTTCCCTATCCAGGTATCGAGCATGCATTTATTTCTTAAGTCTCCTGCATCGGCAGATGGGTTCTTTATCACTAGTGTCAACTGGGGTGTGTGTGGGTGTGTGATTTAAAAATATATATAAATTTTACATATACCTATATATATTTCAATGCTCAGTCCACTAAGAGGTTCTGGATGCAGCAACATCCCATTAGCAATTACCACTTCCAGCACTCAAAACTTGGTTTCTAAATACAACTCTTCACTAAAATAAACTTGGTCTCCTAGACAAATGGCAGGTTCAAGGGCTGGATTTGGAAAACTACAATATGTGCTTGCAATTAATTAAGTATATAAAAAGTAATTAAATAATCAAAGCATGATCGAGTTTTGAAGGCAAATCAAAGGACAAAGAAACCAAACTGAAGGGATTCCCCTGGCCAGATCTAAGAAGAATAAGCATCAAATAAAATAATAGTAATACAGTTAGCCCTCTATATCCACAGGCTCTGCATCCATGAATTCAACCACCTGTGGACTGAAAATATTGAAAAAATTTCCAGGCAATTTCAAAAGTCAAAACATGGACTTGCTATGCACTATCAGCTATCTACATAGCATTTATATTGAATGTAAAACTATTTTTGGTAATTCTCTGGGACCCAGGGGTTAAGAGTCTGGACCTTCACTGCTGAGGACCTGGATTCTATCCCTGGTTGGGGAGCTAAGATCCCACAAACTGTGTGGGATCCCCTCAAAACAAAATAACTGTTTACATAGTAAACATAGTATAGTATAGTATTTACTATAGTATACATAGTATTTATATTGTATTAGTTATTGTAAGTAATCTAGAGATGATTGAATGTGTATAGGGGATGTGAACAGATTATATGAAAATATGGCATCATTTTATATAAGGAACTTGATTGAGCATCCATGGATTCTGGTTTCTGCAGAGGGTTCTGGAACCTATCAGCCTTGGATACCAAGGGACCACTGTAATGAATTTTAATCCATTGAATAAAATAGAAATCCTTAAGTCCATATGGGTAAGCAAATGAGGAGAAAATAAAAGCTGTTTCTTGTAGTAATGTCTACTAATAAATGTAGAAGGAATGCTTGAATCAGAAAAAATCACCATTTTGCAATCATCATAGTACTTATTTAGACAAGAAATAGCAATGAATACTAAAACAACTGGGTGAAAACAAAATGGGGAAAGGGATGTTAATCTACATTCAAATATTTCTTCAGAAAACACTTACTTAGCAAAGTAAAAAATATACAGAGAAGAATCCTGGTGTTCACAGTCTTAGTCTAGTGATCAAAATTTAAACCACCTGTAATGGGACAAATAAACATTGAACGCCATCAGATAGGATGTAATGAGAAGAACACGGCATCACTTCTGTGCTATTCCTGCCAAAAATGCATAACCTGGGTCTAATCATGAAGAGACATCAGACAAATCTAATTGAGGGACATTCTACAAAATTGCTGCCTTATAATCTTCAAAATCATCAAGGTCATGGAAATGAAAGACTGAGGTCCTACTCCAGATCGAAGGAGACTAGAAATACAATCAGATGCAAAGTGTATATATATATATTTACTATTAAAAGGCATTATTGGAGGTATTAGTGAAGCTTGAATGAGAATACTCGGAGAGGGCGATGGCACCCCAATCCAGTACTCTTGCCTGGAAAATCCCATGGACAGAGGAGCCTGGTGGGCTGCAATCCATGGGGTCTCTAAGAGTTGGGCATGACTGAGCTACTTCCCTTTCACTTTTCACTTTCATGCATTGGAGAAGGAAATGGCTACCCACTCCAGTGTTCTTGCCTGGAGAATCCCAGGGACAGGGGAGCCTGGTGGGCTGCCATCTATGGGGTCGCATAAAGTCGGATAGGACTGAAGCGACTTAGCAGCAGCATACTATTTTTGCTTCCCTGGTGGTTCAGCAGTAAAGACCCTGCCTGCTCGACGCAGGAGAGATGGGTTCAGTCTCTGGCTCAGGAAGATCCCCTGGAAAAGAAAATGGCCACCCACTCCAGTACTCTTGCCTGAGAAATCCCATGGAAAGAGGAGCCTGCTGGGCTACAGTCCGTGGGGTCGCAAAGACTGAAGTGACTGAGCATATACACATACTATTTTTACAACTTTCTGAAAGTTCAAAGCTTTTAAAATAGAAATTTAAAACCAAAAGTACTAGAATGAATGAGGAGCATGAGTCAAGTGAAGACAATGATAATTCTCAATTTGCAGTTAAACATTCAAAGAGTTGGGAAACTGTAGGCGTTTCATGAAATTTCTGGTGATGATCGCAGTTGCTTCCTGAACTGAGGCAGAATCAAATCTAAATATTCACAAGCTGTTTCAAAATCTCAAGTGTGAAAATTTACACATCTGTCAACCACTGCCAGAGAAGCTTTAATATGGCTCCCTCTGTGCTTTTCCTTCCTGGTCTCTTGTGAGTGTTCCTCTTGAGAGCAACTAACTTGGAATACTGCTGGCAAGAGTTCTGGGGAAATGTAGTTGCGAAACTTCAAGCCTTGGTATGTATAGAAAGTGGATAATATCAGCAGTCTGGTATACAAAGTACTACAGGTCAATTCAGTTAATAGACGGTTGACTGCTTTTTCTTATTTATTAGTAAACACAGGTTTGCAGTTTGAAGGTAAAAGTCTTCACTTTTTGACTGAATTTGCACATTCATTTATTGTTCAGTAAGTTTCTTTGGATTGGTTTTCTGTTTTGTGCACCTAGTAAGGGCTGGCTCAATTACAGGTGGTGGAGACTCGGTGATTAACAAATAAGAGAAGGTTTAGGGCCTCTTCCAGCATATAGCTCTTATGTGGCCTTAGGAGGCATGAAGCGAGTTATTAAGAAAGAAAATATCAGATCTGGACAGATACTATGGACGAAATACAGGGGGTCTGTTCCAGAGGGTACCTGCAAATGGGGAATTCTTTATGCAGCAGGGTGAGAATGAGCCAGACAGGAAGCTTTGGACGAATTACCTTCTGGGCAGATGGAGCTGCAAATACGAAAGTGAAGAAATGGAAAGGGAGCAGAGGTAGGAGGGCAGGAAAGTGTAGGGCTGAGTTTGGCTATTTCTCTAAGGGTAATAAAGTGTAATTGAGGAGAGAGATGTGATCTTTGTTTTAACATGATAATTCTGGCAACTTTGTAGTCAAGAGAACATAAGGGGGTTAGGCCAAGAGAATAAGTAAGCAGGAGAAACTAATGGATGATTTTATAAGATGAAATTTTAAAAAAATGCTAGTGGACTCCAGAGATATAAGGAAGAGAAGATATGTTTTTAGAGATGGAACTGGCAGGATGCTTTTCTATTTTTGTATTATGTACATGATATTTTTCAGTCAGTTGGTTGTTTTGATAGCTAAGAAAACATTTCTCATGTTTCACCATTGACAAGACCCCTGAGTAGAGCAATTATATTTTAAGGTTAATGTGATGAACAGTTGTTTTTGTCTACATAGACTCTTTCACCACCTTTTGGTAATAAAATCCAAATTTATTTTACTTCTGCTATGTTACTTTGCTTTATTTCCGTGTAGCACGCAGCCCTGGTGCAACCATTATTTTGTCTTTCTCACCCCATCTCACCCTCACCCTAGACACATATGATTCAATATAGTCCATTCACACTTTTCTCTCCCAGTGTTGTACATCAAGAATGAAAGCGGGGAGGTGGACCTAAGTTTCTCTAATAGAAGTATTCAAACAGACTCAGTGAGCTCCTCCCACCCTCAGAGATATTGTAACTTCTGCCCTTTTTCAGGCCAGGTGTTATCACATTTTGTCTTTGAAAACATTAGGTTTTTTGTGCAATGTTCTTCCAATAAATTCCTCTATACTTATTTATCTGAACTCAATTTCTGTTGCTTACAACCAAAACTACTAACCCACATAGTAATTTCCTAATTCTTAGCTACTTTTAGTTTGAAGTGCAGCATAGCAATTGTTAATTTAAAACAACAAAATAGAAAACTAGAGGAATTTAGAATTTCTCATTACTGAAATCCATTTGGAAATCTAAAACAGAGCTTTCATCTAACTTAAAAAATAAAAACTAATTTGCATGTGGGTAAAACACATATAATAATTGAGAAGATTTAATGAGAACAAACAGTGCTTTTTCTACCTCCCTTTACCCTCAGGTCTACTCTCTAGAGGTGGCTTCTTTTCATTATTTTGTTTTTTAGATTTCTGTTTGTTTTCTTTCTTTTAGAGAATTTGTTAATTGTACTGTTCCAGATTTTTTAAATGTATATATTATTTATCACATTTCTACTGTGACATGCAATAGTTTAGATTACTTGCATCAGCATTTTTAGCTTTTACTTTATTTTAAAATTATATACTTATCTTTACTTGGTTTGTCAACTAAAGAGAGAACATCTTGATATCTGACAATGTAAAATGAGGATCTCACTGTTCTTAAAATTTCCCTTCAACTCTTAGTATTTATTTGTTTATGTACTTTTTCATTGTTTAAGTTGGTAAATTTTACTTTTGATTTAGTAATTTTATGGTTATTGAATTTTGCTCATAAATTGAGTTGAAAATCAATATGTGCTAAGTCAATTCAATCATGTCCAACTCTTTGTGACTCTATGGACTGTAGCCCTGTCCATGGGATTCTCCATGCAAGAATACTGGAGTGGGTTGTCATCCTCTCCTCTAGGTGATCTTCGCCAACCAGGAATCAAACCCTTGTCTCCTGCATTGCAGGGAGGATTCTTTAGGGCTGAGCTTCCCACCTGGGAAGTGTTTTCATTATCATGACCCTTTTCTTCCTCCATTCTTCTCTTCTCCCCCATTCCCTCTTTTTCTTCTTCTTCAAGTTCTTAAACAGCATGTTCTAGGTGTTGGGGTACAGGGGTAATTGTTCTTTGCATTGATAGGTGATATGCATTATGTTTCTTGTTTAATATTTTAAAATTTCTGATCCTTTAATCCACCCATACCAACACAAAAATTTTTTGTGTGTGTTTTTTAAATTCTCTGTTCTTCATGTCCTTATATGCACACTGTAAGTTTTAATAACCTCTCCTCTCCTCCCTTCTGATTTGTTTCTCCATGACAATATTTCCCTTGAAGCCCCTGACCTTCTTGTACTAATTAATCCAGGACTATTAGCTATCTATCACCCTGAGATACCCCCTCATAGTAGCTGTTCATTTAGATCTGCCTTTTATTAGACCTGTGACTTAATTCTTCACTTAATTCCTTCCTATGCTGTACCATCTAGCTTTAACTTTCTAAGAAATTATGCACAGGACACAAAAGTAACTAAAAGTATTTCTTTTGTCCTTATATGTGATTTGACAATTTGGTTCAATATTGAATCAATAGGCTTAAAATTGGTGATTTTACATAACTTTAAAAGAATTTCTCCAATATATTTTAGCATCACATGTTGCTGGTAGTATCTGATAATGATTTGATTTTTGCCTTTTTCTTTTTTTGAAGGAAATCTTTTATTCTCTTTCTTTTACTTCTTCTCTCCTCCTTTTCTTTCTGGAAATTTTCATAGGTCTCTTTTTATTTTTGGTATTCTGAATTTTTACAATGATACATTTAGTTTATTTTTAATTTGCTTAAGGTTATTTATTTATATATGTAATTCTCCCATGATCAACATTCTCTGGGCCTTGCATTACTCCTGTTTTGGGTTCAGTTAAGTTCAGTTCAGTCACTCATTTGTGTCTGACTCTGTGACCCCATGAATCACAGCACGCCAGGCCATCCTGTCCATCACCAACTCCCAGAGTTCACTCAGTCTCACATCCATCGAGTCAGTGATGCCATCCAGCCACCTCATCCTCTGTCATCCCCTTCTCCTCCTGCCCCCAATCCCTCCCAGCATCAGAGTCTTTTCCAATGAGTCAGCTCTTCGCATGAGGTGGCCAAAGTACTGGAGTTTCAGCTTTAGCATCATTCCTTCCAAAGAAATCCCAGGGCTGATCTCCTTCAGAATGGACTGGTTGTATCTCCTTGCAGTCCAAGGGACTCGCAAGAGTCTTCTCCAACACCACAGTTCAAAAGCATCAATTCTTCAGTGCTCAGCTTTCTTCACAGTCCAACTCTCACATCCATACATGACTACTGGAAAAACCATAGCCTTGACCAGACAGACTCTTGTTGGCAAAATAATGTCTCCGCTTTTGAATATGCTATCTAGGTTGGTCATAACTTTTCTTCCAAGGAGTAAGCATCTTTTAATTTCGTGGCTGCAGTCACCATCTGTAGTGATTTTGGAGCCCCCAAAAATAAAGTCTGACACTGTTTCCACTGTTTCCCTGTCTATTTCCCATGAAGTGATGGGACCAGATGCCATGATCTTCATTTTCTGAATGTTGAGCTTTAAGCCAACTTTTTCACTCTCCACTTTCACTTTCATCAAGAGACTTTTTAGTTCCTCTTCACTTTCTGCCATAAGGGTGGGTTACCTCCATTTAATACTTGTTTGATAATTTATTTCCTCCTATTTACTTTTTTCAAGTTCTAGAACTCCTAATACTTGTATACTAGGCCTACTATTGGATAGAACATCCATATCTCTATATTTCTCATGTCTTTACTTTTACTTTTAAATTTTAGTTGATTTTCTTACTTCATATTTTTGTATTTTTGCCACTTTGTGGATTTCTTTGAGGAATTAATCACAGTTTTAGTTTTGAAGTATTCTTTCTGTTTTGTGCATTTTTTTTCATAGAATTTAATTTTTCTATTATGGCTGTAGTATCTTGACTTTCTTGTAATGTGCTAGACATTTACTTTTCTTATGTGTACTATCTGAGGGAGAATTTTAACAGAAGAAAATTCTTTTTCTTTTGAGGTACATCTTCCTATTTTTATCTTGGTCTCTCTCTTAATGCTACAACTTTTCTTAAAATAAGAAGCAAGCAACCAAGAGCCTTTTTGGAAATACTTTGCACAGTGGGTGGCTTGTCCACTGCCATGTTGCATTGCTGGGTCTGTGGGTGGAGAGTGACCATGCATTGTGGTGCTTAGAGTGTTTGAATCTCAGACTGATCAGCTATGGTCAGTGGTTCATTTTTCCCAAACAGATTAGGTAACTGTATGTGTCTCTGGGTGTGAGAGAGTAAGAGATAGCCCTGTGGGAGAAAGAAGGAAAGGACTCATTTGTTCTATAAAGAGGTCTTTGATTAAATCCCATCTCAGCTCCAACTCTAGCTACTGTACACTCTTCTTCACAGCAACTGTCTTGTGCCTGAAGCTTGGCTTAGTTTCTGGGGCTCAAGAGGCACCAGGTCTGCACCTCAGTGCAGTTCCTCTGAGTGTACTTTAGGCTTCAGCATCCCGTCTCTGCTTCATCAGTCATAGCTTCCATCAGCCTCCCGCCTTCCCAAAATACATTAAAAATTCAATTTGGGGCTGCCTGCCTTTGTATTCTCTTTGTTATGGTGGGATAGTACCTCCTGTAATTCCTCCACTAGCATCATGGCAGAGACATGGGCGAAGGAACAGAAACTCTGCTCATGCCACAGCCACCTTCCTGAACTGCAAGTTAACTGCTGGCACTTCTTAATTATGCCAAAAAAGTATAATTTGGTTCAGTTTTGTAGGTAGAAGGACATTTATAAACGTTAATAATAGCTTATATTTCAGACTTTCTAATACGTGATTTTGAAGACTCTTTAGTTATTTTCAAATATTCAGAAGTCATAGAAAAATCATGACTTTTAAGCATGGGCTTAACTATAAAAGCTCACACAAGTA
Source organism: Redunca redunca (assembly GCA_006410935.1). Taxonomy (NCBI): domain Eukaryota; kingdom Metazoa; phylum Chordata; class Mammalia; order Artiodactyla; family Bovidae; genus Redunca; species Redunca redunca. Next base: position 169,137 of record SJYQ01000700.1, on the reverse strand, counting down.
TAAAAGCAGCATCTAATATTTATCATTCTGATTGTAGAATGTTCCTTCCACTCTATCTGACACTTGAATCATTTTGCAGATAAATATAGTAATCAGAGTCAGGAGCAGTAGGAAGAGCAGATATTCAGTCACTCTTGGTAGCACTTTAAGGTGTACAAAAGAGATATCTCCCTAATAAACCTCTTCTCCTATTTCATTGGCCTAACAAACCTCTTGGTGGATCACAGGCCCACTCCTATTCTGAGAGGGATGCCACTGCTCTAATTTACTTAGATGAATGAAAACTGCCTCTGTAACCAGGGAAAAACTTCCAGTGCAAATTTGTACAAAGTCTCTGTACAAATTTGAAAGTCTTTAAAGAAAAAGAAACATGAATACTAAAATGGCAACCAAAATATTCATTATACTTCCAATCTACTTATATCACCCATTCAGTTAATAACAGTGTATTCAAGTCATCGTACCCAGGAGGGATCTGATAAACTTTAATGAATAAACTACAATAATGGAGACAATTATGTTGAGATGATGAGCACAGAAAGGCACGAGCCAGATAAAGGAGAGTCTTACAAGTCACTGTGAGAAGTGTGGATATTAGTTTTATGGATCAGAAATTCTCTATCTGAAGTGTTTCAGACAGAGGAGTGACAATACATCTCGCCTTCTAAGGCTATCATACAGGGACTGCTGTTTGATGGCTGGACTTGTGGAGTACAGGACTAGGGGACGTTTAGGATATGTTTTTCATTGCTTGCCTTCAGAGTTTTATTATTATTGTGTCTATTGTTCTGATTATTGTCTTTTAGTGTTAATTGCCAACATATAAGCCTAGATGATATGAATTACATGAATCTATGGTTAAACAACCACAATTATCCTTTTTATAGCTTTTTTTCTCATCACAAATGCACCAAAAATCACAACCTTGCCATCTAACCTACTCTAAAAAATTCTTTAGAAATTATCTCTCTTTCCCCTTGCTTCTATTTCCTTGGACATAGGCTATTAATTAATTGATGTGTGAATCTACTAGATGGTTAGTTCACACACAGTATACAATACATATACACAGAACTTTGTAATAAATTTTTGTTGAAATTATTCACAAATTGATTTACACCACTAAATTCAAGTTTATTTTTGTTATCTGTGGAAAGTTTCTGAGCAATGTGTTAATTAAATATAGTTCTGAACTAACAGAAATTTCAGAAACAAATGTAAACTACAAGAAATATCTGCCTAAAATTATGGAATAAAATTTTCTTTTTTTTAAACTTCCACCATGACCTTTACCCATTTTAACTAATCTTAATAATTATTTTAAAGTACATTTGCTTAGACTTCTGTAGTATTGCTATAAGCTGGCATTCTGATATCTGAAAGGATTATTTAAAATTTAAATTTGGCATCTGTCAAAACAAAGCAAAGCAAAACACAGTCACCCTATTGGATATTATAATACAGCCACTAATGGCTGCTAAAATTTAACCAATCACACAATGTGACAGGGGTAAACATCCAGACAGAAATTTTATGTCAAAACCATTGAGGCAAAAAAAAAAGAAAAGAAAAACTGCAAATTAATGCCCTCCTGGTACAGTAGATTTTATTCTGATTAGCCCATGCAAGATTTATAGTGCTGGATAACCAACAGAGACAATATAATGTTCTTTTGTAAAATACTGTCAGAAACTTTTACAGTGGTCCCAGTAATATGCTCCTGTGCCTGTCTGCCAGTCTAGGACGCAGAAAGTTGTCAACCCAGGAGCAGGCAGAAGATGATTGTAAGGGGATTTGGTCCTCCTTCTATTTGCCTAATAGAGAGCCCTGTGCTCAGCATTTCCTGAAGCAAAAGAAGACAGATGAAATCTCTGGGCACTTCATTGCCGCTGCCACTCAAAGATTTCCTGTCAAAACAGGCCTATAAGGGTAGAGGGGTTTTCAATAACACTTCGTTTTTTTTTTAACCTGGCAGGATTTCCAGCCTTACTAAGAAAAGAGTTTAAAGGCACTGTCTTTGTTAAAGGAAAAAAAAAAAAGAAAAAAAAAAATACTGCCAAACTACTAAATCTAGTTGTATTTAAAAATGAAAAAGCAATAGAGCAATAAGGCTCATGTTACCACAGAATATACAGAAAAAAACATTTTTGTTTGACATTTCATCCATATTATAAGGATTTTTTTTTTCCCTCCTCAAATGGAGGAAGTGACCTTGATATTATTCCTTCTCAACTGAAATAGAGATCAGGTTTACTGTCAACCATTTTCAGGACTCTTTTAGTAGCTTGTGTAGAGAATGAGGAACTAAGGTCTCATTTTTTCCAAAGGGATGTTTGCCAATCTTCCTTTTTCCTTATTCTTTACTCCTGTACTTCTGCCATCTTGTCAGTCAGTCATCCAGTCAGCAAATCAGCCCACAAATATCTAATAGCTGGTGAAAATATAGAGCTTCTATCCTCAAGGGCTTTATATTCTCTGAGGAGACACCTTGCAATGGGGGTAGTTTTCTAAGTTTTAAGAAAATACATCCTTGCACATATATTTTCTAGTGGCGCCAAACAAGTCAGGAACCACATCCTTTAGCTATCCATTCTTAGTCCTCAGCCAGAGAAGCTGTTTTTCTGTCCTTGTTTAGCATGATTCTTAGCAATCACAACTTTCCTTGTTCCTTTCCCTTTATTGTATCCTTCTGAATGGAACAAAGACAGAAGAATCTGAATAAAACCAACAGAAAAATGTGATAAAGATAATGGTGTTCTCCAAGTTTTCTCAAATTGTAATTCCCAAAATGGATCTCCGGTGATTATCTGTGCAGATATTGTTCGCCTTTTCTTAATTGGCATGATGTTAGCAAAGTGAGAACAGATAGCTAACATAGAAAGTGAAAGTGAAGTCGCTCGGTCGTGTCCAACTCTTTGCCACCCCATGGATTGTAACCTACCAGGCTTCTCCGTTCATGGGTTTTTCCAGGCAAGAGTACTGGAGTGGATTGCCATTTCCTTCTCCAGGGAAGAACCACACAAAACCAAACCAAACAGTAAAACCTCAATAGTCGGTAGGCATTTAGTATCAGGGCTCACAGGCAGAAATTTCAAGGATAATATACAACTGACCAACTGATTTTTTAAACGTCTTTATTGAATTTGTTACAATACTGATTTTGCTTGTATTTTTTTGATTTTTTTGACTGTGAGTCATGTAGGATCTTAATTTCCTGACCAGGGACTGAACCTGCACCCCCTGCATTGCAAGACAAAGTCTTAACCACTGGGCCACCAGGAAAGTCCCAGACAATTGATTTATATTAAGACCTTCAAGTCATTAAAGAAATCTTAAATCATGTTGGTCATACTTTGTTAGGATAAGAAAACATGCCATATATGTGATAGCATCTGGAAAATTTATCTATAGGAGACATTTCATTCCACGAAATAAATTAGATAACTGAGATGTTACTATATGTTGAAATAAATCATATTCTATTTAAGTAGATTTGTTTCATAATATTATGATATACTTCTTTTTCCATAGCAAAGTTTTAGAAATTTGCAGGTCGAAACCCTTTAACATGTAAGTTAACACAATAGATAACACAAAAAAGTTTCACTAAAAAAGCAGCCACAGTTATGGTAGATGACTAATTGGCAGCCTGTAGGCAATGTAAAGGCTTTTTTAATGGGGAGTTCCCAGGTGGAGGGAGCCAACTCTTAGAACAGCAGCAGCTTTCAACAAAGGATCTCTTTTTTTTCCTAAGTAGGAGGTGAATATATGAAGCAAGGAAGGTCATAAAGTACATGGTCATGTGTTAAGGATAAAAGAATATCATGGAATCTTTTTGGCAATGTAGGGACATGAGCAAAACTATGAGATGATTCAATTATGTAGAGATGTGTGAGTAAACATATATGTTTTATTTAGAACAGACTAGGTTCATGATGAAATAATTTGCAGAAACTCAAGACTAATTCCTTTTATAGCAAACCACTGCAGTTATATCTCTATATAACAAAATTTTACCAAGTGCTAGAAATGAAAAGCTTTTTATTATTATCTAGTAAAATGAAATACCATTAAAACAAAAGTAACCAAAAATAATACTGGACTATCTCTAGAAGCAGTAATAGGGTTTGAGACTTGAGCCAAAAAGAGAATTGTGAAAAAGAATGAACAGTCAACAAGATTTAATAAGCCGAGTTTCCAGACAAAGCAGACTCAGACACTGTTCTGAGAGTGACACCAAGTTCTCTTCAAAGGTGCAATAGTGTGGAAATCAAAGACAAGCTCAGAAGTTTATCTGCTTCTTAAAAACTGAGAGACAAAATGGCATTGAGGATAGTCAGAGGAGAGATTTTGAATGAGCTGAAATCATGATAAACATCTTTTGGTTGTCGATTTTCATTCTTCTGTGAGAAAGATCGTCTAATGGATATATATTTTCTTCAGTTCTAATCACTATCTGAGCTACCTTTGACATTCCTCATGAACCACTGTCAGACTAGTCATGCTGAAGCTAACATGCTTATATGAAATAACACAAAGTTAGGGTGGTATCCATGTTAAATCAGAAGATCAGAAAGGCAGAACATCAATTCTTTGATCCAGTTGGATCCCTTAATTCTGAGTATAAAAATAACTGTTGGAGAGTTTGTGATATATATAACCTCTGCCCATTAGTCTATTGGAACTATAAGCATAGGAACAAATCTGACAGTGAATCAATAAAGACTTTGTAAATGGAATTGGATAAATAGAGAGCTAAAAATCTCCTGTTTCAGTCAGTGGAGATTTTTCCTTCCACGGCCGATGGCTCCAATGTTGAGAACAAAAAAAGTAAGAGACAGATTTGATTTACTTTCTGCATTTTGGCACCCCATTTGTGATCCACTGCTGTTAACGAAATATCAAAACCAGGATAGTGGAAGAGTTGTTAATTTGGTGGGTAATGAAACAAAAGAATCGAAAACACATATGCTTCTACTTTCCTAGAAAGAGAAGACAATACAAAAAACAAAAGAACAAAATACAGTTTGTATCGTGGGATATGAAACAATTACAAGAATTGGAAAGTAAGGCTCCATAGAGAATGTAAGGCTCAATGGACCCTTTAATGAATAGTAGCTAAATACCTACCCAAACATTCTTCATACCTTAAGTACAGAAAGTAGCCTGCTTCGGTTCAAAGTTTGGTAAAAGGATCTTTATAGGCTTTTCCCCCCGCTGACTTAACGTCAACTTTTGGAGTTAATTGGCTTTCATCAGGGGACAAGTACATGCATCACAACAGCTTTTCTATTTTTCCAATCGTCACTTCTTCTGGGACTGAGCTCATTCTAGGGAGTTTCCACATTCATCTGACATCAATTATTCCAGCTCCTGCTGGTATCCAATTCATGCCATAATAATTAACTTGTATCTACTACAACCAAGTTTTATAATTAACATTTTATTTGTCAATTTTTTAAAAATCATGGGCATATTATAGATAGCAAACTTGCTATCTTTCAAAAGCTTTACTATTTTATAACCAATAGTAAAATTTAATCCAGTTTAAAATTCAATGGTTATGTACTTTAACTCTTTGTTCAGATTATTCAGTTTTTATAAAGAAGGAAATAATAGTGAAAAGTAGTTTTCCTCAAAATAGCCTAAGTTGCCTTATACTTAAAAGTCAAATAATTCTGCAATAATCCTATTACTAGCCCATATTTTCTGATAGAAAATTATAAATCCTGTATTATAATCTCTTAATTTTTACTTTCAATTTTTGA
>SJYQ01000700.1:104895-163214 GCA_006410935.1 Redunca redunca | reverse complement strand
GAGATAGATAATTAGACTACATATTTTCATTAGCAGAATAATTTACTTAATTTCACAATTCTGAAATCTGTCAATTATATTTTTTGCATGCCAAAAAGCTGTCTGAAATAAGATTAATTTTTGTATATTTTATGGTTTCTATTTCCTGTAAATGAATGTAAGATATTATAGAAGCAATTAAAATGTATTAGAAGTAAAAAAATAAAACTCTAGGAGCCAGACAATAATATATTAAGTTTGATAACTTTATGTGACATTTTGCCATTTAGATATTTGTGGATATACTATTAATATCACATAGCAATAAGAAAAATGCAGTAAAAATAAGGAAAATTATTATCTAAGTCTTCATAGCTACAAATATTAAGTGAGGAACCCAAATATAGCTCTCATTCTAAACCTAATGTCAACATCGTCCTTTAAAGGATAGAGAATATATAAACCTATTGCCCAATGACAAGGAGTGTGGAAACAGCTTGGTGTTTTCTGGAGTACAGTAGCTTATCGTTCTCAGCTATGGGGAATCATTTATTCTGATTAATACTTTAAATACCTGAATTAAGTCTTAAAATCTACTTTATGATTTTTTGTTCCACACTTCTTTTTGGATTGCTGTTTCTTCTGATTCTTCATTCCCAACTCTAAGAAATTCTCAAAAATTCAATCCAGGATGAAACAAACAAAAACAGAAAAATAAAAGCTTTAGTCTTTTTCCAAATAGATAAGAATACCAGGGAATACTTTGGGAATACTCTCAAAGCAGAACCAATCACTTAGACATATCAAACTATGAAAACCACAGTGAACATCTGACATCGATACATATGAGTCTGCTCCAGCTGAAAATCAAGCCTCGAAAATGTAAGTTGAGACTCCAGGCACCTAATGATACCAATTGGTATTCACGCAGGAGTACAGACTGTTACATATGCTCACTGCAAATTTTGCTTCAGGGAAAAATGCAGGACCATTTAAGTGACTCCTCTGTGCATTGAACTGTCAACTTACAGAAATGCCATACTAATCTTAGAAAACTGTCTGCAATGCTCATTTGAGTGGTGAGTGAATGTAAATGTCCAAAATTATTAAATATCTACTTCATCAAACCTGGCAACCAGGAGCTGATTGATTTTGCACTCAGCTCTTTCACTGATCCTTATTTATTATATACTGATTTGGAAGGTCTTAATCCTTTCCTCCAAGTATGAAATATTTTTCTTCTGCTGGAACAGATAATGAAACTTACTATTTTTGGACACAGATGTGTCCTTAGTAGAATTTCTGTTGCACAAATCATCCTTTTGAAAACATATCTGAATGGTCATATTTAAACTTATGTAATATATAGACATATTTACATTTATCTAATATTTTAAAGCACTGTATCCAATAAATGTTATACAGCAAAACCTAGACAGAGAAGGAAGTAAAGCAGCAATCAGAAGATAGTTTTGGGGATTTATTTGGAATCAACATATCCATATGTTGATTTTTTAAAATAGATCACTATTTTAAATAGATCACCAACAAGGACCTACTTTATAACCCAGAGAACTATATTTAATATTTTTTAAGACTCTTGAGAGTCCCTTGGACTGCAAGGAGATCCAACCAGTCCATTCTGAAGGAGAACAACCCTGGGATTTCTTTGGAAGGAATGATGCTAAAGCTGAAACTCCAGTACTTTGGCCATCTCATGCAAAGAGTTAACTCATTGGAAAAGACTTTGATGCTGGGAGGGATTGGGGACAGGAGAAGAAGGGGATGACAGAGGATGAGATGGCTGGATGGCATCACTGACTCGATGGACGTGAATCTGAGTGAACTCCAGGAGTTGGTGATGGACAGGGAGGCCTGACGTGCTGCGATTCATGGGGTCGCAAAGAGTCGGACTCGACTGAGCGACTGAACTGAACTGAACTGAACTGAATAATCTCTAAGGGAAAAGGATCTGAAAAAAATTGATATATATTTATACATAACAATAATTTTGCTGTACACCTGAAATGAATACAGAATTCTAAATCAACTATGCTTCAATGGGAAAACAGGTGGCTTCAGAAGCACAACCCAAACTACTGACCCGCTGTCTTCAATACTAACAGTAGGATGCAAAATGTAGGATCAATGGTGTTCATGGAAATACAAGATAAAGCAAAAGAACAAAAACAGAAACAAAATATAAGCCTATCTTTGATAATATATTTATAAAGTCTGATGTCAAAATATTCTTTTTAAAGAAAGTCTATATTTTAAGTTTGGGAAAACTCTATTCCTTTTCCTTAAAAATAGCGGGGAAAAAAATAGAAAGTAAGCATCTGCCAGGTGGGTTTTCCAAGTCCTGATTATTAAACTGTAATTTTCATCAGATTTTAAATGCTCCCATCAATAGCAAGATTGTAGACGAATGATACAGCTAAATCACTGCTGATAGACAATTAGTTGAGTCTGCTGTCTCAAGCCAAGATTGGCAGAGCCTACTATTCTCCTAATCAAATTCCTCAGCATTCAGTATAGCCGGCCTGAGTTTTCCAGTTAATGCTATAAAGCAGCACTGGAAAAATACAAACGGCTTAATCTTCTTTTGCAGTCATATCCTCCCGCACTGATCTATGTAATTAGGAAAATACTACATCTCATCGCCTGAATAGTGAATACAACAGATCGTTAATCATTATATTTACATGGTTTATATAAAAAATATTTAAATTCATGAGTACTATAAGATTTCTTTCAAAGAATATTAATACATGTACAACACCTGAATATAGAGTGTCATGCAGTGGCCTATTGATATAGTGTTTCCTTAGAGAATTACTATCTAACAAAAATTCAGGTGCGGCAAAGGTTGAAAAAAGAGAATATATTTTTGTTTATATCTATATATACACACATATATCTCCATATAAAACAAATCTGATGGAGTTTGCACATCCCAAGGAAAAGGCACATTCACATTTAGATGAAAATATAACCCTATATTCAAATAAAAATGTGACATTAAAATGTATACTAAAAGTACTTCTAGTAAAGCCTATTTTATAAAATGCATTGTGAACTATATTTTATATTGTATTTTACACCAATGTAATATTGATTTCCTACAGAAACACATTAAATAAAAGATTTATGACGAGTATAGCAAATCTCATTNATATATATATATAAATGTATATACATATGTATATATATAAAAGGATGAGTGTTGTGCTTTCAAAAATGAGTTTACAAATCATAAATAAAGAAGGAAATTAATAGGCAAAGAATACAGCTTTTGAAATAAAATAGGTTTTTGAGACATATTGAGCAACAGCAATTACTTAAAAAATACAAAACAGAGCAGCTTGAACCTGATTGAAGTGGTTACATACTGTGTGGGCAAAGGATGCTAAATCAGGAAGAAGTCTAGGCAAACACCAGGAAAGTCATGTTTCTCATGACTGAGAAACATGCAGAAACGGTTCTTTTATCTTTTTAACCTCCATCCTTCCTCTTTCACCTTTGAAAGTTTAACCCTGAACTTGGGACAACAATCAGGAGATTTCTGTTGAAGCTGTTCTTCCTTCCCCTAATCTATTCTTTCACATAATTAACTGCCTGACTTATTTGTCCTCTGATTTTATCTGAGGAGCTGGCAAATTTCACTAATTCCTGCAGTTACCACATATCAGTACTAAAGAAGTATTTAATTCCCAAGATGAAAAGCAAACATTCAGAGTATGCATAAGTAAGACTGAAACACTGGAAAGTTAATAACACTTGTCACTCTTGTAGCACCTTTCAACCAATGATTTCAGTGCCTTAAAAAGCACAAGCTTATCACTCTCATTTTGCTGAAACTGGAATACAGAAAGGTTAAGTGATTTGTTTATTTATTTATTTGTGATTTATTTACTCTGTCCTAGCAAGTCACTAATGGAGCTGGGAATAGGAGACAAAATTTCTGATTCCTTATTCTCTTTCAGACCACTCACCTTGCTTAAATGCTCACAGTGGAAGCTGGTGACATTTGCATTTATAAGTCAGGCATCATCATTATTGAACTGACATGCCTACCATATGTTTAAAAAAATCAAGGGCCACTGCTTTGGAGCTCAGAGTTCAGGGCATAGTTACTCTGAACAATTATAAGTTTAAAAATTATGCAGTTAACAGAAACATTTATTCAGTGAGTCCCCACCCCCAGTATGATGTTACAAATCCTGCTAACATTTACTGTGCCCTAAGTGACAGGCACTGTGCAACTACATTGAATTTATTAAATCAATTAAGCCAAATATTATCCACAGGTACTGCTATTAATCAAATTTCCAGAAAAGCAAACTGAAGAAGAGAAAAGTAATTTGCCCAAATCACAGGTTGAGGAAATTGTAGGACAGGGGCATTTAATGCATAACAGATGACTTCTGAACCTGTGAGCTTTACTATCTACTAAGCAATATTGCTTCTCTTTTTGCATCCCTGTGTCAAAAATATAATCACAAAAATGTTTTTAGTACAAGTGATCTGTTAACCTAACTGTGGATCCACTCATCAAACTGCTTAAAAACATTCTCTACTTTTAAGTGTGAATATAGCATAATCTCATAACAACACCAGTTAAATAAATTAAAAAATCTAGTTTCCAATGCTGATAGGATGAAAGAAAGAGAAAAAGGCTTTTTTAAAATCTGATTTTAACTTCTAATTTATTGCAACATGGCCAAATCCTTTCTCCTTTGGAAAGAGGTGGTATAAGAGAATATTTTGACAGGGCTATTTCAAACAATTTACTTCACTGCTAAAGATTCAATTTAAAAACAATTTTATAAGATATTATCCAAGTGTAAGATATATATATAAGTAGCATCTACAAAACATATGCTTANTTATAAGATATTATCCAAGTGTAAGATATATATATAAGTATCATCTACAAAACATATGCTTAAAATAACATATATTTTTAAATGTACATAAGGAAATAAAATGTTTAATGCTGTACTATGTGATAAGGTAAAAAGAGCACTGACCTAATTAGTTTGGTTATCGTTTCATATTCTAGACCAGCCAAAGTCTGTCATGACCTTGGGTAAGTCATTAAATTTTGCTAACCTCCAATTTTCTCAGAGTAATATTCTCACCTTGTGGGGCTATTATGAGGATTAAATACTTTGAAGGAAAGATCAGTATTTGTTTTGTTCAATATTGCCTAACATCCAGCCTAGCATAGTTCTTGGCTTATTATAGACACTAAATAAATGTTTACTGAATGAATAAGAATATGCAGAGCTCCAACACAGTAGCTGGCATTTTCGGTACTCAATGATGCTATTAATTTTAAAAACTTTATTATTAATGTTATTAACATCAATAATATATATGCAAAAACTTGGAAGACTATGAGAGTATGAGATTTATCCTTGTTTAGTCACTAAGTCCTGTTTGACTCTTTTGTGACAAATAGACTGTAACCCACAAGGTTCCTAGGTCCTTGGGATTTCCCAGTCAAGAATACTGGAGTGGGTTGCCATTTCCTTCTCCAGGGGATCTTTCCAACTCAAGGTTCAAACACTGGCAGGCGGATTTTTCACCATGGAGTCACCTGGGAAGCCCTGGGAGCTAATTAGCCTGTCCTGCGTCATGGGCTTGAGTAGAAAACATGAGACTCATGGGTCAGAAGCAAAGTGCAGTTTCTTAATTATACCAATAGCCACAGTCAGAGTATCACTATTTTTGCATTGGTCACCTAAGCCCCAATTCCCTCAGGGCAACATGAAGAAGGCCAATGGGTGATGTTATAAGAGAATGGTTAAGAAATATAGTTACCGTTTACTCTGGTGGGAGACACTGTATCGTCCAAAGCTGAAAGCAAACTTGCCCTTTCCTTCCAAGAGAAATATCATCTGTTTTCCAAGTGTGGTCTGCAAGAATCCAGTGCCTTACTTGCAACACGTATAGAAACATGGAAGACTCTTGAAGACCTGCCAGCAAAAAGTATAAAAATACCACGCATTGAAATACTATTGGAACCTGAAACAACTGTCTAGAAAATTGTATATCATTTTTCTCACAGAGTTTAATGGCAGATTTAATTTGTCAAATGCCTTAGTATCTAGATTAATCTATTTTGTTAAATTTTACCACTTTGTGAGATAAACAAATGGCTTTAAACACTGACTATAGAATTAGAACTGTGTTTCTGTTTGAACACTATTTTATTCTGAACAAAGACACCAGAGAGTTTATGAAAGAGCTTTTATCTATCAGAAACATAGAAATCACAAATGTGAGGTTATTACCACTAGATTCTACACATCCAGAAAGAGCAGTCATATATTTCTGTATTGGAAGTAGATTCAGAGTTGTGGAACATTTCAGGCAGCAATTTTAACAATGATGTATGTGTGGTAGTCTCTGCCAACAGCTTTCTCACATGATTTTCCTATTTTGCTACACTTGTCACTGCTAACCCTTGAAAGAAGTGGTTTACAATTATTGCATTCACTTTAATACTCATTCTTCTATTCCTTAATCACTTAATATAAGACATCAGTACCAATGGCTCAAAAGAAACTCTTAAATATCAACAATGAACTTTCATCAAATTCGGAGACTTTTTGTAACTGTTTTCCTACCTGTCCATCACCAACTCCCAGAGCCTCCTCAAACTCACGTCCATCGAGTCTGTGATGCCATCTAACCATCTCATCCTCTGTAATGCCTCTTTTTCTTCTTTATGGTTTAGCACCTTAACACCCAGCTTTTGACAAATACAAAAATTCCCTGGCAAATTTTCCAGCTTTTAGGCTCCACTTCTTCTTGCATCTATTTCTGTTCTTTCCTGTCAAGAGGAGGGACTGTCAGGAGCAAAGTGCTGCTCCCTGAACCAATCCAAGCCCCTTAGTCTGCATCAAGTCCCTTCACAATCTGGTCTTTGACTCCTCTCATTCAACAAATGTTTAATGAGCTGGAAATAACGTGGTAAATGGAAACTTTTTGGAGTGGAGAATGCATGGAAGGAGGAGGGTAAAGTGAAATCAATCAATCAATAAATGGATACATTAGTACAAATCATTAAATACTAAATGATTTTAGTATACATGAGGAAGAATATTATAAAAGAGTTATGTTTTTATCCTTATCTCTGTCTGTTGTGATTGTGTATACCTGGTGTTGAACTTTCCAGATGGCTCAGTGGGTAAAGAATCTGCCTGCAATGCAGGAGACACTGGTTCAATCCCTGAGTCGGGAAGGTCTCCTGGAGGAGGGTATGGCAGCCCACTCTAGTATTCTTGCCTGGAGAATTCCATGGACAGAGGAGCCTGGGAGGCTACAGTCCATATCATACAGGGTCATATACAACTGAGGTAACTGAGCATGCTCTCACATACCTGAGTTCTCACCAAGTTAAATTGTTATAGATCTATCAGAACTTTGTTCCCTTTCCTTCTCAAAATATAGCAATACATGGTGTCTTAGATGACCTTTCTTTTTCTTCTCTATCTTTTGAAATTCTTCCTATTCCATGAGGTCCAGCTTAAATGCCATTACTCCTACTTAGAATCGATCTTTGATTTTCTTAGTCAGTCTCAAAGTTTATGATGCTACATCATACTAAAATTGTGTGTACACATAGTAACTGCCTCTGCTATTTTGAGAAAGAGCTGAGAGATGGGTACCATGATTTAATGCTTCTTGTAATTCCTACATGTCTAAAATATTAGCTAGTCCATAGTAGACTTTTAATATCTGTTGAATGAGTGAATGAATTAATGAAATGACCCTCATATCCAGGCTCTTTCCTTGGGCATAGACTAGAAAACTAGAACAGGCTGCCAATTTATAGAAAAACAGTCAATGTCTGATGTGATGGGAAACTGATACTCTGCTGGCAAAGAAGTTAACAAGGTACTGTAGTAGAGAGCAGTTCCATCTGGAAATTCCATTAGGACCCCAAATTTCCCACACAGCAGCTAGTGAAGAGGTCAGTTTCCCAGTGGATAGGGGAAAACAATCTACAAGCAAATTTCACTAAAGCAGAGGTGCCCAGGACATAATATTATCACCTCCTCTAGAATTCAGTATTTCTAAGAAGGATATCATCAAAAATCAATCATTCAACAGTTCTGCTATTGCCATATCATTCTAAGAAATGCTATTTGCAAAAACAGTAAAATAGAGCTTTGCTAAATCTCTAGATACTTCTCCCATATCAGGGGCCTCTGATTTTCTAAGCTCACTAAACTACTTACTAATTTTATTCCTATAACACACTGCTATATATGTTTTAAAGCAATTATAAGATTTAGCATATTATATTTTCAAAACCCTTTGCACATGTCAAGTAATCATCTACATAACACCCAGTGATGCAGGTGTTATTTCTGTTATATAGATAAAGATATTAAGACACTAGAGAGCTAATAATTTGCCTAAGGCAGTATAGCAGACCAGTTGCAGAAATGGAATTAAAATAAATTTTCTGACTCTTTCTTTGTCCTGATTTCAGACTGTAAAACTGCACTGGATCTCAGGGTTCTCTCTGTATGCATACTGTACAATATCTACATAGGTAGGTATCAATTATATATATATATATATATATGTCTTACAAAATAAGCATTGCCATTATTTAAAAGTAATATAGATGCTTCCATATTAGGCTTTTTGCATGTGAGGTAAGAGAAATAAACATTATCCCAGTATGCTTGGAAAATAATATATCAACTATAGAATTTTATTCAAGAATCTGTTCCTTTTAAAAGTTTAAATAACAATCCACTGCTGCTGCTGCTGCTAAGTCACTCAGTCCTGTCCGACTCTGTGCCACCCCATAGACAGCAGCCCACCAGGCTCCTCTGTCCCTGGGATTCTCCAGGCAAGAATACTAGGGTGGGTTGCCCACACTGTTAGCCATTTTAGTATTCTCACAATAAGATGATTAGAAACAAAATGGCTGGTTTGGAAAAAAAGTCTCTGAGTCCGTACATTCTGTGCTGTAATACCTCACTGAAATGGGGCAGACATGATAATCCTGTACCTCGTGCAAAATCAATTACATTTTAGTTCAAGATTCTCAGTGCCTGAAACAGGATATTATTTTATGTCCTGAAAAATATGTTGTTCCAGTTACTAAGGAAACCAGTAGCAGAAACTAAGTTTACAACGATGCAGTCTCAAGAAATTGACTACACTGTCAGTCTCTGGGGCATCATTACAAAGTGCTCTTTGCATTTAAATTTCTTATAACCCTTGAGCAACTGATTTGTTTGTTTATAAGCATGAGTATGCATTTGCAGCTCTGGAAAAAAATTTTAAACATTCAACCAATACATCGATATTTAACCGTGTGGAGAGCTACCCGTTACACACACTATGTCTCTCGCCGAATTATGATGTGTGGGTTGTGCTTCCATGGGTTTCCAATGAGACCTCCTTTAAGCCTCGGTACATAATATGCTCCTCACTAATGAAAGCACCACATTCTGTTTCACACATGGCAACAAACAGGCAAAGTCATGTTGACTTACACTGCTGTATGTCACAAATAACAAGATTCTACAGGAATCAATACATCTGTTTTGCACACCAGATTTCTGGAATCTACGGCTATTCAAGGCGGACTCCAAGCTCCTCAGGGAAGGAAAGGAAAACCCCAGATTCTTCTTGACAGACACTTGCTTCTTTTGTCAAAAAAAACCAACAAATATTCTGATGAGTTACTGATGCTTTTATAGTTGAAAACTCTCCTGACAAACTACTCTGCTGACCAGAGATGACAAGGCCTTGACGGGCCGCCTCTGCCTTTGGAATATATAGAGCTTGCTACAAAAGCTCATCAGACTGCACGTGACCATCAAGAAAGGGAGAGAACAGCGTCAGGGACCCCGACTCTGACTGCTTTCCTTTTGTGAAATCGATGTCCATTCACTGTCTCTCCAGAAATCTTTTCCAGCAGTATAGTTTGTCTTAAGATCTTGTACTTAGAACTTTGTAATTATTCTTTTATAAAAACCATTTCTTAGGCTGCAAATTTATTCTATATCTAGCGAGATAAACCACACAAACAGTATAAAATGAGTCTTATCGAAACAATTCACTTTTATAACTAAATAGTAGCTCACATCCACCCCAAGGAACACAAAAGCTAAACAGAAGAGGCAAGCTTTGTATTTGAAACTGCAGATAACCAGTTGCAAATTCAGCACTTCACAAAAAACTTCTAAATTCATAAAGTGTGGCTACTGGTTTAGATCTTTTTGTTTGTTTTTGTTGGTGCTTTGGGAGGAAGGCAGAAAATTATCTTAACAGTAATTGTGAGACACTCTTTGGCATTACTGATTTCTTTTTTTCCTTCCCTCCTACTTAACTCAGCATTGACACGCATGGTAAATATATTGCTCCTGAACAGTAAGAAATTATGAAAGGCAGGGATAGAGATCAAGCTTTCCTGGGTGTCTGGGAAACCAGCACACTGGAGGCAAATTTTGTGTAAGGTTTCTTTTACTTCCCATCAATATGCCATAAGCCTGACCTGGAGGATCCCCTTCAACTGATGCAAGAAAGTAATTAAGTCTCCAGGCTCATCACAACCTGTGCAATCTCATGTGCAAAGATTGCACTTTGAGTCAAACAGCTTTTAGTTTTATGAAAAAGATTCCTGTGATGTAAGGTTAACAATTAAAGGCAGGCAGTCTGTTCCTCTCATGGGGCTTGATGCTCACTCAAGTGCTACGATCAGATCACCAGCCTCATTTGAAAGAGACTGGTTTAAATCCATTTTCTTTTCTTTTTCTTCTTTTCTTCTCTTTCCTTTTCTTTTCTCTTGTTTTAAGGTCCATCTTTCTTTCCTTCACTTGTTTAGCCATCTTGCTTTCCTTGTGCCCCCTTTTCTTCTTGTTACACGTAGTCCCCACTCTTAGGAAATGAGAGAGATGTTTCCTCGGCATGAGTCACACAGTAAAAATCAAATCCTCAGACAACATGTGGCTTGTTTACTGATTAAGCTTCAAAATCTTAAAAACAAAACACATCTTTGGCAAGTTTAAAGAGANTTTTTTCCCACACATCTCCATCATTTTCTTTTCCTGATGCTTATTTTACACTAGGGCAGAGGAGAAGGTCCCTTTGAAAAAGAAACCTCTGTATACTAAACAGAAGAAGATCCACGGATGCCTGCTCTGGCATTTTACCCTTTCCTCTTCAGTGAGACTCTGCCAATTTGCATAAATAATTGCAGGAATGAAAGGTGCAAGTACAATAATCATGACACAAACTTGAGATGCAGATGGGAGAACACTGGGGTGGCAGCAGTTGGCCTCTTGGATTCTTCCCTTGAGTACTGGAAAGGGTCCCCGCTTCTCATCTGTTTTCATCAGATTCTTTCACCTTAACTCTGCTTCAAAGTCATAAAAAAAATAATCTTCTATCTTAACCTTGGTATGAGGTCAGGAGAAAAGACTTTAGAGGGTGCATTTATAAGTTTTTATCCTCAGTCTCAGGGGACTGTACATTCTCCAGCCAGCTGTACCTTTTGAAGTATCACAGAGGTTCTATACACTTTCTAGTTACAATTTCCTTCTTTTTTTTTTTTTAAGCATCCAAGCTGATTAGTTAGCAACTTCTTTTTTTTTTTTTTAACTATTTCATCTGGTTTAAGAGACTTAAGCTATATTGTTTCTTACCAGCTTTTCTCTTCACTATAATAAAATCATCTTCCTACAAATCCTCCTATCCTATCCTCGATATTGGCTTATTTGTATTTCTGGTAAATTTGAATATAATGGTAGAGGTCAGAAAGAATTTGCATAGGTAGGTCAATTTCTTCTAATTTAAAATAAATGTGTCAGAGAGAAAACAAGGCATTTTCATTTTTAGATTAGAGGGGTTATATCCATTTAATTCTTTGTTTGACACAAGATATTATTGGAAGCAAGAAACATATAGTACTACAAAAGAGATTTGATTTGATCATATTTCAAATATGACTATTTTGCATGAGACCTAATATTTATATCACACATTTTTATTTGAACATGTTTTGTTTCATCATGCTTGAAGTATGGGAAAAAGGAAGTGATGCTGTCCTAGTAGTTAAATCTAACACTGTAGGACTATACTCCACTGCCCTGCATTCAAGGCAAATTAGGTTTCTCAGCTACAGAACAATGTAAATCTCCAGTGAAAAGCCTGAAGTTAGGTGCTGTCTCTATGTGCAATCTGTCTGTCCTCACATTCCCACCAACTTCATTCTGACAAAACACAGGGCTAGAATTTGCCTTCTGCAGAAATTATGACCAGGACCTAGACTTCTATATCTGGAGTAGGAAATGGCAACCCACTCCAGTATTATTGCCTGGAAAATTTCCATGGACAGAAGAGGTTGGTGGGCTACAGTCCATGGGGTTGCAAAGAGTCTGACGTGACTAAGCATGCACTCACGCATGCACAGGTTTCTATATGACTTAAAAAAAATAACGGAATGGAAGAAAAATAGAAAATTAACTTCCCAGGACTAAGAAAATAAATCAATAGTCTAAAAATCCATTTATATATAGTACTAAAAGTAGAATATAACCAAATGAAACTATGTCCAATTAGAGGTTTATTTTCTTTGCTCAATCTGAATATCATAAAGCAACAAAATAGAAGAATCATATGATGCCTCAAAATAACAGAAAAGAAGGTTCCCATAAGCAATTATGGTTTCAATTTTAATTTTGGGTAATTGTCCAAAAAGAACAAGGAAGTTCCACAGGAATCGTGCCAACCAGAAACATTAAGGAAAAAACACAGTTTAAAAGGACCTTTGGTTTGTGAAACAAGCTGTGTAATCTTTCAACAGATTCATGAAGAAGCAACTGAGGGAAATGAAGAAAGCAGGAACATTTTAATTTTGTCAGTAACCAGATTATGGGACATCCCCAGATTACTTCTCATGACACAAATTCTGGGCAAAACTTAAGTGTATCATCTTAGCCAAGAACTAGTAAGTACTGCCAGTTAGTAAGAAAGAAACAGCTAGAATTCCTGTTGCTAGCATAACTGGGCAACAGGCAAGTTCACCAGAGTGCACTCTAGTCTGCAATTATCCACATTGCTTTGTCCTGTCAGCACTCTTGGAAGTGGAGCAAGTTATGTTGTAGAGATAAATATCAACTCACAAGAGGATTTTCTTAAAGAAATGAGTTATTTATTTTCCTTAAAAATGCCTCCCAGTCCCACAAAAACAAACAAAACAAAACAAAAAATCCCGAACTCAAATCCACAAAGATGTCTCCTTCCTTTAACTTCCCCAAATTTATCCAAGCCTCTGTTAGAGAACTTTTTGTTTTAGATAGTTGGAAATGTTCTATCTACTTCAATTAATGCAGACCCTGTAAAACTGTCTGATGTTGTAACATAGGAATATAATCCAGAGCACTGGCAATGTGTGTATTTTGGGCACAGCCCTTAGCTGCGTGACCCTGGATCGGTAATTTAACCTCTTAGTGTTTTAACTAACTCATCTGCAGAATGGAATATTAATAATACCTCACAAGGTAACTTTGTGAAT
Organism: Redunca redunca; assembly: GCA_006410935.1. Lineage (NCBI taxonomy): Eukaryota > Metazoa > Chordata > Mammalia > Artiodactyla > Bovidae > Redunca > Redunca redunca. Next base: position 149,677 of record SJYQ01000700.1, on the reverse strand, counting down.
TAAATAAAATAGTGCCTGTAAAAGGTTTGAGATATTGTGAACAGTTTTTATTACTAGTTTGTATCAGAAAGCCTAATAGCAGTCTTCAGTAATAAATATTGTTTAATCAAGGGTGAATAGTTTTCATCTCTCCAGTTTGTATTGACTTATTTATTTCACTTATTTTCATGTTCAATTAGCCATATATAATAATAATTTTAAGTATACAACAGAAAAGTCTTTCTAGAGAAATTTGAGTCTTGGATGAGGATTTACTGTAACTTTTAATTAAAATATTTGACTTAAATATCACAAAAAGGTACTTTGTTGATTGTTTAGTATATTTTGAAGTAGAAATCGTGATATAAAATTAATGGCAATCTTTAAAACACATATGAAAGAAATAAATGTCTCATTTTTCAGACACTGTAATCAGTATAGAGCTTTTCTCCTCTACACCAATTTGAGATGATTTGGTGACACTATATGTTATTTTACTAAGTGAGTAAATAAGAGACGGAATGCTGCTAATAGATCACAGAATCTCTTACACTAGCTTTTAAGGTCATAATACCCTTACTAAAAAAAAAAAATCTGAAACTGACAGAAGAAGTTAGAGAATAGTCATAGACTATGGGAATGAAGAAGAGCTTTGAAAATCTAATTTAAACATTAAAGAAGAGAAAAATCTCAGTTTGGAGAGGTTAATAATTAACCTTGAAAACAAAGACAGGATGAAATGCTAGATCTCAGATTGCAATATCAGTTCCAGGGGGGATGTTTTGTTTTAAACGTAATTTCTATCAACTACAAAATACTGAGATTTGAACAAATTTAAGAGTAGTTATAGAAAATTCTAAAATTAATCAGAAAATTAAAGTGTAATAAAATCCCTTATAATGTCCTTTGTTTTAATAGTTATAGTGAGTGTTACATTTCTGCCAGAAAGTTCATGTGTTTATTACTATTTTGATGTAATTTGATTATTTACACTGCTGCAAAAAAAAAATATCCAGTGTGATATTTCAGTTTATGGTTGCCTATTTAGTTTTTCATTTAACACTCATCAGTTTTTCATTTGAATTTTTGTATTAAAATGAAATTCCAAATTTCTAGGGGAATAGTGGCTATATATTAACTTTACTTTTTAAAAACCCTGATGTCATAAAGAAAAATTACATAAATATCATTTAGTAGTATTGGCTCTTAGAGTTACCAGAATTCTGAAATCACAATTTATTTATGCCTATTACAACAATAGGTAACACGAAGTAGGCTTTCTTTTTATTCCTCTGCCCAGCTTCTTATAAGATAGCATCTGTCATTTCTTATCGAACCAAAATCAAAGCAGACAGTACTTCATAGATACTAAGATAATGTAACGACTGGGTACTGTGTGAGGGTGTGGATATGGACCTATGGTTCCATTATCATAGTCCTTCCATTATGGTCTAGGAACATAGAACAGAAATGCACTTGAGTACAGAGCAACAAGCCAGAGCACTTACTTCCTGTGTCTGAACATTTGACCGAACTTAAGAAACAACACCCCTGCAGCCTTGTCATTTTGATTTTTCACACTTTTGTCTGTATGTGTTTTATGTCCCAACAAAGACTTATCTCCCCAACCCACTGCCACAGGATAATTCTCTGTAACAAAGCTCAGTCTCAGTCTCCAACCAAATGAAAAAAGGGGCAAATCCCTATAGAGAAAAGTAGCGGTCACAGCCATTTCTATGGGTCCCAATCTCACAGACCAAGGAAGAACCGATGACAGTTCATCACTACCATAAACCAGCAGAATATGCCCAAAAGGGATTGGAGGTTCTGTAAGGGGATTTTCTGTGAAGAATATCTTTCTGAGCCCTCCAACAGAGAGGAGCATTTTTTACAAGTAAGGAAGCTGTGTTGGCACAACAGACAACATTTTCAAGCTGGGCGGAGATGCAAATAGCCACCAGTGTGAGAATGCTGGTGTCTGTCATGCACGGGACTTGCAAAGCATTCTTCCCTCTGTCTTTTGTACAATAATGTCTGGAGGGAGAAAGACTATACCATTGTAGAAACACTTTTTGCTATAAATCACCACAGCATCCAAAAAATGAAGGGCCCTCAAAATGGCCCTCTCCTGGTAAGGGTTAGGATAGAATTAGGCAGCCAAGTGAGGAAAATGGGGAAAGCAAAAACGGTAATGGTTAGCCAAAATACAGAGCCATTACTTAAAATTGCACCTGAAACCTCATGGCCCATTTCTTTCATATGATTCTGTTTATGTAGTGTCTCTATGCCAAAATGTATCCCCAAATACTTTACAGACTTAAATAATACATTTAACACAACTGCCATGTGGTGTTATGGTGTCCCAGATCACTAGGAGTCTTGAATTAATGCACTATAATGATCTTTCCCCAGAGGTAGCTGGAAATGTCTAGTTGCCAGGCAGATTATGATAAGGGGATTGGGATAGCATAATTAAAGGGAGGTGCAGATAGCTGGCATTCCTCATAGATTCTAATTCTCTTTTCTCTATTTTAAAAATCTGTAAGAAACTACAAACCAGAGAAAATCCTGAAATGTGAGCAAACATCCAGACACTTTCCTTTAAGAGGTGGAGAGATCTTGGATGATGATGATGATAATGTGGGTAAAAAATGTTAATTGCGAGTTAGTCTCTTGTAACATCATTCCTTAAAAAAGACAAAGGCTTAGCTCTTATTTGCCTGACCATTTTCAGTGTAAATGGATACAAATCGGAAAGCAATATGGAACTATTTCAGGCAGTTTCTATTACACCTAGCATGTGACCTTCTAAAAGCCCCCAAACCCTTGTGTATGGCATCTTCCAACTATTATAGTGGCTTTTGTCTCTTTCCATAGGCTTCACTGTCTCTCTAAGACAAAAGCCAACTTTTGAAGTGCAAAATAAATGTGTTAAAGGGCTTTTAAACTGAACTCACAATGATATAATCATTTAAAGGAGTTGATGTAATCATTACAAGCAATTTGTCCTTGCCAAAGATTGAAAAATGAGACCTATAAGGGGAGAGCTTGTGCTGAAGCCTGCATCTAGCTTCGCATAGGGCAGAAAATGCCTCTTACATATTTTTGCATAAGTTGTTCCACTGCCTAATTGGCCATGAAAGCAGGACAGAATTTATGACTCAGAGTTCTCCTCAGCCACAGGTGTAGAGTGAGATTGGGATTGTCAACAAGCTAATTTGGGTCTGGAACCCAGTTTCAGCATTTCATTTCTAGCGGTTGGAGAGATGTCACACATTCTCAGGCGGCAGCATGTGCTCTTCCCCTTGCCATAGAGATTAGCCACAGGCTGTGATGCTGGTACTTTGCTGGAAGGAATAGGACAGAAGCTCCACCGCTGTGTTATTATCTGGGACCCATTATGTTTTTACATTTTTCAAAAGTCTTTAAGCTAGATCTTTGACATTCAACTGCCTATAAAGACATGCACCACCTGATAAGAAGCTTTGATGTGCATTTTGAGGATTAAATAATCTAGATAGAAGGCAATGTGTTTCCAGCCAAGAAGAAAACTATGGAGAAAATTTTGCCTCCTGCAGCTAAGCTCTGCTGGCAGTCAATACCTTTTAGCTTACCCTCTATATTTGATTTCATACATATTTACAGACTATTTTTCCTCTTACTGCTAATTCTTTTGAGACCAAATTAAGAACAAAGATAGCAGGAGTAGGCTTCATCAAATAAAAATGTAAATATGCTGCATCTCATTTTTGCTTGAAGAAACTTTATTTAATTATTTTTTTGTGAAGTGGAATAGTCCAGCTGTATCATTATTATCAGCGACTGGAAAAGTAATAGCCTAACGAGTCAGCCATGGAGGGGAAAGTAAGCTTATACATTCTGAAAATGTGGCCTACTTTAGAATGAGATTTTTCTATAACTTCCAAAAACAAAATGGACAGTAGTACTGATGTACAGAGGCAGTAACAATTGCCATGACTTTATTTTATGATATTTCAAAGAATTATTGTGCCACAATATGAGGACTCTAAAATATGATACAAATGAACTTATTTACAAAGAAGATATAGACTCACAGACATAGAAAACAAACTATGATTACCAAAGGGGAAAATGGTGGAGGAATAAATTAAGAGTTTGAGATTAGCAGGTACAAACTACTGTATATAAAACAAATAAACAATAAGGTCTTACTGTATAGCACAAGGAATTATATGTAATAACCTGTAATAACCTATAATGAAAAACAAAGTGTGTAACTGAATCACTTTGCTATATACCAGAAACTGACACAACATTGTAAATCATTTATACTCCTATAAATAAATAAATAAATGTTAAAGAATTATTGACTATGGCTAATGGCATTTTACAAAGTAGTGTTCATATATTTTTAAGTGAATGAAATAGAGGATAATTTCTGAATTTTTTACCTATTTGTTTAAATTTACTGTACTTTGGTTTTGGAGAATAGTAGGAGAAAGCATCAGTTGTCACAAGCTATTTAGACTCTACTGAATTTCACTTCCCCTAACTTGGTTGAAAGTATTATGTTGCATCATCAGCAGTATCCAGGAAGTAAAGAATTGTGCTAGTTGCATAAAACATGTTATTAATTAAATAAGGCAATAAGAAAGGAAATTTTTAATAGACTTTCAAAAATAATAATTCTAAATCTCAATCAGAAACTAGTTTGCATTTTCTGCAGATGTCAAAAAATATCACTTACTCTTCTCCAAATTGCATTAATTTGTCTTTCTTTAAAAAGAAACATTTAATAACTTCCAAAAAGGGGCTATTTTTCTTGCTTGTGGGCTGAAATTCCATATTTAAGCTAAATGGATGTTATAAAACAGCATTTTGAGGGGATCAGTATAGTGTGTCAACTGCCAGTGTTATAGGCATCCTAATTCTCCTTCATCTTCTTTTCTTCCCCGCCCCACCACACACCTTATTCATTTATTTATTTTGACAAGGTTATTCTTAATAAGGGGTGGGAAGAGGAGTGAAAAACACAAGCTCTCCTGTCACTGGGTGTTTTACATTGTCTTTTTCTTCAGACATATGCCCAAAATACTAATTGTTCAGCTCACTCAAATGTTTTATCCTTAATGACTTTCACATGAAGGGGAGAGCTAGTCAACCTTCAAGAATTAAGGGGAAAGCCTAAAATACATGATTGACCGCTATATTCAAAAACTGAACGATTCCAGGGCATCTGTGGCTATTGAAGGGCGTATAGTTCACACACAATGAACTCCTGCTATAAAGCAAGGAAGAAAGACTGTTGCTTGGGGAAGAAAAGAAAAAGAGAGTTAAGACTGACCTGCACAAGAAAATGTTTCTCGCTAAATACTTGCTTTTTGTGTGTGTGATGGAATGATTGTCCTCTGCAGCTCAGCAGAAGAAATATGCTCATGCTAATAGACAAGAGAACTTTACATATCTCAAGTGTGAGAATAATGAAACTAACATTTCTCATCTGCAACATTATAATCAGAAGAGTTTGAAAAACTTTCCATAATAACTATGAAAGTGATTTATACAAATAAATGTCTCACAATCTCAAAGGTTCCACCACAGTAATTAAAGGTGTAACTTTTGCATTTATTTTGCAATTCATGTCTCTGGAGGCTAATTTAGGGTACTTTTTACACAACAATATTAATTTATTTCTTTGTGCTACAAGATGATTTAAAGTTAACATCTACAGTGTCCTTGCTTTCAAATGTAGATTTTGCCTTTCTAACTCTCACTCGCTGGAAGAGCTGTATATGAAAGGCATTCACACTCCCATACACACTATTTTCTCACATACTCATTCATGCCCACACACTCTCACAACACACACTGGCAAACAGATATTCTCTTTTCAGTGCAATGTAGGCATCATGTTTAGGTTTTCAGGGTGGCCAGAAAATTTGAAATGAATATCCCACTCAGAAACCTTAAAATCTTGGGATCATTGTCTTGAATTCAAATAGATTTAATGTTATTTATCTGTTTAAAATCAGTAGATAAGATAACTCACATATATAATCATACTATATCTGTATTAACTGGATATAAACTCAACATTAAGAGATTGCAAAAGAAAAAAGAATGGCCAAATCAACATCAGACCCTTCTGTGTGCCAGATAACTGATTTCAGCCAACACTCTCTTACCGCTTGCTTCCTGAGAGTTGCTGGGAAGTGCCCCATTCTTCATGGACTTTTGTTGTCTTCTGGAAGACTCCCTCTTGGCCCCCAGATTCTTAGTAACCTAGTTAGCATATCTCCTTTGCATGTAAAAAGGGATGTACACTGTAACCTGAGGCCAGGCCCACCTTAATTAACATTTCAAATCAGAGACTCTAAGCAGATATTTTACAGAGATACAAAAAGGAAAAGAAACTGGCAGGGTGGGATAAAGCCAAGTCTATGGAGGCCTAATTTACTGAGCATTATTAAAAAAGGTTTCCTAAAGAGACAGCAAAGAGAGAAATGGATTTCTATATAGAGTAATGAGCATTAAGCAACTAAGCTCATGTCTTTTAAAATGAGAATAGCTGTGGCTGATTTTATTCTCTTAAACAGGTTAGACTACAGTAAGAAACCAGTCTCTTAATGGGGGATATTTCTGATATGTTGGATAGATACTCACCACTCCTCCCCTTTTGAAAACTCTATTTTAACCTTTTGAGTTTTTAAGATGTTTGTCTACAAATGCTTGCTACTGTGTACAATCAGGTTATTTGGAATCACTGAGTGAATTTAAACAATATAGCTATGCTAATTGGACCAATCAGTTTCCAAAGTTGTTTTCTTGTTGTTATTATTGCTTTTGAACTCTAAGCATTTTATTCTATCATTTTATCTGTCTAGAAGTATCCTAGGATCCATTACACTGTGGTAGTCTTTGAGTGATCATAGCCAAACTAAACGGGATGGCAATGGTAAATATAATTAACTAATAGAGCTTTATACTCTGCTTCCAAAAATAATCAAAAGAAAACTATTGTTACTTTTTCTGATATAACATATGTTTTGGAGGCAGGTGGGATATAAATTATACATAAACAAGAAAATAAAATACTTATTTCTCCAGAATTAGATTTACAGAATGTTACACTCCTAGTAGGGTATGCTTATAGTCATAAACCCAGGAGCTTAGCTGCAGAAATAGGTTTTAAGTATCCAGTTTTTAAATTTAGTGGCCCACAAGTTTCACCCATTTCATAATCCTGTAATATCTACTCTAACAATCTATAGATTTTTAACCACAGTCAAAATTATGATCATGCAATATCTTCAATTGTCATTGACTCCAAAGACAGTGAAAGTCTCTCATTTGTGTCCGACTCATTGCGACCCCATGGACTATGCAGTCCATGGAATTCTCCGGGACAGAATACTGGAGTGGGTATTCTCTTCTCCAGGGGATCTTCCCGACACAGGGATCAAACTCAGGTCTCCCACATTTCAGGGCGATTCCTTATCAGCTGAGCCACAAGAGAAGCCATCAATTTTTCTGTTTGCACAATTATAATAAAAACATTAATGCTTCTTTCAAGATCATTGTTATTCTGCTAGGATTGAATACTTCAGGAGAACACTTGTTTCATTTGGGGCAGTTGAATGAGTTTCCTATTCAGCTAAGCTAAGCCGAATAGGAACAGATAGATTTCTGTCAATGGCAGAAAGGTACAATATCTTCTACCACCCTTGTACCTGGCAGCATTATTTTAGGGTCCAGCTCCAATAGAAGAGCTGAAATCAGCTATTAAAACTAGAAATTCTCTTCCCAGATGACCAACGTAAAAGAAGGGTGAAACACCAGGCATGACACACACCTGGCATGTGAATGTTTTCTCATTCTAGTGTTTGTAGGAGACATCATCAATCCATCACATCTTTTCTGCATGAATAACATGCAGTCTTAAATTCTTTATGCTGGTATTTTCCAAATTCCAAACAGTAACAAAACACACCCATACTTTGTTGTTGCTATTGTTAGGTAGGTAGAACAGGAAAAAGGAATCCAGAATGGCTGTAGCTAAAAGACAAAGAAGGGAAAAACCTGCAAAAATAGAAAAAAGGAAGGTCCAAGGAACAGAGTGAGAATCACAGGTAAAACAAACAGACCTCCTGGCTAGCCAAATTTACATAGGGCAGGCTCAGGTGGAGGAGGAAAAACATACAAAAAGAGGAGCCACAGTTGGGCTGGGGCTGCTCTTCTCTTCCTGTCTTTTGGGTTGGCCCGCCCTTATGCACCAAGGACATATTTTCCTTTGCTTTCTAAATAAAATTGAGCTGTAACAGGAAGCTGTAACACTGGTCCAATCGAGGAAATTACACAGGGCTATAACACCAGTTCGTCCGTTGCTTAAAATTATTGCTGCGGTGAGACAGAACCAAAGAAATAACACACTTCCGCAACACTATCATGGCTACAAGAATTAGTTGTGGGAGCAAGTAAATGTATCTTACATAAGATTTTTTTTTCAATATACAATGTTTTCACTTAAATTTATTCTATAAGAGAACTGTATATTGTTCTATAATGTCCACAAAACCATGTGTTTGATATGCTAAAGTTTTTTTTCCTACTACGCATTGAAGTAAGCAAGTATTAAAATATGAAATGTTAATTTGTATACTAATTACACAATATTGTCCTATTTCAGTCAGCAGTTGCTAAGTCACGTCCAACTCTTTGCGACACCATGGACTGCAGCACACAAGGTCTCCCTGTACATTACCAACTTCAGGAGTTTAATAAAATTCATGTTCATTGAGTCAGAAACAACATCCAACCTTCTCATCCTCTGTCATCTGCTTCTCCTCCTATCTTCAATCTTTCCCAGCATCAGGCTCTTTTCCAATGAGTCAGCTCTTCACATCAGGTGGCCAAAATATTGGAGTTTCAGCTCTTATCAGTCGTTACAATGAATATTCAGAACTGATTTCCTTTAGGATGGACTGTCTGGATCTCGTTGCAGTCCAAGGCACTCTTAAGAGTCTTCTCCAACACCACAGTTCAAAAGCATCAGTTCTTCAGGGCTCAGCTTTCTTCACAGTCCAACTCTCACATCCATACAAGACCACTGGAAAAACCATAGCTTTAGATGGACCTTTGTTGGCAAAGTAATGTCTCTGCTTTTTAATGTGCTGTCTACATTGGTCATAACTTTTTTTCCAAGGAGTAAGGATGTTTTTACTTCATGGCTGCAGTCACCATCTGCAGTTATTTTGGAGCCCCCCAAAAATAATGTCTGACACTGTTCCACTGTTTCCCCATCTATTTGCCATGAAGTGATGGGACCAGATGCCATGATCTTAGTTTTCTGAATGTTGAGCTTTAAGCCAACTTTTTCACTCTCCTCTTTCACTTTCATCAAGAGGCTTTTTAGTTCCTCTTCACTTTCTGCCATAAGGGTGGTGTCACTGGCATATCTGAGGTTATTGATATTTCTCCTGGCAATCTTGATTCTAGCTTGTGCTTCACCCAGCCCAGCATTTCTCAAGCTGTACTCTGCATATAAGTAAGCAGGGTGACAATATACAGCCTTGACATACTCTTTTTCCTATTTGGAACCAGTCTGTTGTTCCATATCCAGTTCTAACTGTTGCTTCCTGCCCTGCATACAGTTTTCTCAAAAGGCAGGTCAGGTGGTCTGGTATTCCCATCTCTTTCAGAATTTTCCACAGTTTATTGTGATCCACAGAGTCAAAGGCTTTGGCATAGTCAATAAAGCAGAAATAGATGTTTTTCTGGAACTCTTGCTTTTTTGATAATCCAGGGGATGTTGGCAATTTGAACTCTGGTTCCTCTGCCTTTTCTAAAACCAGCGGGAACATCTGGAAGTTCATGGTTCACGTATTATTGAAGCCTGGCTTGGAGAATTTTGAGCATTACTTTACTAGCATGTGAGATGAGTGCAATTGTGTGGTAGTTTGAGCATTCTTTGGCATTGCCTTTCTTAGGCATTGGAATGAAAACTGACCTTTTCCAATCCTGTGGCCACTGCTGAATTTTCTAATTCTGCTGATATATTGAGTGTAGCACTTTCACAGCATCACCCTTTAGGATTTAAAATAGCTCAACTGGAATTCCATCACCTCCAATAGCTTTGTTCGTAGTGATGCTTCCTAAGGCCCACTTTACTTCACATTCCAGGATGTTTGGCTCTAGGTGAATGATCACACCATCATGATTATCTGGGTCATGAAGATCTTTTTTGTAAAGTTTTTCTGTGTATTTTTGCCACCTCTTCTTAGCATCTTCTGCTTCTGTTAGGTCCATACTATTTCTGTCCTTTATTGAGCTCATCTTTGCATGAAATGTTCCCTTGGTATCTCTAATTTTCTTGAAGAGATCTCTAGTCTTTCCCATTCTATTCTTTGCACTGATCACTGAAGAAGACTTTCTTATCTTTCCTTGCTGTTCCTTCCAAATCTGCATTCAAATGGGTATATCTTTCCTTTTCTCCTTTGTTTTTGGCTTCTCTTCTTTTCACAGCTATTTGTAAGGCCTCCTCAGACAACCATTTTGCTTTTTTGCACTTCTTTTTCTTGGGGATGGTCTTGCTCCCTGTCTCCTGTGCAATGTCATTAACCTCTGTCCATAGTTCATCAGGCATTGTGTCTATCAGATCTATTCCCTTAAATCTATTTCTCACTTCCACTGTAAAATTGCTAGGGATTTGATTTAGGTCATACTTGAATGGTCTAGTGGTTTTCCCTACTTTCTAAAATTTAAGTCTGAATTTGGCAGTAAGGAGTTCATGATCTGAGCCATAGTCACCTCCTGGTCTGGTTTTTGCTGACTGTATAGAGCTTCTCCATCTTTGGCTTCAAAGAATATAATCAATCTGATTTTGCTGTTGACCATCTGGTGATGTCCATGTTTAGAGTCTTCTGTTGTGTTGTTTGAAGAAGGTGTTTGCTATGACCAGTGCATTCTCTTGGCAGAACTCTATTAACCTTTGCCCTGCTTCTTTCTATACTCCGAGGCCAAATTTGCCTATTAGTCCAGGTGTTTCTTGATTTCCTACTTGGACATCTTTTTTTGGATGTTAATTCTAGAAGGTTTTGTAGGTTTCATGGAACCATTCACCTTCAGCTTCTTCAGTATTACTGGTCGGGGCATAGACTTGGATTATCATGACATTGAATGGTTTGCTTTGGAAATGAAAAGAGATCATTAGATTTCATCCAAGTACTGCATTTTGGACTCTTTTGTTGACCATGATGGCTACTCCATTTTTTCTAAGGGATTCTTGCCCACCATAGTAGATATAGTGGTCATCTAAGTTAAATTCACCCAATCCATTTTAGTTCACTGATTCCTAAAATGCTGACATTCACTCTTGCCGTCTCTTGTTTGACCACTTCCAATTTGCCTTGATTCATGGACCTAACATTCCAGGTTCCTATGCAATATTGCTTTTTACAGCATCGGACCTGCTTTCCATTACCAGTCAAATTCACAACTGGGTGTTGATTTTGTTTTGGCCCTGTCTCTTCATTATTTCTGGAGTTATTTCTCCACTGATCTCCAGTAGCAAATTGGGCACCTACTGACATTGGGATTTCATCTTTCAGTGTCCTACCTTTTTGCCTTTTCATACTGTTCATGGGGTTCTCAAGGCAGGAATACTGGAGTGGTTTGCCATTCCCTTCTCCAGTGGGCCTCAGTTTGTTCAGAACTCTCCACCATGACCCGTCCTTCTTGGTTAGCCCTACATGGCATGGCTCAAAATTTCATTGAGTTAGACAAGGCTGTGTTTCATGTGATTAGATTGGTTAGTTTTCTGTGATTGTTCTATTTAGTGGTCAATTAATAGACAGTCAGACCTGAGAATAATCATTTTCTTTATTTAGGAAACGAATACAATGGTGTGAAAAAAAATTAAAAGAAATTATTTTATTTCAATTAATTAAGTAATATTTATTGTTTACCATCTCTGGATGTGAAGGAGAAATGAGAAGGAATGGTTGCCAGATCCTGGAAAGAGAGCAGAGGTGAGCTATGGTCTTAAGTGGAAAGATGCAATGATGCCAATGTGCCCAGGTAGGAAGAACCTCCAAGCTTCATCTTTACCTTTTCTCATCTCTTGTCAGTCTCTCTTTAGCAGAAGCCACCTGAAACCTATGGTATGAGAGCCATTGATACAGTCTGTATGAATCAATCTACAGAATATACGGCAATGTTTAAGAGTGTTGAGAAGATCAAGAGGACAAATAGTGTATATCTAGCATTACTGATGGCTTTGCTGGTAGCTCATCTGGTAAAGAATCCCCCTGCAATGTGAGACACCTGGGTTTGCTCCCTGGGTTGGGAAGATTCCCCTAGAGAATAGAATGGCTACCCACTCCAATATTCTAGCCTGGGGAATTCCATGGGCTATATTCCATTTGGTCGCAAAATGTTGGATATGACTAAGCGACTTTCAATTCAGAGTACTACTGAACATCATTCTCAAGCCTGGAGACACAATGAGGAGTATGACAGAGAGCTTATTGTTTTGCAGGTGGACAGAGGGATAAACATACATGGCAGAGTGAGTATGCACATGGTACATGAGAATGGGAAACTAATCAGCCTAGGCCACTCAAGAAATGTACCCAAAAGAAGTAAAATCTTAAGCAGTAGGCATTAGGCATTACACCACTCAATGGGAGACATAGGCATGAGGTATTTTCCACAGGAGTGAAGATCACACTATGATATAAGAACTGAAAGTATTTAGTATTTCTGGCCAGGACATAGATTTTGAAAGGAGGAAGAGAGGAAGAGGTCATAGGGAAATGGAAAGAAAATTGAGGTCTATAGAGAGATTTAGATCACAGCCTAAGGTATATTTAAAACTGAGTTTAAAGAGAAACCTTTGAAAGAGGGTAATAAAATCTTTGTGTTTTAAAAAGATTGTCCTGATTAAAGAGAGACATGACTGAAGTCAAAACCAATTAAGATCTTACTGTTTTAATAAAATAAATGGCAATAGTGTGCAGAATTGAAATTGTTCCAGTGGGGTGGGTTTACATACATATTTAAGAAGTACTACAAACAAGTTTAGATGATTTATGGAGAAAGAGAGCAAGAAGAATCCCTCATCCCTGTTAGTCCAAACCTTACCTTAGGCTCACATATGTTTGGGACAGATGAAAAATATTCCTTAAAAGAAGTTTATTATTTACAGTTTCTACATATGGACTCTTTCTCAAGTTTATCTTTCATGAGATATTTGGGGATGCAGTCTGAGGTGTGTGGCAACAAGAACTGATTTGAAAATATAATAAAAAAAATCAGTCTTAGAATTTTATAAAAATATTTAAAATAATTTACATGGGGAAAAGAATACTTAGAAAATAGAAAAATATTCTGATACAATACCACAAGTATATATACAAAAAACACAATTATAATACAATAAGTTATTTCTCATAGTTCAGTCAATACATTCTTGCCATGAGGCTGAGAATAGAGACAAGTTCACATAAATGATATTTAAAATAAATCACTAGATAATAAAGCAAATTAAAGGACTATTTTCATATTTAGTAATTTTAAAATAAAGAAAAACATAAGCTATACAATTTCAAAAGTCTCTTCCCCATTCTTTTCTGCCGAATAAGGAAACCTTAGGTGTGTTGATTCTACAACTGAAAGGGAAGAAGTTGCTACCTTTTGGAGAGAAACAAATTACTCTTTGTAGAAGGGAGGATGAGATGTAGAAACAACAGAGGAATCAGGAATAGATTCAAAGAAATTAAGATTACATCCACAGTAATGCTGTAAATTCTATTCCAATCCCAAAGAAAGGCAATGCTAAAAATGCTCAAACTACCGCACAGCTGCATTCATCTCACACGCTAGTAAAGTAATCCTCAAAATTCTCCAAGCCAGGCTTTAGCAGTAGGTGAACCAAGAAATTCCAGATGTTCAAGCTGGTTTTAGAAAAGGCAGAGGAACCAGAGATCAAATTGCCAACATCCACTGGATCATCGAAAAAGGAAGAGAGTTCCAGAAAAACATCTATTTCTGCTTTACTGACTATGCCAATGGCTTTGACTGTGTGGATCACAATAAATTGTGGAAAATTCTGAAAGTGATGGGAATACCAGACCACCTGACCTGCCTTTTGAGAAACCTGTATGCAGGGCAGGAAGCAACAGTTAGAACTGAGCATGGAACAACAGACTGGTTCCAAATAGGAAAAAGAGTATGTCAAGGCTGTATATTGTCCCCCTGCTTACTTAATTTATATACAGAGTACATCATGAGAAATGCTGGGCTGGATGAAGCACAAGCTAGAATCAAGATTGCTGGGAGAAAAGTCAATAACCTCAGATATGCAGATGAAACCACCCTTATGGCAGAAAGTGAAGAGGAACTAAAAAGCCTCTTGATGAAAGTAAAAGAAGAGAGTGAAAAAGTTGACTTAAAGCTCAACATTCAGAAAATTAAGATCATGGTATCTGGTCCCATCACTTCAAGGGAAATAGATGGGGAAACAGTGGAAACAGTGCCAGACTTTATTTTTGGGGGGTCTCCAAAATAACTGCAGATGGTGACTGCAGCCATGAAATAAAAACACCCTTCCTCTTTGGAAGAAAAGTTATGACCAATGTAGACAGCACATTAAAAAGCAGAGATATTACTTTGCCAACAAAGGTCCATCTAAAGCTATGGTTTTTCCAGTGGCCATGTATGGATGAAGAGTTGGACTGTGAAGAAAGCTGAGCGCTGAAGAATTGATGCTTTTGAACTGTGGTGTTGGAGAAGACTCTTGAGAGCCTCTTGAACTGCAAGGAGATCCAACCAGTCCATTCTGAAGGAGATCAGTCCTGGGTGTTCTTTGGAAGGAATGATGCTAAAGCTGAAACTCCAGTACTTTTGCCACCTCATGTGAAGAGTTGACTCATTGGAAAAGACTCTGATGCTGGGAGGGATTGAGGGCAGGAAGAGAAGGGGATGACAAAGGATGAGATGGCTGGATGGCATCACTGACTTGATGGACGTGAGTTTGAGTGAACTCTGGAAGATGGTGAGGGGCAGGGAGGCATGGCATGCTGCAGTTCATGGAGTCGCAAAGAGTCAGATACAACTGAGTGACTGACCTGAACTGAACTGAATACTGTAAATTAGTATACCACATTCAGGCAAATGTTATCTTCATTTTACAAATGAGGAAGCTGAGACTCAGAGATTAAACAACTTGCTCAAGATTACTTGGCAATTAAATTGGATAGAACTAAGACTTGAATCCAGGAAATCAGTACTTCATAGGGCTTATTTAGGAATGTTGTATTCCCTATCATACTCAAGAGAAATGGAAAACATTATTACTAAATTATTAACATAATTGCCTATTAATAGTAGATAATGGTTGTTAACTCAGGTCATGTCTTTAGAATTTCTAACTTTCAAGATTCCTAGCATTCCTGCACAGTTTCCAGCTATGACCTGTAATTTGTTCTTACTGAGGGCTAATGATGTGGCAGATGGAAAAATCTGAGGTGGCACTTACAGTCCAGGAATTTCATATCTATTACCTTATATGCCAAAGCATAAAACCAGCAACTATAGCTAAGATATTTTGGAAACCAACATGTGTACAAAATCACTTTCACTATTAAAGTATTTCTTTGTTAGTAAAATGTTTAAACGTGGTATATTAGTCAGGGTTCTCTGCAGAAACAAAACTAGTAGGATAGATAGATAGATCTATTATAAGGAGTTATGGAGTCTGAGAAATCCCATGATCTGCTGTCTGCAAGCTAGAGAGCCAAGAGAGCTGGTGGTATAGATTGGTTGAAGAACAAAGGCCTGAGAACCAGAAATGCAAAGGACAGGAGATCAATGTTCCAACTCAAGCAATCATGCAGGGAGGGATGAGTGTTTCTTCTTCCATCTTTTTATCTCTTTTCAGCCCCTCAACAGATTGCATGATACACTCCCGTATTGGGGAGAGCAGATTTCTTTACTAGGTTCACTGATTAGAATGTTAATTTCATCCAGAGTCACCCTTATAGACACATCCAGAAACACTTTTTAATCTGGACACTCTGTGGCCAGTCAACTTGATATATAAAATTAGCCATTACAAGAGGTAAGCTTGGTTATATTTCCTTTTAGTTTATGGGAAAACTACCCAAACTGTGGGTTCTGGCCTAGAGTTTAATCCTGATACAATCATTTATTTGCTGACCACTGCTTTGATTTTCAACTCATTGGTTGAAATTGCAAAACAGCTTTTCTCTTTAGGCTAATTGCAGTAATTAAATAAAACACTATTTAATGTATCTAGTACAGTTCTTGGAAAATATCCTTATTTGATAAATATCAATTATCTGTCTCCTGAATTTGAATGTATTACTATAGATTACACCTAGTATTTAATCTAGCCATACAACTAAAAACTGTTCTTTTTAGAATACATACTAAGTATTAGATACTGCATAGTGTGTGAAAGTCACTCAGTCATGTCTGATTCTGTGACCCCATGGCCTATAGCCTGCCAGGCTCCTCTGTTCATGTAATTCTCCAGGCAAGAATAGCTGTTCATTTCTCCAGGTGATCTTCCCAATACAGGGACCAAACACAGGTTTCCCAAACTGTAGGCAGATTATTTAACACCTGAGACCCTACTTAACCCAAATGAGGAAATTAAGATCTAGGCACCATAAGTATAGATAATGGCTCAGTCGTGTGCTGAGTTAGTTGCTCAGTTGTGTCTGACTTTTGGGACCCCATGGACTGCAACCTGCCAGGCTTCTCTGTTTTGGAATTCTCCAGTCAAGAAAAGGAGTAGATTGTCATTTCTTTCTTCAGGGATCTTCCTGACTCAGGAGCAAACCTGGCTCTCCTGCATTGCAGATGGATTATTTACCGTCTGAGCCACTAGGAAAGCCAATAACATGATATAAAAAGCATATATTTCAAGGTCAGAGTAGAATTCAATAAATGACACATTTCTAACCTCATGACTACTTTTTGTTTGTTTGGAGGGGGGTAGTTGTGGTGTTTCCCAGGTGGTGCTAGTGGTAAAGAATCTGCCTGTCAATGCAGGAGATACAGGAGTTGCAGGTTCAGTCCATGGGTTAGGAAGATCCCCTTCAGGAGGACATGGTGACCCACTTCAGTATTCTTGCCTGGAGAATCCCATGGATAGGGGAACCTGGCAGGCTATAGCCCATAGGGGCAAAAAGAGTTGGACACCACTGAAGTGACTTAACATGCATACAGGAATTATTCTTCTTATTATTATTATGTAGAAACAAACTTTATTAAGTTCAGAATGTAGCCTGTAAACAAAACTCACAGATGAGTCATGTAGCACAAAACACGCACAGCTCTAACAGAGTAATCTTGGGATATCTTGCTTAAAAAGAGAACCTTCATGTTCATTAGCCCAGTCTCTACTCTTCTCTCATCTGATGAGGAATCTGCTTAAAATGAGAGAAGGGTAGATATCTGACCAGATTTTAGATTCTCCTAGACTTTGGAATGCAAAATTAGACAAGTGGCTCAGGATGAGGGAGCTTGGGTGTAAGAGAAAAGAATGAATTTTAGCAAAGCTGGTGAGGTTGCTATTCATAACACAGAGATTAATAGGGGATTTTGGCAAAATAAGACATTCTATATAAGAGAGTTGGAGAAAAACAAAAAGTGTTGCAGGAGGTCATGATCTGGACTACTTTAGTGTCCTTAGACATAAAGGATTTAAGAATCAAACCCATGTTTAGAGCTTGACGATGAGTCTTTAAATGTGCCATCAGTCTAGGACTAACACATGTTTAAGTCAATCCTTTAGTATTTGTTGTAGTATGAGGCTTTGGCTTAGAATTCACTGTTCAGCTGAATCCCAGATTAAACTTATTGCTCCATATCTGAGACAAGAATTATCCTTATCATCACTGCCCAACTCTTAGATTAATGGTCCACATAAACAAGGATGGGCCAGCCTAAGAGACAATGATTATTAGAATAAAGCCAGGAAACAGAAAGGCATTGATTTCCCAAATTCTGAGATCAGGTTTTCATAATTAGGAGAGAAAGTTTTTCTAGGCTAGATGTATCAGAGAATTAAATTCATCTAGTAATATGATTTGACTAACTTAAGGCTATCTTTCAATGTCCTACCTCACTCTTGAGTTGCAAACTGAATTATCCATCATCTCAATATTAATGGACATCCAATTTCTAAAGATTTATTTTTAGAAAGCCTATAGGTATTTTGTAACAATGTTGCTTGATAGTTAATCTAGTTTCAATAGTTAAAAGCTATTGCCAGTTTCCAGACACACATGGTTAAGGTTATAAGACTAAATATTAAGTAACATTGATCTTAGATACAATCAACTATTTACCAGAAATTTGGGGAAAAACCTAAAGTAAGTTGTGTGCCAGTAATCCCCCGGTGGCTCAGATGGTATAGAATCTGCCTGCAATGTGGGAGATGTGGGTTCAGTCCCTGGGTTGGGAAGATCTCCTGGAGAAGGGGATGGCAATCCACTCCTATATTCTTGCCTGGAAAATTCCCATGGACAGAGGAGCTTGGCGAGCTACAGTTCATGGGGTAGCAAAGAGTTGGACACAACTGATGAACTAAGCACACACACACAGTCAGAGAAAGTAACTTTAAGTCATGATTAGGAAACCTCAATTTGACACAAAAATGTAAGACAGATAATAAGCACTTACAATAATACAATGTCTTAGTGAGAACATTGTGAGAATTCCTGATTTGTAGCAAAGTTGAACAAAACTGTAGATGAACAGGGAAACCACAAATTGTTATCAGAATCTGAAGCATAAAAAAAGGCTCATGGAATTGAATCCTTAACCCTTGGGGTCTGTTCTAGCTTGGGATAGTTAGGATCAGAATTGAATGAAACTGGAGAAGGCAATGGCACCCCACTCCAGTACTCTTGCCTGGAAAATCCCATGGACAGAGGAGCCTGGTAGGCTGCAGTCCATGGAGTCGCTAAGAGTCAGAGACAAATGAGTGACTTCACTTTCCCTTTTCACTTTCATACATTGGAGAAGGAAATGGCAACCCACTCCAGTGTGCTTGCCTGGAGAATCCCAGGGACAGGGGAGCTTGGTGGGCTGCCGTCTATGGGGTCGCACAGAGTCGGACACAACTGAAGCGACTTAGCAGCAGCAGCAGTAAGAATCTAGCAGAGATTGCTTAGTATGGAAAATCCATGTACTTGGTGTCAGATATGACCAACCTAGACAGCATATTCAAAAGCAGAGACATTATTTTTCCAACAAAGGTCCATCTAGTCAAGGCTATGGTTTTTCCAGTGGTCATGTATGGATGTGAAAGTTGGACTGTGAAGAAAGCTGAGCACTGAAGAACTGATGCTTTTGAACTGTGGTGGTGTTGAAGAAGACTCTTGAGAGTCCCTTGGACTGCAAGGAAATCCAACCAGTCCATTCTGAAGGAGATCAGTCCTGGGTGTTCTTTGGAAGGAATGATGCTAAAGCTGAATCTCCAATATTTTAGCCACCTCATGCGAAGAGTTGACCCATTGGAAAAGACTCTGATGCTAGGAGGGATTGGGGGCAGGAGGAGAAGGGGACGACAGAGGATGAGATGGCTGGATGACATCACTGACTCGATGGACGTGAGTCTGAGTGAACTCCGGGAGATGGTGATGGACAGGGAGGCCTGGTATGCTGTGATTCATGGGGTCACAAAAAGTCAGACACTGCTGAGCGACTGAACTGAACTGATGATACAAGTATATAAGTAGAAAGAAGTTTTCCTTTCATTTCAAAGGGAGATAGTAAGACATAGAGAGACCAGACAATAAGTAGAAGACCCTAGAGATCCTTTGTTGTACTGATATCATAAACAGAGGAGATGGCAATAAAAAGCTTGCCAGAAGCACACCAGTTAAACTCTCTTTTGAGCTTTTGACCTTAATAGAGACATGACCCAAACTTTTGGTCAATGTAGACTATATGCAGGTCAGGAAGCAACAGTGAGAACCAGACATGGAACAACAGACTGGTTCCAAATAGGAAAAGGAGTACGTCAAGGCTGTATATTGTCAACTTGCTTACTTAATTTGTATGCAGAATGCATCATGAGAAATGCTGGGTTGGATAAAGCACAAGCTGGAATCAAGATTGCTGGAAGAGATATCAATAACCTCAGATATGCAGATGAAACCACCCTTATGGCAGAAAGTGAAGAGGAACTAAAAAGCCTCTTGATGAAAGTGAAAAAGGAGAGTGAAAAAGTTGGCTTAAAGCTCAACATTCAGAAAATGAAAATCATGGCATCCGGTCCCATCACTTCATGGGAAATAGATGGGGAAACAGTGGAAACAGTGTTAGACTTTGTTTTTTTGGGCTCCAGAATGACTGCAGATGGTGACTGCAGCCATGAAATTAAAAGATGCTTACTCCGTGGAAGGAAAGTTATGACCAACCTAGATAGCATATTCAAAAGCAGAGACGTTACTTTGCCAACAAAGGTCCGTCTAGTCAAGGCTTTGGTTTTTCCAGTGGTCATGTATGGATGTGAGAGTTGGACTATGAAGAGAGGTGAGCGCTGAAGAATTGATGCTTTTGAAGTGTGGTATTGGAGAAGACTCTTGAGAGTCCCTTGGACTGCAAAGAGATCCAAACAGTCCGTTCTAAAGGAGATTGGTCCTGGGATTTCTTTGGAGGGAATGATGCTAAAGCTGAAACTCCAGTACTTTGGCCACCTCATGCGAAAAGTTGACTCATTGGAAAAGACTCTGATGCTGGGAGGGATTGGGGGCAGGAGGAGAAGGGGACGACAGAGGATAAGATGGCTGGATGGCATCACCGACTTGATGGACATGAGTTTGAGTGAACTCTGGGAGTTGGTGATGGACAGGATGGCCTGGCGTGCTGTGATTCATGGGGTCGCAAAGAGTCGGACATGACTGAGCGACTGAACTGAACTGACAGACTGAAAGTCAGTGTGCACAATAATAAGAAGAGCCCTTTGCAAACATGCACAACAAAATAAGAGCCATCCTAGCAGCTTTCTCTAGTAATCCACAACCTGTGAGACAGAGGTAAATTCTATGTTAAAGCTA
This sequence comes from Redunca redunca, assembly GCA_006410935.1. Lineage (NCBI taxonomy): Eukaryota > Metazoa > Chordata > Mammalia > Artiodactyla > Bovidae > Redunca > Redunca redunca. The sequence continues at coordinate 128,621 of SJYQ01000700.1, read as the reverse complement.
AAGATAATAATAGAGACACTTATACAGTGATCACTGCCTGCCAGGAATTTGACTTAGTCATTTATTTAATCCTAACAAACCCAGAAATAGGTACTACTACTATCCCCTTTCTATGGATGAGTAAACTGAGGCAAAGCGGTCCTAAGTAACTTGCCTAAAGTCCACAAAGTATTTAAGAAATAAGGCTGTCATTTAAACTAGAGCATCCTGCCTCTGTAATACAGATAGAAACATTTTTAAAGAGTCTAAAAGACCAGTGGCCTAAACAGACCAAAAAAAAAAATCTAATTACATAACAATGAGAAATAAGCCCTTCACAGCTAGCAAAGTAACTCCTTTCTACCAAATTCTCAGAGGCGTATATACCTTAGAGTTAATTGCTTCACCTTGCCTAAAACCCAGTGCTCAAATTCCCTCAGGATCCAGCATGGTGCTTCAGTCATCAGTCAAGATTTCAAGCAGCACAATGGAAAAGTAGGTATTCTCAGGCTACAGATTCAGTGCATCATCACACTCTTAGATATATCTGAATGCCAGCTTTTTTTTAGTAGCCTGAAACTTTTGCAATAAAGAAATTAAAGACCAAGAGATAAGAAAAGCCATCAGGAAGACCTACATTGTGATGATAAACAAAACTTTTTTTGGCACATTGCCTATGCTAGAAAATAAAAGCAGTAAGCAGAATTTAGGAAATATCACAGTACACAATGGAAATAAATAGATAAGAAAAAAAAAAGCAAAGGTATTACTGCATAAAGGTCGGACTCAAAAAGTCCAAACTATAAGTAATAAAATATTTTAGAAAGAAAAAGCATAATAGAAGAAACATATGTAAATAAAAGAGGAAAAGCATATTCTAAAGTATATTTAGAGATTGTTCTAAAAACCGAGAGTACATACCATGTTCTAGACAAATATAAAAAATAAAATCACACTTTAAAATGGCCTAGTGAAATTAGAAACTTCAAAGATATAGAATTCTACAAGCATGAAGAGGGCAAAAAAGCCCTTTTCTTCTGTGTAAGAAAAGAAAAGCCAGGCATTTTTGCAACCCTGAAAGACAGAAGGAAATGGGGCAATGACTCTAGTGTTCTGAAGGAAAATGTTTTGATCTAAGAATTATATATCCCGTCAATTTGTCATTCATCCATGTAGACAGGAAAAAGCAACTTCTTGATGTGCAGGGGTTTAATTCTATGCCAAACTTTTTGTGTTCTTCTCAAGATAAACTATTACACTGCCAGAAAATCTATTCCAAACTGAGAAAATTTGAATCAAATTATAATGAGAACATTGTGATTGAAAATAATTGACAGATTGAGCAATAAAATCTGTTAACTCTATTCAGATAAAATTTAATAGTATTTTGAATCTGATTAAAAACTGATACTAATTTTTCTTTAAAATTTGACAAAAAAAACAGAAGTCATAGAGTTTAGGATTTCAAATGAGAAATGTGTGTTGTTGAGAAAGTGTTTTGAAGAGTTAGAGACATCTAAAAGTCTTCACATTTATGAAAGAAAGTAAAAATTTTTAAAACTGACTCCAGTGATAAATTAAATATAAATTTAAGCATGTTCTTGTAAAATTTAAGGTAAACATTAGCAGAATTAAAACAAATACTGGAAGAAATCAGATAAGACAGATTCAGCATTTTGCAACCTATATAGAGCTACCTTACTTCACCTTCTAAATTGATTTTAATCTATTTGCTTTTCTTAGAATCCACTTAGAATTCCAAGAGAGACTATTTATATGGATTTTTATTCATTTGGGTTTGGTAAGAAACTGGAAACCCAAATCAGGCAATTCCAGAGAAAAAGTTACACAGCATTGCATAGTTAGAATGACTTGGCCATAGAGAACTGCAGCTCTCTTAGGAGAAGTTCAAGCTTGGTCTCACTTTAGTGAGCAAGGTACCTGCCTACAAGAGGCCAAGAAGCAGCTGAACGGGTGGACCTTGTACACCAGTACATACATACACATGTATATTCTTATGCATGAAGCTTGGTGTTACATGACTGGCTTACATAAAAACTACACTTCTTTTCTTTCAGTTTGGCATGTGCTGCAAATTAGGATCTTATAAAAATCAGACCAATTACCAATCAGCCTAGAAAGAAAATCAATCATATTATCTCTCAGTGTTCAACAATCTGAGATAATATAGGCTACATTGATTCAGTTAAACCCTTTGGTTCAGAACTGCTGTGGAGACAGGCATGAACCAGCAACGAAGAACAGTAAGAACACGTTAGAGGATGCAAATGTAACATGATTATGTACATGTGCACACACACACACACAACATGGATGGGGTTGCTGGACATAAAACCATAATTTCCAGTTTGAATGATGTGTACAAGAAGTGTATGGTCATGGCTGAGATGTAAATTGGTGACTTGGAAAAATAAATAAAATATTAAAATATATTATAATTTTAACAGTCAGAACAATAAAAGGAGAATTAAAAAAGAGAGAGAAAATAAAGGCAATGAGGTGGGGTGGGATTGGAGACCTGGAGATTAATTAATTAAGATTAATTAAAAAAAAGATTAATCCAAATTCAAAAAAAGATAAGTTAAAAGGGAATAGATAGGTAATGGCAATAACTAAAAAGTCATTAAAGAAATCCCCTAAGATGAAAAAACCCTTTTCCATATTGAAGGGGTTCACTGTGTTCCAAGAAGGAATGATTAAAAAATACGTATGGATAGACATGCACTGGTATTGTTTTTTTTAATTCTAAAAATAATGGGAAAAAATTACATGTTTCTGGAGAGAAAGGATAAATTTCTGACAAAGGTGCATGCATGTTAAGTTGCTTCAGTCATGTCCCACTCTTTGCGACACTGTGGACCACAGCCCACCAGCCTCCTCTGTCTACAGGACTTTCCAGGCAAGAATACCAGAGTGGGTTGCCATTTCTTTCTCCAGGGGATCTTCCTGACTCAGGGTTGGAATCCACGTCTTTTACGTCTTCTGCATTGGCAGGCAGGTTCTTTACCACTAGTACCACCTACGGAGCCTTGACAAAGGCAAAAGAATCAAATTGTCCTGAGACTTCTTATCTGCAACATTGCAAGTCATAAAAAGAACATTATTTACACCTATTTTACAGATTTTTAAGGGCCAGGAATCTAATCCAGTAGTCCTATGAACAGACAGAGTATTCACCTATTAGAGTAAACACTGTATTTGTGCATGTGCAATAATTAAAAAAAAAATTACCCACGTACCCCAAACTATGGAGAAGGCAATGGCACCCCACTCCATTACTCTTGCCTGGAAAATCTCATGGACGGAGGAGCCTGGTGGGCTCCATGGGGTCACTGAGTCGGACACAACCGAGTGACTTCACTTCCACTTTTCACTTTCATGCATTGGAGAAGGAAATGGCAACCCACTCCAGTGTTCTTGCCTAGAGAATCCCAGGGACAGGGGAGCCTGGTGGGCTGCTGTCTATGGGGTCGCACAGAGTCGGACACGACTGAAGCGATTTAGCAGCAGCAGCAGCAGCAGCAGCAGAACCCCAAACTAAGAAAATAATTAAGAACAGATACCAGCTGAACTCCAGCAAGTCAGAATAGATACCTTAAAGAGGGAGAAGGTGTATTCAACTCCACATAATATAAGCATTTGTTGTTTTTTTTTTAGTTGCTAAGTTGTATTGATTCTTTGTGACCTCATGGACTATAGCCTGCCAGGCTGCTCTGTCCATAGCATTTTCCAGGCAAGAATACTGGAGTGGGTTGCCATGCCCTTCTTCAGGGGATCTTCTGACCCAGAGATCAAACCCAGACCTCCCACACTGCACGCAGATTCTTTACTGTTTGAGCTACCCAGGAAGCCCATTAATGCTAAGTATCTTGAGTTTGATCATGGTTTTGTGGCTACATAGAAGGCTGTCCTTATTCCTAGGGCATGCTGAACTATTTTGGCTTGGAGTATCATAATGTTTACAACCAAAGTTTTATTTAAATGTTAACAATTGGTTAAGAGGTAGGCAAATATTCATTCTACTATTCTCACAACTTCTTTATGAGTTTAAAACCCTTCAAAATAAAAAGTTAAAATTGAAAAATTTATTAATAAATTACCTAAACAGAACAAAATCTCTTGAACACAACAAATCCTGGATTAGGGTATTGTTGCTATTGTTCAGTAGGCTACATTGTGTCTGACTCTTTTGTGATCCCATAGGTTGTAGCCCACCAGGGGATTTCCCAAGCAAGAATACTGGGGTGGGTTGGCATTTCCTTCTCCAGGAGATCTTCCTGACCCAGGGATCAAACCTGCCTCTCCTCCACTGGCAGGCAAATTCTTTACCATTGAGCCACCAGGAAAGCCCAGACTAGGGTGTTACCCAATTCTAAAACTGGGGTAGGAGAAATAGGCTTCCAATTGTTAGGAAACTACAAGGTTCTTCCTTGGGATCACAAGAAAATGTGTCCCTATTATGCAGGAGAAGATGGGTTCATATTTTAGCCCTTGCCTTCCCCATCACTCTGACTCCTACTGCATAAACAGCTAGATTTCTTTTCTATTCCCTATATTCTGCTAAATGTAAAATATGAACTCCAGATTTCCAGAATGTCCACCACTAATTGTGTCCATTTAGGAAAATTTAAAACTGGTCTGGAGCCAGCCTCTCTAGTGACACTTGAGATAAATCACCATGCCAACCAGTGAGGTAAAAGGAAAAAAAGCACTAGGAAACATTACATCTTATAAGTTCTTAGTTGTGCTGCCATAAGAATCTTTTAAAAATAATCAAGTTAACACTAAATTTAATGAATTTGTATGCTATGAAAAATGATATAATTCATTTGGAAATTCACTAAGCTCTCTTTGAGAAAATGGATACTATATATGTATATATTCACTGACACCTGGCATGTCTGAGATCGTGTATACCAAATCTTAGCCTGGAGGGAATTTTTACCAAGAAGTTATAAACCTCTGAAAATAGAGGTTAATAGGAAATGCTGAAACATCTTTAATGACAAGGTTGCTACGGCAACAATATAAGCTTACCACTAGCATCAAATATCTGCTGCATTTAGGGTTCCTTGTCTCCTTTGATAAATTTTCCCTGAGCGAAATAAAAGCATCAATTGACTAGCTCGGGAAGACTTTTCTCCCCGTGTCATAGAATCACTGACTTAGTGTGTAATTAGATGAGTTAGTCAGACAGGAAGAAGATAGAGAAAGAACCAGAGTATGCCCAAACCACCATTTTCCAATGTAACTAGGGCATTGTGTGTAATACTTTTAAGAAGCAAGGCCAAAGCAGGAGTAAAAAATAAAACAGCTGAATTAGCCTGCAAAAAGGAATCATGCACAGCTTTTGTTTGGAAAGGGCTCAAGCAATAGGCCAAATGCATTTCTAAGGGATTTTTTAAAATTCATTTTTAGCAGTTCTAGAGCAGTAGTTCACAGATTGTGATCCACAGTGCTCTTCTATGTGGTCAGCAACCTGGTCTCTTGTGGGGCTGTTTCTCATGTTATTATGTGGTCCTTCTGTTTCTGGTGACTACGCTCATTTTTCTAATCAAAGCCAGCTATCATTTTGTTGGCACCCCATCCAGAACCACATCATTCCTCTTGTTAATTCCGGGGGAGGACTCTGGACATTGCAAACAGAATGGGAATAACTGATCTAAAATTGTTTTGATATCTTTACTTAATTGGAAGGGATCATTTTTAAGTAATACGAGCACATTGCCATGACTTTCAACCCTTTGTCTATATTTAGTTATCTCAAAGGTATAGAAAAAGTGAAGTGATTCTTATTTTGCAGGTGATGAAACTGAAAAAGCAAAAATTAAGTTGTACCCTTCAGACCCAGAACAATGGAACATAAATACAAGCCAATTTCTTTAGGCTTTGCTCTTCAATGGTAGACATAGTTCAGTGAGTCCAAATCAGAGCCTTTACTCATCTGTAGGGACTTTAAAGCAAGTACAACTATGGTACACTCACCTGGATAAGAGAGTGCAAGATTGGTTAAGATGCTGTGGAAACAGTACATTAAAAGATTTAGCATTTACAGTGGAGTGGTTTTAAATGAACCCTTAAGTTCAGCCTTAAGAACAAGGCTGTAATCAATTCCAGAGAGAAGGGTTATTTTTCATGACCCTCCAGCAGGATCCACACTGAGCAAAATAGACAATACCTTTTAAATTAATCCAGACAGTTTTGGGGGCAGAGGCTACAACTGTCCTCCAAAAAAACAATCCGTTCCTTCATCTTCCAGCAATGCCAATTTGCTTCCCACTCTCCCTAGGTGGTAACTAGGTCCCAGCACATGAAACTTGGGTAGAACTAGATTCGGGTCTTGGGACACTTGTGTGCTCACCTTCATGCTATTTTCTTCTTCTGACAAGCTGAACATGATTTAGTTTGAACCATGTGGATGAGAATAATATTCTAGGGGATGACAGAGCAACAAGATGGAAAAGCGTTTAGACTCTTACTTCTAACCTGCCCGTTATCCAAGGTGTATGATGAGAGAGATTAATTTCTATTTTTTATAAGCAATTATATGTTTGGCCCCTTTTTAAAACAGTTTAGCCTACGTTAATATTCCTTCCAGTGGTAGGATTTCAAATGCATAATAAGACTATGATTGCTTATTTCTATTTTTGGTCATATAGGCAACTTTGCACTTTCTGAGTAGTTAAAAAATAGGAAGGAGGTGACTTTGGAGAGCGCATTTTAGCTACTGCAGTTCTCTCCTGGATAACTGAAACTAATGTGCCCAAACTCAATTCGACATTTTTAAATGAATGTCTAAAATGATGGAATCGAGAGCATGTGTGAATGACATTAAGTGGTTGGTATTGCTTACATCTTGGAAGCCAGGAATAGTTCAGTGTGAGCTTGATAAATTAGAGAAATTGGCAGGAAAAACTCAAGGAAGTAAAATAGGGTAAGGGCAAGATGTGAAAACCAGAAGCCAGAAACAAAATGCAGAGATTAAAGATAGGGGCTGTCTGCCTAAGTGCAGCTACAACAGAAAGTCTGGAGTGATTGCAAACCTGAGTGAATACCGGTCTGCAAGACAGTGCTGTTATTTAAAAGACTAACTCGGTGATATATTAGCGAGAGTATGACAAGCCAGGTCTGGGAAGTGATACTTCCTCTGTATTGGCACTGGTGAAGACCTGATTAAAGGATCGTGTCCAAGTTTGTTCTCAACACTTTAAGAAGAATGCAGCAGAACTGGAGAGAGTCCAGCAAAGAATGACACAAATAATAAAGGGATAGGAAAATAAAACCTGAGAAGAAAGGTTCATAACTAGGATTGTTTAGGCTGCAGGAAAAGGGAGACTGAAGGGTGACTTAATATTAGTTTAAACATATGTCTGGCTATTATAATGAACGTGTTGACTAGCTGCTTCACATGGACCTAATGAGAAGTTGAAAGAGGGACATTTACACTGTAGCCTTAGATTGGCTTAGAAAAAATCATTTTGTGGAAGAAAAAAAAAGTTATTTTACACAGAAACACTCTGTGAAAGGATTTGTTGCAATAGTGTTTCTTCAAGGCAATGGACATTTATGTGGCATTACAGCTGAAAAGACTGAGCCAGACATGTAGGTAGGTCACTTTTATCTTCAGAAGGGATAAATGAAAAGGGCTGAATGGGTGTATTTTGTAAGGCCGCTGCCACAAGGGGAAAAAAATGTTGACATCCATTAAACACATTTCCACTTTCAACCTTATTTTTCTATTTGTGATTGGATGGAAAGAAAACAGAAAAGGATATTTGGGATTTGAATTTCTCCTCTCCCATTTGCCCAGGTAGGATATGAAACGTGAATAAATGCCAAATGTTCACCCAACACAAAGGGAGGGGTGGGGGTTGCCCTTGAATGAGGTCTGATCTAAAGCAATAGTTCTCAAAATGTGATCCAAGGATCCGCTGGGTGTAGCTGAGACATTCTCAGGACTCTGCAAGGTCAAAACTGGTTTTATATAAATACTAAGGTATTATTTGCTGTTTCCACTGTAATAACTTTTATACTGATGATGTAAAAGCAATGGTAGATAAAACTGTTTGTGCCCTAGCAGGAACTAAAGCAGAACACCAAACTATGATAGGAATCATCGTTTCCTTCACTGAGAGGTACTCAAAAAAGCAATGCCAATTTCCCCTCAAAAGTGTTGATGTTACAGTAAAAATTATTAATTTCATGAAATCTTGCCCTTTATTTTGTCTCCTTTTAATATTTAGTGTGAAAAAATGGGAAGGATGGGAAAGGAAATTCTGCTACAGACTGAAGCTTGTTTCTCGTGTCAGAGAAAAGTGCTTGCGTGGCTGTTTGCATTGTGAGTTGAACTACTTGCATTTTCCATGGAACATCATTTTTACTTAAAAGAACGATTGGCAGACAAACTTGGTTATTCACGCTCCAAGTATTTGGCAGACATCTCACTGAAAATGAACCAGGTAAACTTGTCACTTCAAGGAAAAAATGCAGCATTTGTTGTCAATGATAAGATCTGAGCTTTCGAGTCAAGAAGAAATTTAAAATTCTAATTTTAAGAGTTAGAATTTGGTAAAACATTTAATTTGGATAGCTTCCCAATACTTAAGTATTTTTCTCATGAGATGAGTGGGAGTGATTTTTTTTTTTTTTTATTGTATAAGGAAATGTGTCAACATTTGAAAATTTGTATTACTCTATAAGTTAATATTTTATAAACATCCAGTGTATGGATAAGAGATCCATCCAAAATGCAAGTTAGTCAAATAATTTTAATATAGTTAAGTATGAAGAGTTTGTGATACAGTTTCAGATTCCACATTGCAACTTTCCTTAACAAACTATCATATCAATTCATGGTATAATATCAAGGAATATCCACAGTTATCTATTAAAATAGCCCTTCCTTTTTTTTACAACTCTGTATCTACATGAGGCCAGATTGTCTTCATGTGCTTCTAAACAACATTTTTCAAAACGCTGAATACAAAAGTAGATATCGCCCTTTCTCACTGTTTTTTTTGTTTGTTTGTTTTAGAAAAAATGTTCAAACAAAAGTGTGATATATATTATGTCTTGGGTTCATTATTATGTTAAAAAAATCAGTAAATATTTTAAACACTTCTCAGTTTTAATCCCTTTTATGGTAAATATTAATATGCATAACTCACATAAATATAAAGTTCTTTAGATTTCTCAGTGATGTGTTAGTAAAAAAGGTACCAGAGTCCCAAAAGTTTGATAACAGCTAAAGATTTACTTTATGTCTCATGCTTCTCTGTATTATATTATTAGACAGTTATTCTCAAGTAGTTCTTGTTGAGCTAGGTTCTCACCCGTGTGATTGTGTATAGGTGTACGAGGATTATGTTAGCTGGCTGGATCATTCTTTAGCTGACACTTGCCTCTTTCTGATATAAGCAGCAACTGTTTACACCCTGGGCCTGGCTGAGTAGGTATTTGATAATAGAAAGGTAGTTAACTCATCAGGCTTCCCAGGCGACTCAGTGGTAAAGCATCCATTTGCCAATGCAGGAGACATGGGTTCGATCCCTGAGTTGGGAAGATCCCCTGGAGAAGGAAATGGCAACCCACTCCAGTACTCTTGCCTGGGAAATCCCACAGACAGAGGAGCGTGGCGGGCTACAGTCTACGGGGTCTCAAAAGAGTTGGACAGACTGAACGACTAAACAACAGTCATCTCATCAGGTGTGTTTAGGTTCATAATGACCAAAAGGGAGAATAAACACTAACTCATTCATCAGATCCTTCAATTACTAGTGATACCTACTTGGTCATTATACTTTCTTTTGGCCTTTAAGGGATTCCCAGGAACATGTCACTTTCCTGTGAGCACATCATGGAGTTTGTGAAGTTAGGTAGCATTCTCAGTGTGATACACACTTCATCCATAAGCAAATTTAACAGTCAACCACTTTACAAATGGAGAGGATCAAATTCCCTAATACAGTCTAGGTCTTCTAAATTGTATTAAGTGCTGTGTATAAGCCAAATAAGATCCCTGTTTCACAGATGCCCTGGATTCCACATTCCTTCTTTTCCTCTATCTGCAGCTGTTGACTAAGTTAACATAAATCTGATCATATGGATGAGAATGTTTGGGAGACTGACTTTGGACTTCAAACTTAGGAAGAGTGTCTGATTTTAAAGTTTGTTGAAAGTATTTTCAAGATTATTTTCCAATATTTGAAAATAATGGTAATAGATGTGGTAGAGTAGGTTTCCCAGGAAGTAGGCTCTGAGATAAAGAGTTTCACATAGATGTTTCACTTTTAGGGAGCAAAATCTTTTAAGGCAAAGGAGGCTAGATTGGGAAGTGGGAAATATTGTGAGAAAGTGATCTTAGGCAATTCCATGGGAGTTTCTTCAGCTGGGATGGCCCTTTAGAGTTGTCTTGAACTCAGGAAAGGGGGCCAGACCACTGAATCTTGAGCATATTAATACGTTGACTCTGGGGAGGGAACTGTAAACTTTTGTGAAACCAGAAAGGGACTTAGCCATGATGGGTCAGCAGTTGACATTCCTGATATCTGGGAGAATGAATGCCTCATTCCTGAAGGATTTGGGTGACACATCACGGCATCCATTATAATCAACATTCTGTATATTCTTAATTTCGTTTCCTTGTAAATTAATGTGCTAATATGAAAAACTGGAATTTCAATTCCTCAAGAATGTTTTCATTATCTAATCTATCAGTAAGGATATCATAAAATGTAGTGAAAACAAAACAGAAATTAGGAAAAATGTCCTCTGGAAAACATCTCTGAAATTGAAGCAAAAAACAATTTCACATCTGTTATGAGGATACTAAAATGGGGAGTAGTTTATTCTTTGAGAAGAGCTAATCTCAAACTTTAGCTCCCCCAAACATTCACTGATACTATGACATTATTAAGATTCCATCAATCAGATCAACTGTCTTACATTTTACTATTTTCTCAGGACCTGTAAAGAAGGCCTGCTGTTATGGAAAAGGAAATCTTGATAATGCCAATATAGAAAGTTTAGGAAGAATGGGAGGAAACTTTAAAGTTTATCTAGTTCAGGTTCCATATTTTACATATATGAGGTGATAACAGCTGATCATTAAATGTTTGCATTGATTCCAAAGTTGTGTTATTCAAATACAAGTGCCCTTTTTTATCTTCACTAATTTCTGCAAGGCAATTCTGGTGTTCATTTTACAAATGAAGTAACTGAAACTTGTAGAGTTCAGGCTGTATTCCCAGGTCACATATCCAGTTAGTAGCTGAGAGGAATTAATACTCAGTTCTGTTTGATTTGACCTTCAAACCCACACTTAAGTACTGAAGTATGCTACTTAGATAAGAGACTTTTTTTTTTTTTAAATTCAAAAACAGCACTGATATCCCTTCCCTAAGTGAAGAAAATGAATGTATCAGCAATATAACTTTTGCCATTCAACGGGTGGCTTTCTTGAGTCATTTTCAGGTTTATGGAAGCACACTGTCACTTGCTAAGTTGTGTACAACTCTGCACTCCCATGAAATGCAGCACACCAGGCGCCTCTGTCCCTCACTTTCTTCCAGAGTCTGCTTAGATTCATGTCCACTGAGTCAGTGATGCTCTCTAACCACTTAATCCACTGCCGCCCCTTTGCCCTTTGCCCCAGCATCAGGGTCTTTTCCAATGAGTTGGCTGTTCTCATTATGTGGTTAAAATATTGGAGCTTCTGGAAACATATTATGCTATCAGTTCCGATATATTTGTAATTGCAAATGTCCCTCCTAACTGTCCTTTCTAAAGTGCAGTCAAAAGTAAGGGCCACATGCAAATTTTCTCCATGAACCTGGGTAATCTTGATATTGTAGAGATTCTATTGCCTCTTTGGGCACATGGTGTTTGAAAGGAGTCAGAAAGTCAGAGCATTAAAGCAATAAATTAGTGAATTTCAATCACAAATTTTTCTTGTTTGTTTTTTATCTTATGAAAACTGTTACTCAGGCTATATGTTTCCATCTTTTCCTCTTATTTGCTCATTTAAGTCTGTTCTTGTAGCTTTTTTTTTTTTTTAGAAATTTTTATTGGGGTATGTTCTAAATTCATAAAAGTATATTATACATACTTTAAANTTTTATTGGGGTATGTTCTAAATTCATAAAAGTATATTATACATACTTTAAAAAAATCATAGTATATTATATATATAGAAAATGCAGCATATATAAAAAGGTTTATATATTATACCTGTACAGCTTGATGAAGTTTTAAAATCTGAAAACATCCATGCAGTCAAACATTTTGTATTCTTTTTAACTTGATGTCCTATGTATCAGCATTATTTGTTTGGAGAGGCAAAAGCCATATTAGCATGATGTATTCTGGCCTTCTTCCCTCCTCCCCTACTTCCCAACCCTGGATAGAGGCAAATGGCTAGTTATCTCAGGTTTTATAAGGAGAAAATCAAGGAGTTTCTTTTAATAAGATAAAGATAGGAAGAGCTAAAACTAAATTTTGGGACAGATTGAAGAATAATTTGAAAATCTCAGGATGCAAATATGTTGTTACGGAAAAGACTTGAAAGAAAGGGGGTTAGGAGAAAATGGTATTCATCTATTTCAGTGGTTCTGGAAAAAGTAATTTTGGATAGAGTATAATTGTGAGAAATATTGCAAGTGTGGAACAGTAGAATATGTCAACTGCTGGGCATAACTGCAGAGAAGAGTGAGGAGGCAAGGCTGGCTCTGATGTCTGAATCCTGGGTATCTGAGAAGACAACAGGGAAGCACTGGAGCGAAATGGGAACTGAAAGAGAATGGTTTTGAGAGAACATAGTGGAGAATTTCAATATAGTACAGTACCAATAATGTAAATTACTTTACCAAGAACAAGAAGAGTGACAGTGGAAAAGTTATCATTGGATTTACTTATTGGAACCGAAAGCAGATCACAAGGAGTGAATAGGTAACAAAAAAGTGGAAACAAGGAAGTGTAAACTACCCTCTCCATTCAAGAAAACTTTCAAGAAAAGAAAGAAAAGAACAAATCAAGGAAATGTCTAGGCCAGGAAAAAACTTGCTTGGGGGCCTGTGTGCACGCAAAGTTGCTTCAGTTGTATTTGACTTTGAAACCCTATGGACTGCAGCCCACCAGACTCCTCTGTCCATGGGATTCTCCAGGCAAGAGTATTGGCATGGGTTGCCATTCCCCTCTCCAGGGGATCTTCCTGATCCAGGGACCAAATCCATGTCTCCTGCATTGCAGGTGGATTCTTTACCACTGAGCCACCAGGGAAGCCCCTTCTTATGAGGATATGTAGATGAATGATATGATAAAATCTTAGGGAAAAAGTTAACATGGGAGACGAGAATACTTTTTTATGAGATCAGCATGAAAAGTTGAGATTTTTGATGAAGAGAAGGAAAGAGGAGGAATCAAGTTTGACCTTGAATTTCTCTAGAAACCAAGAGAACTAGAAGAAATTACATAAGAAATCTTGGAATTGACACTACAGGGAATACAGAGGACTGTAAATCATTGACGAGAACCAGTACCGTTAAGCAGCAGTGCAGACCCAACTTACTTTGAGAGCTCAGAACTGTAGTGGAACCAGTCAACCTGGCTTTGTGATTTTCTTAGGCAATATTTGGCAGCCTGGGACTGGGAGCTGAGAAGGCAAATGATGGCATTTACCCATTCCTGGGGATTGGAACGGCAGCTCTGGGGCAAGAGAGTGTGAAAATCTAATAAAGTGGCTGACCCTAGTGTCAAGGCTGGTTAGGCAAGCAAATGAGGCCAGGAAAGGGACTGATGAACTGAGACAATAGTGAGCTATCAAGGGATGGGGAGGGGAGGGGTAATAATGAGGCTGAAGAACAGGCTTCATTAGAATTGAGGAGATGAGAGACTTCTAATGATAGGAGTTTGTGACTGGAGTTTATTATAGCTTCTATTCAGGTGATATTAGAAGAACTAAAGGATGAGTATGATAATACCCTGAAGATTTGGGGTGGGTTGATCTTAACCAAAGTTTGTTATTATTGTGGTTGTGTTTTTGTTTGTTTGTCTGTTTTAAAGCCAACTTTGTAAACAGCAAAGATTTTCTGCATTGTACAGACAACCATATTCAATATCTTGTAATAACCTATAAGGGAAAAGAATTTTAAAAAGAATATATATATATATATATTTATATTTGTGTGTGTGTATAACTGAAACACTTTGCCATACACTTGAAATTAATACAATACTTTCCTGTTGATGATAATGAATCTATGCATGCGTGCTTAGTCATGTCCAACTCTTTGTGACCCCATAGATTGTAGCCTGCCAGGCTCCTCTATCCATGGGATTATCCTGGCAAAAATACTGGAGTGGGTTGCTATTTCCTTCTCCAATAATGAAACTATAGACGAGACAGTTTACTGATTTATTTGATGTCACAAAGAGAAAAAAATGGCAGAAGAGGGAACTATCTGATTCCAAGGCCTTGGTTTCTTTAAGTTAGGTGTCCTGAGTCAGAGTTAGCATTTTGTTACTGCCTTGCATTTTCAAAGCTTCAGTATTTCTTTAATGCTTCAAACTTGTGGACATGTGCTAATTGATATAGCTGACTTATTCCTAGTTTAAAAATGAATATGTGGTCAATCATACTCTCATATTTTATAAATATAACTGTCAATTTGTACTTGATAAAAAGAAGCAGTATCAATTTTCAGGTATGATTATTTGAATATATAAACTTTATCTTAGTTACCTGAAAGGAGAGAAATTAAAAGTTATAAGAAAGTATTAGTGTATGATGTTGTGGACTTCCCTTATGTTAGTATAGCAGACATGATATAAACACCACTCTTGCTTGCTTTCCTAATTTTAGGGTAAGGGAAGGGTGCATGGCAGGAAGTAGGTCTGTGTATCTATATGAGCTTTCTTTTGGCCAGTCTAACAGGGCTCCCTGTCTCAAAAATGAAGGGTAGTTTCAGAAATAGCCATCGACACCATAGGCTGATGGTAAGAAACATATATCCTTTGTGTTCTGAGGTTCAGGTCCTCAGAGTTTTAAGACTGTTTTAAAGGGGTATTGCATTTACGCTGCACCAAACTGGGTTTATATGTCAGTACTATGAAGCTGGAGAAGGTTGATGTCTTTGGGCAGTGATTGCCAGATGTCAGAGCTATGATATGTGACACTAACAAGTCACTATTTGAAAATAAAGTTACTTATGGCAAGCAACTTTCCTATCATCACAATCTAGGTAAACAGAAACATTCAGAGAGTAAATAGTAGAAAATGAGTAGACTTCTCTGGGCCATGTGAGATCTGACAAGTTATCTGTAATAACCAGAATATTCATTTTCGCTCTTAGCTCTACCTATTCTTCTCTTCCTAATTTATATTTCTTTCTCTCTGCTGGAAAGTGGAAAACAAAATTCTTCTCTGAACCTCATTTTTTACTGTCTGTTTTTTATTGTGTATATGTCAGTATTGCAGATTGAGAACAAGTCAAATAACTATTTACTCTCAGTGAAAAAAAGTGTTAGTCATTCAGCTATATCTGACTCTTTTAGACTCCATAGACTGGACTATAGCCTGCCAGGCTCCTCTGTCCACGAACTCCCCAGGCAGTAGGTAGCTATTCCCTTCTCTAGGATATCTTCCTGACCCAGGGATAGAACCCAGGTCTGCCACATAGTAGGCAGATACTTTGCCTTCTGAGCCACCAGGGAAGATCTTGAAATTCCTAGCACTGTACTCTCACTGTTGACCCCTTTTGTTATCTAGAATGTTTATTAGAATAAAGGGAAATGTCTTAGAGAGTTCAAAATAAATGAACCATGATGGAAAACCAGAGAAAACATGAAAGCAAAAAATAGTAATATGAGGCATGAGACTGAGCAGAGGTAAATAATATGTGAAAAGTGACTGGTATGTAATCTACAAAGCCAAAGTTCTAATTAGTCAGATACTATTTTATGATACATTTTATGGAAAATCAAATATCACTTATTCATCAGTAATTTGGGAAACCTTATATACTGGAAGAAATATCATCATTATTTATTCATCCTTATGGAAGTAAAGAGTGGTAAATTTATTTTTCAGTAAAGTTCCAATTTACTCCTTGAATTAACTTTTATATTCCATTGGACTTTCTGTGTTTGCCTGGGTGACAAAATCTGGAGTGGGCAAATTACCCCATTGAATTGGAACACATAATTAAAAAATACATCAAATCTAATTGGGAATTGGTGTTACTTCTCTGGGCCTCAATTGTTGATACAGAGCATTGCCCTTGTTAATCTTTGACCTTCCAACATAAAAACTCAATTACATTTTTTATTTGAATTGTCCTTACTCAACCTATGTGAAAATGTGAATGGAACAACTTGCTAGGAGTCAAGATGCAAGGGCCTCTGGACATTAGCAATTTGGTCCATTCAAGGCATTTATATGGATGAAACAACCAGATGTGCCATGACTCAAATTTATTTCTTTATATCTTAATGGTCCTTGCAGCTCTCACAAATCTTTGTCTTATAATTTCTGGTTAGTTTGCCTTATATACAAAATTGAGGGTTCTTGTTAAATGACATCTAAATCTCCTTCTAGTTCTAAAATGTTGATGGGTCTAGAAAACAGCTTTTTGTTTTTTTAAAGCTGGTTTCAACCACACTCATTTTTATAGATTATTTTCTCTTTAAATAAGAGAATTTTATGAGTTAAAATTTAGGTTTTTGCAATTTAATAATTTCAGTCAAACATCAAATTGTTTTTTAAGTAGAAATCATTTACTTTTATTATATACTTCAATGAAAGGTAAACATTTTACTCCAAATATGCGTAGCTTCTATAAAGAGATGTGAACACAAAGAAATATAGGAACTAAAAACATTGAACTCACAGGAATGAGACATTTCTGCATTTACAAGGGAACAGATGGAGGAAACTTCCATCCTCGAGACCCATAGCTGAAGCTGGGTTAGAAGGAGAGGACAGGAGAGACACATTTATGGTAAAATGAAAATCTTGGTTTGGATGAGGGGAATCCAGACAAACTTCTGACAAAACTGTGGGTTAGTGTGTCAGGCTTTAATCTGGAAAAAGCTAAGATCCAAAGACAAGTTTCTCTGCCAAATTGCTGTGGCTGTTGTTCAGTCGCTAAAGTCCAGCTCTTTGTGACCCCACGGACTGCAGCATGCCAGGCTTCCCCGTCTTTCACTATCTCCCCGAGTTTGCTCAAACTCACGTCCTTTGAGTTGGTGATGCCATCCAACCATCTCATCCTCTGTTGCCACTTCTCCTCCTGCCCTCTATCTTTCCCAGCATCAGGGTCTTTTCAAATTAGTTGGTTCTTCACATCAGGTGGCCAAAGTATTGGAGCTAGAAATTTTGCTGAGTAATCAGAGGGTGGGAATGGCTGGAAAATCAAACAATCTATCTGGTACCAAGTATCATAATTTTGTTGTTGTTGTTGTTGTTGTTGTTGCTGTTTTTAATTTTTTAATTGATGGATAATTGCTTTACAGAATTTTGTGGTTTTCTGTCATAACATCAACAAGAATCAGCCATAAGTACACCCACGTCCCCTCCCTTCCTCACCGCACTCTTCAGCTTGTCACAGAGCCCTTGTTTGAGATCCCTGAGTCGTAGAGCATATTCCCATTGGCTATCTATTTTACACATGGTATTGTAAATTTCTATGTTACTCTTTCCATGCATTTCCCCGTCTCCCTCCTCTCCTCCCACCTTGACCATAGGTCTGTTCTCTATGTCTGTTTCTCCATTGCTGCCCTGAAAATAAATTCATCAGTGTCACCTCTTCAGATTCCATATATGTATGTGTCAGTATACGATATTTATATTCCTCTTTCTGACTTACTTCACTCTGTATAATGGGCTCTAGTTTTATCCACCTCATTAGAACAGATTCAGATGCATTCCTTTTATGGCTGAGTAGTATTCCATTATATATATGTACCCCAGCTTCTTTATTCATTCATCTGTTGATGGATATCTAGATTGCTTCCATGTTCTAGCTATTGTAAACAGTGCTGTAGTGAACATTGGGGTACATGTATCTTTTTCAGTTTTGATTTTCTCAGGGTATATGCATAGGAGTGGGATTTCTGGGTCCTATGGTGGTTTTATTTCTAGCTTTTTAAGGAGTCTCCATACCTTCTTCCATAGTGGCTATATCAGTTTACATTCCCACTAGTAATGCAAGAAAATGCATCCCTTTTCTCTACACCCTCTCCAGCATTTATTGTTTGTAGACTTTTTGATGATGGCCATTCTGACTGGTGTGAGATGGTATCTCATTGTAGTTTTGATTTGCATTTCTATAATAATGAGTGATGCTGAGCATCTTTTCATGTGCTTGTTGGCCATCTGCAGGTCTTCTTTGGAGAAATGTCTCTTCAGATCCTTTTTCCACTGTTCTATTGGGTTGTTTGCTTTCCTGGTATTGAGATGTATGAGCTGCTTGTATATTTTGGAAATTAATTCTTTGTCAGTTGCTTCCCTTACTATTATTTTCTCCCATTCTGAAGGTTGTCTTTTCACCTTGTTTGTAGTTTCCTTTGCTGTGCAAAAGCCTTTAAGTTTAATTAGGTCCCACTTGTTTATTTTTGTTTTTATTTCCATTACTATAGGAGGTAGGTCATAGAAGACCTTGCTTTGATTCACGTCATCGAGTGTTCTGCCTTTGTTCTCTTCTAAGACTTTAATAGTTTCTGGTGTTACACTTAGGCCTTCAATCCATTTTGAGTTTATCTTTGTGTATGGTGTTAGGTAGTGTTCTAATTTCATTCTTTTGCACATAGCTGTCCAGTCTTCCCAGCACCAATTATTGAAGAGGCTGTCTTTGCCTCATTGTATATTCTTGCCTCCTTTGTCAAAAATAAGGTACCCATAGGTGTGTGGGTTTATCTCTGGGTTCTCTATCTCATTCTATTAGTCTTTGTGTCTATTTTTGTGCCAGGACCATAGTATCTTGATGACTGTAGCTTTGTAGTATAGTCTGAAGTCAGGAAGGTTGATTCCTTCAGCTCCACTCTTCTTTCTCAAGACTGCCTTGGCTATTCAGGGTCTTTTGTGTTTCCATATGAGTTGTGAAATTTTTTGTTCAAGTTCTGTGAAAAATGGTAAGTTGATAGGGATCACACTGAATCTGTAGATTGCCTTTGGTAGTATAGTCACTTTTACAATATTGATTCTTCCTACCCAGGAACATGGAATATCTCTCCATCTGTTTATATCATCTTTGATTTCTTTCATCAGTGTCTTATAGTTTTCTATATACAAGTCTTTTGTTTCCTTGAAAAGTGAAAGTGAAGTTGCTCAGTCGTGTCTGACTCTGTGACCCTGTGGGCTGTAGCCTACCAGGCTCCTCCCTCCATGGGATTCTCCAGGCAAGAATACTGGAGTGGGTTGCCATTTCCTTCTTCAGGGGATCTTCCTGACCCAGGGATCAAACCCGGGTCTCCCACATTGTAGGTAGGTGCTTTAACCTCTGAGCCAGGTGGGTTTATTCCTAGATACTTTATTTTTTTTGTTGCAATGGTGAATGGAATTGATTCCTTACTTTCTCTTTCTGATTTTTCATTGTTATATATAGGAGTGCAAGTGATTTCTGTGTGTTGACCTTGTAGCCTGACTTTGCTGAATTCGTTGATCAGCTCTAGTAATTTTCTGATAGTTTCTTTTGGGTTTTCTATATATAGTATCATGTCATCTGCAAACAGTGAGAATTTTACTTCTTTTCCAATCTGAATTCCTTTTATTTCTTTTTCTTCTCTAATTTCCATAACTAGGACTTCCAAAACTATGTTGGATAGTAATGGTGAGAGTGGACACCTTTGTCTTGTTCCTGATCTTAGAGGAAAAGTTTTAGTTTTTTTATCTTTGAGAATAATGTTTGCTGTGGGCTTTTCATATATGACCTTTACTATGTTGAGGTAGATTTCTTCTATGCTCATTTTTTGAAGCATTGTTATCATAAATGGATGCTGAATTTTGTAGAAGGCTTTTTCTGCATCTATTGAGTGACAATTTGGCTTTTATCATTCAATTTGTTGATATGGTGTATCATGTTGATTGATTTCTATATATTGAAAAATCCTTATATCCCTGGAATAAACCCAGCTTGATCATGGTGTATGACCTTTTGAATGTGTTGTTGGTTTCTGTTCTCTTGTTGAATTCTGCTAGAATTTTGTTGAGGATTTTTGCATCTGTATTGATCAGTAATATCAGCCTGTAATTTTCTTTTTTTGTGTTGTCTTTTTCTGGTTTTGGTGTCAGAGTGATTGTGACCTTGTAGAATGAGTTTGAAAGTGTTCCTTCCTCTGCAATTTTTTGGAAGAGTTTCAGAAAAATAGGCATTAGCTCTTCCCTAAATGTTTGATAGAATCCCCTGTGAAGCCATCTGGCCCTGGCCTTTTGTTTTGGGGGAGATTTTTGATCACTGTTTCAATTTCAGTGTTTGTAATTGAGTTGTTCATAATTTCTATTTCTCCCTGGTTCAGTCTTGGGAGGCTGACCTTTTCTAAGTATCTGTCTATTTCCTCCAGGTTGTCCATTTTATTAGCATATAGTTGCTCACAATATTCTCTTGTGATCTTTTGTATTTCTGTGTTGTTCTGCTGTAACCTTTCCTTTTTCATTTATAATGTATTGATTTGATTTTTCTCCTTTTTTTTTTTTCTTGATGAGTCTGGCTAGCAGTTTGTCAATTTTGTTTGTATTCTCAAAGAATTTAGTTTTATTAATCTTTGCTATCGTTTCCTTCATTTATTTTTCACTTATTTCCGTTCTGATTTTTATGAACTCCTTCTTCTGCTGACTTTGGGGATTTTTTGTTCTTTTTACAGCTGCTTTAGATGTAGAGTTAGGCTGTCTATTTGACACTTTTCTTGCTTCTTGAGGTATGATTGTATAGCTGTAAACCTGCCTCTTAGAACTTCTTTTGTTGAGTCCCATAGGTTTTGGGTTGTTGTGTTTTCATTGTCATTTGTTTCTAGGAATCTTTTGATTTCTTTTCTTATTTCTTCGGTAGCCTCTTTGTTGTTTAATAATGTATTGTTTAACCTCCATGAGTTTGCATTTTTTGCTGTTTTTTTCCTGTAGTTGATATCTAGTCTCATAGAGTTTTGGTCAAAGAAGATGTTTGATGTAATTTCAATTTTCTTAAATTTACTGAGGTTCATTTGTGGCCAAGAAATAGTCTATCCTGGAGAATGTCACATGTGCACTTGAGAAGAAAGTGTATTCTTCTGCACTTGTATGAAAAGTCCTGAAGATATCAATTAGGTCCATTTGGTCTAATGTTTCATTTAAAGTTTGTATTTCCTTATTGATTCTCTGTTTTGATGATCTGTCCATTGGTGAAAGTGGGGTGTTAAAGTCCTCTAGTATTATTGTGTTGCTGTCACTTTTTCCTCTTATGCCTGTTAGTGTTTGCCTTATGTATTGAGGTGCTCCTATGTTGAGTGCATAGACATTTAAAATTGTTGTGTCTTCCTCATGGATTGACCCCTTGATCATTATGTAGTGTCCTTGTTTGTCTCTTATATTGTTTATTTTAAAGTCTACTTTGTCTGAAACAAGGATTGCCACTCTAGCTTTCTTTTGGTTTCCATTTGCATGGAGTATCTTTTTCCATCCTTTTACTTTCAGTCTGTTTCTCTAGGTCTGAAGTGGGCCTCCTGTAGGCAACATATATATGGGTCTTATTTTTGTTTCCATTCAGTCAGTCTGTATCTTTTGGTTGGTACATTTAATCCATTTATATTTAAGGTAATTATCGATACATATGTTCCTATTGCCATTTTCTTGATTGTTTGGGGTTTGTTTTTGTAGGTCTTCCCTTTCTCTTGTGTTTACTGGATATGTAAGTCCCTTTAGTATTTGTTGCATGGCTGGTTTAGTCATGCTGAATTCTCTTAACTTCTGCTTGTCTGTAAAGCTTTTTATTTCCCCGTCAACTTTGAATGAAGATCTTTGCTGGTTATAGTAATCGTGGTTGTAGGTTTTTCTCTTTCAATACTTTAAATATATCCTGCCTTTCCCTTCTGGTCTGTGGAGTTTCTGCGGAAAGATCCACTGTTAAACTTATGGGTTTTCCCTTGTATGTTACTTGTTGCTTTTCCCTTGCTGCTTTTAATATTCTTTCTCTGTGCTTAATCCCTGTTAGCTTGATTAATATGTCTCTTGATGTGTTTCTTCTTGGGTTTAACCTGTAGGGGACTCTCTGCACTTCTTAGATTTGATTGACTATTTCCTTTCCCATGTTGGAGAAGTTTTCAACTATAATTTCTTCAAAAATTTTCTTAGTGCCTTTCTTTTTTTCTTCTTCCTCTGGAACCTCTATAACTCAAATGTTGGTGTGTTTAATATTGCCCCAAAGGTCTCTGAGGCCTTCCTCAATTCTTTTCATTCCTTTCCTTTTATTCTGCTCTTCTGCAGTTATTTCCAACATTCTGTCCTCCAGCTCACTTATCCATTCCTCTGCCTCAGTTATTCTGCTATTGGTTCATTCTAGAGTATTTTTAATTTCAGTAGTTGTGTTACTCATCTCTGCTTGTTTATTCTTTATTTCTTCTATGTCCTTGGTGATTGTATTAACTGTGTTAAATGCTTCTTGCATTTTCTCCATTCTATTTTCAAGTCTTCGGAGCATCTTTACTATCATTATTCTAAATTTTCTTTCAGGGAGATTACTTACTTCCTGTTCATTTCTTTGGTCTTGTTTCTACCTTGCTCTTTCATTTGCACTATATTTCCCTGTTTTTTTTATAATCTTTCCTTTTTTTTTTTTCTTTTTTCCAATTTGCTCCACTTGAGGTCTTCCCAGGGTTTTTGCCCTTGGAGGGAAATGCTGGCTGGGTGGTTTGTGCTGATTTCTTGTTGGGGGTGACTTGTGCCTGTATTCAGTCACAGAAGCTCTGGCCTTTCCACCAACCTTCACCTCTCTGCTGCAGGGCAGAGCTGGGAGAAGGGAGAAACAGATTCTTGTAAGCAGCAGGCTCTCAGGAGAAGACTGCAGCCCAGCGAAGTTGTAGAATTTTCATCTCTTTTCAGAAATCAGCAGAAGACTTCAGTGAATCCCCAGTCACCAAGCCTGTTCACATCAGGTCTGGATTTCCATCAAATTGTTTTTGATTATTTGATCATGGCATGATGGATACCAAACAACTGAATTTTTTTTTTTTTTTAGTGTGATTTTTTTTCTTGGATATTTTGAAAACCCACAATTAGTGTTAGAGCCAATTAAAAGACCAAAACCAAAGAAAAAAATTGAATTTTACAGAAGTTATGGTATCTACAATGGTAGGTGTCCTATAAGTATCCTTTTTCATTTAAAAGAAAACAATTTTGAAAAGTAAACATTTGAGAAAGTAAGTAAACTATGGCATAGTTGTGTATTTATCTTAATGATAAAACATACTGCAAATGCAAATAATGTCAGTTTTAATTTAGGTAACTGTCTGCTTAATGTCATATACAAGATGAAAATTAAGTGGCATCTAGAATTGTATTCTCTTTCTTTGGCATTGCTATAGGAATTTAATTTTTCCAAAATAATTTGAACACTCACACTAACTAAAATTAGTCTCCTGAAAATGGTGAAGGTCAATTGAAAAGAATAATATTTTTGCAGAATTTCAGGAAATTCTGTCTTAATCTAGAAATTCATTTAACAACACAGTGACAAAATACGCTTGAGTATATCACATTGAAGGAA
>SJYQ01000700.1:74215-98370 GCA_006410935.1 Redunca redunca | reverse complement strand
AAAGTTACATATGCTTTCTATAAGGAAATTCTACCTTATTTAAATTATTCCACAAAGCACCTAAAAATATAGTAGAAGTAAAACAGCATTATGAATGAAAACTCATAGTGATCCACTGTTTAGCTCCAATTAAAAGAAGCAGTGGTTAGCTTTAATTTCATGCTATTTCAGTATTTGTATGTGAATTACTTTCTGCTCTTTCTACCCTTGTATTTCATTTTTTTATCCTAATATCATTTCTAGAAAAAAGCAGTTTACACAAAGCCCAGATGCCTTAGAAGACACAGAGAACAGCCATCAAATACAGAGCTTGTTGATAGGCATGAATGAGTCACTAGATCTTTTTTTTTGCCAATTGTGAGACTATTAGAGCTTATACAAAAGAGGCAGAAATATATTCCTAATTATTTTATTTTTGGAAAAAGAAAGTGGGCCATCATCCTTGATGATCCTGGATATAAACATAGTACTTAGCTGCCTTATTTATATATTTATCTGCACCTCTTTCTACTCCTGTATCCTCTCATTCTCAAAATTGGCAATTACACATCTTCCTTTTGATACCTCAAAGAATCAACAGTCTGAATTATAAAAGAAGTGGGCATTCCAAGCTAGCAAAAAATGTCAAAAGGTTTGCATAATGTCATCAAATTCAGAGTGACAACAGCTAATCTTTATTAGCTTACATATGTGTACTAAAATGCACACACATTTTGCATAATGTGCATAAAATGCACATTACACATGTGTGCTAAAATGCTATGACATACGAGGTAATGTTCTAACAATTATTCTATCCTCCTATGAATTCTACAAGTGGGTCATATTAGTGTCACTATTTCACAAGTGAGAAAAGTCAGGCATAAGGAATACAAATAGCTCTCCAAAGGCCCAATAACAACTAAGTGGGAGTCTGGTATCCAAATTCACAGATTCTATCCCAGAGCACCCACTCTCAAACCCTGTGTTAGTGCAGGTGCTTGCATCTAATCAGTATAAGGTTGATATGATGACGATCTGCAGATGACAGAGGGTGTTTGGAAAGGAAATAGCTTTAAATTGCCCCAGTGTCTATTGCAGTACTTCTTCTTTGCCTTTCTTCATTAGATATTAGGTTTATATCATAGTCTTTGTATAGGAGAACTAACAACCTCCAAATCAGGAAAGGAGTACCTCAAGGCTCTATATTGTCACCATGCTTATTTAACTTATATGCAGAGTACATCATGAGAAACGCTGGACTGGATGAAATACAAGCTGGAATCAAGATTGCTGGGAGAAATATCAATAACCTCAGATATGCAGATGACACCACCCTTACGGCAGAAAGTGAAGAACTAAAGAGCCTCTTGATGAAAGTGAAAGAGGAGAGTTAAAAAGTTGGCTTAAATCTCAACATTCAGAAAACTAAGATCATGGCATCTGGTCCAATCACTTCATGGTAAACAGATGGAGAAACAATGGAAACAGTGGCAGACTTTATTTTGGGGGGCTCCAAAATCACTGCAGATGATTACTGCAGCCATGAAATTAAAAGACGCTTGCTCCTTGAAAGAAAAGTTATGACCAACTTAGACAGCATATTAAAAAGCAGAGACATTACTTTGCCAAAAAGGCCCATCTAGTCAAAGCTATGGTTTTCCCAGTAGTCATGTATGGATGTGAGGGTTGGACTATAAAGAAAGTTGAGTGCTGAAGAATTGATGTTTTTGAACTGTGTTGTTGGAGAAGACTCTTGAGAGTCCCTTGGACGGCAAGGATCCAACCATCCATCCTAAAGGAAATCAGTCCTCAATATTCATTGGAAGGACTGATGCTGAAGCTGAAATTCCAATAGTTTGGCCACCTGATGCAAAGAACTGACTCATTCAAAAAGACTCTGATGATAGGAAAGATTGAGGGCAGAAGGAGAAGGGGATGAAAAAGGATGAGATGGTTGGATGGCATCACTGACTCAATGGACATGAGTTTGAGTGAGCTCTAGGAATTTGTGACAGGGAAGCCTGTTGTGCTGCAGTCCATGGGTTCGAAAGGGTCCAACATGACTGAGTGACTGAACTGAACCGAACAACTTCAGCTGTGTCCTGCCACAAATCCCCTGCTAGTATGAAAGACACCAGCAGTGATTGCCTGAGTTTTAGAACAGGAAACTCGCTTATTTCTAGAATTTTAAAGCTGAGCTTTAAACAGTCATAGTATTTTAAACTATATCACCTTTCAATCAGTACTGCCAGAGTAGAAGAATTACCTGCGTGTTGGCTGTCTGCATTTACATTTCTTCTTTGATCTGTTTGAAATATCAGCCCCATTAAGAAATAATGTGTTCATTCAGGAAACACAATCAAAATAATTGAACATCTTCCCTAGGTATGAGTGTATTAATTTTTTCTTCTTTGTAGAAATGTGGATGGAAATCACACCCATTTTCCCAAAGAATAAAAAGAAACCGGTTCGAACGGACCACAAAATAATTTAAAGCTAGGAATCATAGCATGAGAGCAACCAAGGAATTCAAATCACATTGCTTATCAGCCATCATTTTTTTCTAATTATTTTTCCTCCTGCATTTTATTAAGACAAAGGAAGAAACATGCAGGTCAAACTCTGCTAGAATGGATATCATTACCACAGATTTTCTATCTAAGCAGAAGATAGAAAAAATTCATAAATAGCATAGCATTTCAGAACTTCAGGTTCAATGACAGAAAATAAGGATAATGGAGAATTTCTTAAACTCTGTGATAAACTGCTTTTAAATGTTAGCCAAGTGCTCCCTGGGCTACAAGAGTTAACCATGGTGGTGCAAATGCAAAAATGACTTGACTGATACTTTGAGCACTGGGCATAGATAACCACTATGAACTCCATCATGTGACCCATGCCTTAAATATTTGTTTTATTCAGTTAAACAATAGCATGTTACCTAGACTAAGGTGCACGAAGTTTAAAAACTTTGACCTGTCTCTACAGCTAAGAAGTTACAGAACCAAGGTCCAAGTCCAGAAATACGTATATAAATGCCATGCAGGCCAATGGCCCTCCCTGAGATGGGAGTAAGTTACCTGAGTATGTGAGCTCCAATCTGACTGCGTGAGCCAGGGAAGAGCAGAGGTCCGTGATATCTGAGCCCATACAATGCTGGTCATGCTGGCTTTGTACAGTGCAGAGACTCTGCCTGAAAATGGTGAACTCAACAAAAACTGAGACCATGTTCTTCTTCCTTCAGGCTTGACCTTTGAGGTTCTCCAGTAGACAAGTCAAAGCCAAGGTCCCAGAAGCCACTTCTGTAGACTGTGTCTACAGCTCACTTGTTTACATGCTTTCATGGTTTCCCTTTCTATCCACTGGATTTGATAAATCTTGTATTCTTTTTAGCATTATTTTATTACATGTGTGCCAAGATACTTCAGTCGTGTCCAACTCTTTGCGAGCCCATGGACTGTAGCCCACCAGGTTCCTCTGTCCATGGGGACTCTCCAGGTAAGTATATTGGAGTGGATCACCATGCCCTCCTCCAGGGGATCTTCCTGACCCAGGGATCGAACCTGTGTCACTTACATCTCTTGTGTTGGCAGGTGAGTTCTTTACTACTAATGCCATCCAAGAAACCCTATTTTATTACATAGTACATTGTAAATTTTATTGATCTATTTGTTTGTCTAAGACAGCCTGGGTTTGAAACTTCACTCTGCCATTTACTAGTCAAGTGATCTTTGGAAAATGACACATGTCACATGCAGGAACACAGAGGTACCCTTTGCACTTCTAAGTTTCTTCAGCAACTAAATGAGTATAATAATTCTTTCTTTCATTGAGCTGTGAGGATTAAATGATAAAATTAAGGTAAGACCTGGTATATAGTAAATCCTAACAAATCCTAGCTGTTATTTCTGAATTTTCTAAATTTTTAATTTTGTCTAAATTTGCTGGAAAACAGATTATGATAAAAGCAATAATGCATATAAAAATATTAATCCACAAACATTTTCAAGAAAGAAAAATGTTCCCTTGATACTTGGAGTTTTAGGGCAACTTATTTCAAGACAGCACTGTGACATTGGATCACAGGGGATGTGTTTCCTCAGTTATGTCTTCACTTGGAGGGGCCTCGATACCATCGGGAAGGGGCTGCTCCCTGGCTTAACAAAATATGATAACCTGAGCTTGAAAGGTTTGCCTTATTGCACTTATTCTTTGCAAAAGTGTTGCTCTTTGGCTAGTTTTCCATCTACTAGTGAGCAGAGGATTCAGTTCTGCTGAATATATATATATATGCATAAAAGAAATGTAACATGACCCTGTACATACATGGGCCACTTTCTTTGTTAGGGAGCTGGCAGGAGCTTGGAGGCTTGTAGCTTTTAGAGGAGGAAGTAAGATGAAATCTTGAAGCACAGGTAGCATTTGATTATACAGATGTGAATGGAGAGGGTATTCAGGTAAGTTCCGGGGACACATTCCTGGGCAACATGTAGCTTCAGCAGATTTAAAATATATCCAAAATCATTTTGTCACTTATGTTTTATCTTTACTTTAAACAGATTAAAAAAACTTTGATTGTTTTAGCAGAAAAACTATCCCTAACATGTAATGTAAAGATAATTTCTTAGGGTTACACACAAAAAAATAAAAAAATACTCAGTAAGGCTTGACAGGTGGTTCAGTGGTAAAGAATACACCTGCAAATTCAGGAGATATGGGTTTGATCCCTGGGTCAGGAAGATACCCTGCAGAAAGAAATGGCTACCCACTTCAGTATTCTTGCCTGGGAAATCCTATGGACAGAGGAGCCTGGCAGGCTACAATTCATGAGGTTGCAAAGAGTCGATCATGAATGAGCACACACACACAAATGATGAATGGCTTAAAGGCATTAATACAGTTTCTTACATACACTTAAACTGAATATACCCAAAGAGAATAAGGTATTCATTGGGACAACATGTTATTCTTATAAAGAAAAAATCCAGTCTTCACTTTCTCAAATGCAAGATCATATTGGTCATCTTTTCCATCAGGCAGTGACTGAACTCCTGGGTGTCTCTTAGGAGTTCCTGACCATTAGGAAATTCTTGAACAGTGGGAGAGAGATGGGCCTGGAGTGGCCAACAGCCTGTGGAAACATTTACAAAAGCACTCAGCAGTCCCTAATGGCCTGAAAGCAAATGGATATTCCACTGCAACAACGAAAAGAAGCATTTCAATTTGGATGTGTTTGCTTGTGAAACAAATGTTTACAATGGAAACCTCCATTCAGATTGTTAGAACGCTGTCAAACAAAGTATGTATTTACTGAAGAATCAAGTATAGCCTCTTAAGTATTGCCTCTTTGGGGACAGGCTATATCGTAAGGATAATGTGCTGGATAACAAAAAAGAAACAGAGCTACAGATTTTTAAGGTAACAAGCAATATGTGAAACACTTACTGGCTCTGCAAAAGTGACTTTCCCAGGAAGTGTTTGTGTTAGGATAAAAATGCATGATACTAGATGCTTGGGGCTGGTGCACTGGGACGACCTAGAGGGATGGTATAGGGAGGGAGGAGGGAGGAGGGTTCAGGATGGGGAACACGTGTATACCTGTGGCAAGAAAAAAATATATAGCTGCAGTGACAGAGAAACCTGGAATATGGTGGCTTAAACAAGATAGACATTTATCTCTATCTTTTTGAAAAATTTAAATGTAGGCAGTCCAGGCTATGGTATCAGGGACCAGGCTCCCTCAGCCTTGGCTCCAGGATCCATAGGGCTTGACTTCTAGAGTGTGCTCCATGATCCTGCTCTGGTTATAAACACCGTGTCTGCTTTCAAGTCAAAGGAAGAGAAGAAGGGTTGAAGGGGGACTTGTTTCTTCCCACTAGAGCAGTGGTTCTCAGCTGATGGTGATTTCTGTTTGTCATGATTTGGCAGTGGACAGGGGGGAGGTCCTGGAGGCAGTATTGATATCAAGTGGATAGATGCCCAGGCTGGTGCTAAACATCCTAACATGAACAGAACAGCCTTGTAATGATAAATTATCTGGGCTAACATGTCAGTATTGCTTAACTTGATAAATCTAACATCAAACTACAAGCTTCTTATTGACATATATTTGTAAAATGTAGAAGCTGGCTGAGGGCTGTTTCCATTACACTCCAGCTGCATTTCAATAAATTGCCTGGCATAAATGATCATAATTTTGGCAGGGACTGCCACAGATCCCCAGTGTCTGTTCTCTTTTTTTGTGTGTATTAATAGAATTTTAACCTAGGCCATCTAAAAGTTTTCCAGATTCTTCCCAATTGTGACAGTCAAAAATGTCTCCAAACATTGCTAAATATATCCTAGACACATTCTACTAAGAAATACTTCTCAGCTGGATATCCTTAGGCAAGTCATCTAAACCTTTAGAATCTGAGTTTCCTTGAAAGCAATAACGGATAATATTTGTCTCTCTAAATTACTTGGTAGGTAGAATTTTAATTTATCTTTCAAGATTTTTTGTTATTTAGTTGCTAAGTTGTACCTGACACTTTTGCAACCTCATGGATTCTAGCCCACCAATCTCCTCTATCCATGGGATTTCTCACGCAAGAATACTGGAGTGGGTTCCATTTCCTTCTCCAGGGGATCTTCCCGACCCAGGGATCAAAACCAAGCCTCCTGCATTGGCAGGCAGATTGTTTACCATGGAGCCACCTGGGAAGCCCTCAAGATTCGTGCCACCTATTATACATACACCTTCTCCCAGAGAGCCAATCAAAAGTTAATCTATGTGCTGATGTTAAAGGATTTTTCAGATGTAATTAAAGTCCCAAATCAATTGACCAATAAAAGGAAACTGTGTTCCCTGTTCCTGATCTAATCAGGTGAGCATTTAAATAGAGTGGGGTTCTTCTTGGGGCTTCTCTTCTTGGCAAATGAGATTCCAGTGTAAGAGGGAGTCAATGTATAAGAGACTTCCCATTGCTGGCTTTGAAGATGGAGGGGAGCAGGTGTCAAGAAAAATTAGGAATGAGCTAAGAGTGGCTGCAGCCTGATGGTCAATAAGATAATGGAGGGCTTAATCGCGCAGGGAGGAATTCTGCTACAGTCACATGAGCAGGAATGAGACCTTTCAACCCTGAATGAGAGTACAGTCCTTCTAACGCCTTTATTTTATTTTTGTTAAGACTCTGAACAGAGAACTCAGCTACTCCATGGCTGGACTTCTCAGCTACAGAACTGTGAGCTAATAAATGGCTGTTATTTTAAGCTGCTAAGTTTGTGGTAATTTGTTACACAGCAATAGAAATCTAATAGAGTTATTACGAAGATTGATTGTGGTAATATAGTTATCCTTTAGTAAGTGCTATTATGTGCCAGAAAACTAGCTAGGCATTTTAAAAGAATTATTTATCTTTTCAGTAACTATTGCAAAATAAGCATTATTTTCCCCATTTTACAGATGCAGAAACTAAGGCCTAAAGAAGCTCTATAATTTGCTTCATATCCCACAACAAATAACAAACTGGAATTTAAGCCCCAGCATCTATGGCCTTTTCTTATTGCTTAACTTTGTTAGTATAAAGCATTAGAAACAAAAAAGGGCATCCTAATTATATTCATTTTACTACCTATACCCCTTGACTCAATAATTGACTAGTGAAATTTCTGAGACAGATACAAACATCAAAACCTATACAATTACACACAGGTTGAGGTTTCATCCTGGAGCTCACAATACTGGCTAATTCAAGGCAAGTCTTACTTTCCAACTTAATGGCCTCTTTCCTTCCTTCCTTACTTAGTCGACATCATTTTTCTTTTTATTTTGCATGCACCAACAATAGAACCTTTTGAAATACAAATATTCCTTGTCTCTGTTTTCCAAAGGATATCTGAGATAAGATATCTGGACTTGCTATACGTCCAGGGAAGAAGTACCAGAAGCCGCTTATCTAAATGTTTGCCCAAAATAATAGTAATTTTGATAATAGTCACTTGTGAACATTTATCATCTTCCAGGCACAGTACTAAGTGCAGGGCATTAGAGAATCCTCATAGAACCTTGGGATGTAAACATTATTATTATCCTCCTCTTACTGATGAGGAAACGGCCTCAAATAGATTTAGCCTCTTGCATAAGGAAACTTGCAAGTAAGTAACAGAGACAAAATCAAATTCCTGATCTGTTAGACTGTGCTTCACACCCCCCAGCATATATTGTTTTTAATCATGAAATTTCACAAGGATTCTCCAAGTATGCCCTTGGAATAAATGGACTTTCTCAGGGCATCTACAGATAAGCCTGGGGCCTCAACAACTGGTTCCTGCTTTTTTCGTGTATGGAATCTGTTTTTCATTACAATGTACACACTACTCTTCTGCGTCTGCACTTAATTCTCAACAGGACTCATTTGGAGTGCTGCTTCTAGTTTATCCTGTGCCATGAGGGAGCCTTATGGCAGGTATGGATCTGATGGTGATGAGTTTTGTTGCTTTACCCATGTTCTTTCATCCGTATCCTTAAAGGCTAAGACACTTTGAGACAGCTGGTGAAGATTAGAGTATATCGTAAGGCAGAAGGCTGAAGACAGATTTCTCCATGCCAGCTGTAATGGCTATGCAGCTGTAGTGCCCACACACATCTGGAGAGATGCTATAAAATAAGAGCCTAACATTTGGCAAAGGTAGCAGATGGCCTTGTTATCAAACTGAATAGAGGCAGAGTCAAGCTTAAGACTAGGAAGAGGACAACCATAATGGTAACAAAAACGCATAGAAAGGAAGAATAGCAACTGACAGACAACAACACATTACAAAGTGAGAAAGGTGTATAGGGAAGATGTAAGATAGCAGGATGAGAATTTTGGAAAATTCTTACAATAATAAAACATAAAAAGATAGTTACATAAAAAGATAGATTAAAAATGTCTCGATTGTCACAGTACTTACAAACTGCTGGGGTTGTGCTTAGTTAAATATGGTTAGTTTGCTAGACTTGGTAGTGCAACTAGTGCTAAAGGTTGCCACAGATAACATTTAGTGTGGTATGCCCTGGGGATCAGTCCATCATCATTAATTGAGTAAATGACACTAACAAAAGAGATGGGCAAGGCTGTCTCTGCTCATTTCATAGAATCCCATTTAAAGGATCCCATCCCTTTTAAAGGATCCTGCCAACTACAGGGTTTTTTGTTTGTTTGTTTATTTTAAAGATGCTGGAAGTAGTTTCAGGAAGAATTGGGTCAATAAGATGATGCAAACACATTCCTTTTCTTAAAGCATGACTTCCCTGTGGTCACGTCTGCTTTGGTGCTCTGTAATAGATTCTGCCAAAGCCTTTTGCTTCTTCCAAGAAGTTTTCAACAATGATTGATAATAGGATCTGTGCCTATAAAAGAGGCAGATTTCAGAGCTAGGAGAGAGAGCCCATTAAATGGAAAGATAAATGTAGAAGGAAAACAAGAGAGGCCACACCACAGTGGGAAGCTTAGTTTTGCTCTAAGTCATTGGCATGGAGATCTTATTCAGCATCTCAATTCTCTTTTTATTCTTAAATTAGGAATGTCACAGGTGTACTTTTTAGAGGTTGAGGTGACATCGTGGAAGCAAGCTACTCTACTTGGAGCCAAACCAGAAGACATGCCCATTTTGCTAATTGGATTTGGGGACCTGTGTTGAGGTAGCCTGAGCTGGAAGTTTATTCACCTCTGCTCAGATGCCAAATCTGTTGGCCTAGAAGTACATAGAAACCAATAAAATAAATTAGAAAAATAGCGCTGTCATGGACATTTGCAAAATGTATATTTTGTGCTTGTTCTCAGTTGGGTACTCTTTTATTTTTAACTGATCAATTAAACTTGTCTAGCTACATGAATTGTTCTAATTACTGAGTTTTCCCAGAATTAAATACTCTAAGTTAAATCAACTAACATTTAGCAAACGGGAACTACTTCTCCTGCTTCTCTCCCTAAGAGCCCTCCATAGAATTAACAGTTAGGTGCTAATTGCAAATGATTAAGTACTCACCAGTCTTGGAGTCCTTTCTTTAATATTAATGAGGTGAATTAGCATGGAGCATGTCTTCTATTAATATTATAAATGGAAGCCTGCATGGATTACTGAATGCTGTTTTGTATTATAAGAAGCATTTAGTTTAAAGGAGTAAAAAAGTACACTCCCCAAAATGTATCTTCTTTCCAATTTTGAAATAAAATTACTGAGGGAAATGTTTTGTTGTTTAGTCATTAAGTCATGTCTGATTTTTTGTGGCCCCATGAACTGCAGCATGCCAGGGTTCTCTGTCCTTCACTGTCTCCTGGAGTTTGTTCAAACTCCTGTCCATTGTATCAATGATGTCATTCAACCATCTCATCCTCTGTCTCCTCTTTCTCTTCCTGTTCTCAACCTTTCCCAGCATCAGGGTCTTTTCCAATGATTTGGATTTTTGCCTCAGGTGGCCAAAGTATTGGAGCTTCAGCTTTAACATCAGTTCTTTCAATGAATATTCAGGGTTGATTTCCTTTTGGAGTGACTGTTTTGATCACCTTACAGCCTAAGGGACTGTTACAGTCTTCTGCACCACAGTTCAAAAATATCACTTCTTCAATTCTTGACCTTCTTTATGGTCCAGTTTTCACATCCATACATGGCTACTGGAAAAACCATAGCTTTAACAGACTGTTGTCAGCAAAGTGTTGTCTCTGCTTTTTAATACACTGTCTAGGTTTGTCATAGCTTTTCTTCCATGGAGCAAGTGTCATTTAATTTCATAGCTGCAGTCACCATCTACAGTGATTTTGGGGCCAAACAAAACAAAATCTGTTACTGTTTCCACTTTTTCCCATCTGCTTTCTATGATGGGACCAGATGCCATATCTTAGATTTTGAATGTTGAGTTTTAAGCCAGCTTTTTCACTCTCTTCTTTCATGTTCATCAAGAGGCTCTTTAGTTCCTCTTCACTTTCCATCATTAGGGTGGTATCTGAATACCTGAGATTGTTGATGCTTCTCCTGACAATCTTGATTCCAGCTTGTGACTCATCCAGGGAAATGTTTAAACGTCATTAATTTAGAGTAACTGTGTAGCATTTTAACAGCAACCACAGTAACAAACTTTTACATAAAACTTCTTAAACCAGACTAGAGTTTTCAATTGTTCCATAAAGTATAGATATACACAGAAACACCCACCATTCCACACTTCTGAAAGCAATTAATTACATGGCAGTTCAGGACTATTCTCAAGTGCTTGAATTCCCAAGAACATTACTAACCTATTGAAACAGTGCTATTTGCTTGTTTGAAAACAGAAAACTAGCTACATTTTCTTTTTCTGAAGAACAGATTTAGTTAATAATCATTTCTTCCTTCTGGCCTTTCTTAAGAAGTGAAAGTGAATGAAAGTGAAGTCGCTCAGTGGTGTCTGACTCTTTGCGACCCTGTGCACTGTAGCCCACTAGGCTCCTCTGTCCGTGGGATTCTCCAAGCAAGGATACTGGAGTGGGTTAGACCTATGAAATAATAAAGCCTATATTTCATATATTGCTCTGCCACGGTAAGGTAGACTGGCAACATCTCCAAGTTGTAGGAAGGACATTATTCCATTTTATTCCATAAGGCTTATTAGTTAAAAATATTGCTCAGTTTGATAAGTGCAATTCGAATAGTAACATAAAAGACTGAAATGCAAAACATTTCTTTCATATCCTGGTATGATCTAAAAGTTACCCGTTTAGCTCTTTTGTCAGTTGCAAGCATTTGCAAATAAGAGAACAAAGGCTTATGCATTCAAATGAAAAAGAGTGTGTGCTAATGCAGGATACACCACACCTTGATTCAAGACTCGATCCTCTAAGTAAAGCTTCTTGTTTTGTCCTTACTCTTTGAATTTAAAACTGTGTACGCATTGACCATTTGCTCTAGATAAAAACTCATGGGTGCTCAGTGGCTTCAGTTGTGTCCAGCTTCTTGCAACCGTATGGAGCATAGCCCACCAGGCTCCTCTGTCCATGGGATTCTCCAGGCAAGAATACTGGAGTGGGTTGTCATGCCTTCCTTCAGGGGATCTTCCCAACCCAGGAGCTGTACCTGCGTCTCCTGCATTGCAAGCTGATTCTTTACCCAGTGAGCCACCTGGGAAGCCCATACTTACAACCAAATAATACCATGTAGTGACTGCTTATATATATGTAGTGATACAGTTGATATTTATGTTTAAGATCTTATATTTAAAAGTGATCATAAGTATTACAGAATCTCTCAAATCATACAAATATTGGAAATATGTAGCTACCCTTGCATTCAACATTGCATAAATTTGGTTTTATCCAGAACATGCATTAGATATTTGTCAATTATATTTCTATATCAATATATTTAAATATTGCTGTGATTATTTATAATAACCTCAAGCTTTATCTAGGTAATAACCTCAGGCTTTATCTAGGTATATTATAAAACTTTTTAAAAGATTTACCAAACTTTATCATTTCTGGTAATTGCTATATATTATTGGCAAAAAAGGATTTTAAATATCTGTTCTTCTTAGTTATTTACAATTATTCTAACCAATACTGAAGTATACAATTTGCAAAATGAATTGATGAAAATTGTGTGAGGTAGTATTCTAAGATAGACTCTAAGATACATGTGCCTTGATGTAACACTCCTTATAATTTCCTCCGCTTGGGTGTGAGCAGGACTACTCTCAGTGAATATAATGAGATACCACTCATAGTATTAGGCTATTTGTCAACTGATTTGAAGTTCATTAACTGTATTATCTTGGGTGGGCTTGACCTAATCAGATGAGCCCTTTAATGTAAAGTGTCAAAGAGATTCTCTCCTGCTGACCCAAAAGAAACTAAACAGCCCTGTTGTGAAGGAAAGTGTCAGGAGGCAAGAACCAAAGGGTAGCCTCTAGAAACTAAGAGTGATCCTCAACAGAGAGCTAGCAAGGAAAACAGGGCCTCAATCACATAGTCACAGGAAAATAAATTTCATTCATAATCTGTAAGATTGTAAAGGAGCCCAAGTCTCAGATGAGATCACAGCCTGATTGATAACTTGAATTCAAATTGGGAGGCTCAGCTAACCCATGCCTAGACTCCTGACTCACAGAAACTATGAAACCATAAATTCATGTTGTTTTGAGTCATTGAAGTTTATGGTAATTTATGAACAGCAAGAAAACTAATACACAAAGAAATTTGATTTGATCTATGCAAAATAAATTTAGCTGAGAATAATCATTCTTCTCATTTAATGAAATCTGGTTTTAGATTTGTAATAGCTCACAAAACATGGCATCATTCATGGCAAATGAAAAAAAAATATGAAGCCCCAAGTAATACTGATAATTGAAAAGGAAAATAAGAATTTCATGATTTTGTGTATTTCTGTTCGTTAGGTAGATGCTGTTATCATTGACAATGACAGTACCAATCTTTCTTGGATGACTTGGTAAGAAATCGTCTGGGCATATCTCAGAATTCTCTCCTCTATTCACAGGTCTTGGATTCACAGGGGGCTTCAGACTCATAAACTTTACCTAGACTGAAAAAATTGTATTTTCCCTTATGTTAATAACATGAAAAATGTTGCATTAATTATCTTCTTTGGGAGTCAGGCTCTTCCAACAGTGGATTCTATTCTCAAAGCCCTGGGCAAAGAATTATAATTAATTGTGGCAATGTTTGTATTACCTTCTCCACAAACTCACCATTCTCTGAGTATTACCTCCTGAATGCAACAATAGACAACAATGAATGTCTTTCAGACAAAATTTCTGAAAATCAGTGCTATTTCTTCCTACTTCTCTTGATTTACTTAGGAAGTAGGTTCTACTTGGAAAGATGTAGACTCATATGGATGTCTACCTTTAGCAACTCTTGGGAGTCCAGAGATGAGAATCATTTTATGTGGTATAAAATTCACAGGGAGCTACAGCACGGAGAGCCAGTTTTGGAAGGAATGGCTAAGATGTGTGTGCCATTTTTCTTTCTTTTTTTTTTAATCTGGAGGAGAGCATAATTTCCAAGTTCACGTCAGAGTAAAATGTTTGATAAGAACAAGAGAGTCATCCAATGTAGAATCTTTGCTGTGCATCCTAATAATGCAATTTTTATTACAGATGAGCAACTAAAACACAGTCATAATACACACAACAGGGGAGCCTGGTGGGCTGCCGTCTATGGGGTCGCACAGAGTCAGACACGACTGAACCGACTTAGCAGCAGCAGCAGCAGCGTAGACTCTGTTTAAGAATTCTCATGAGAAATCTCCATACTGTTATCTATAGTGACTGTATCAATTTAATTCCCATCAACAGTGTGAGAGGGTTCCCTTTTCTCCAGGGCAGCAATAGAGACACAGACATAGTGAACAGACCTGTGAACACAGTAGAGTAAGGAGAGGGTGGGGCGAATTGAGAGAATAGCATGGAAACATACACATTACCATATGTAAAATAGATAAAACGTGAGAATTTGCTGTGTGACACAGGGAACTCAACCCAGTTGAGTGACAACCTAGAGGGGTGGGATGGACTGAGAGATGGGAGGGGGTTTTCAAGAGGGAGGGGATACATGTATACCTGTGACTGATTCATGTTGATGTATGGCAGAAGCTAACACAATGTTTTAAAGCAATTATCCTTCAATTAAAAAAAAAATTTATAGTTGAATATATTTTTCCTTTTCTAACCTGTCATATTATTGGGCAGAGATAAAGAGTTACAGCCAAGGCTGTAAAAGAAACCATTCCTAATCTATCTCCATAGTAAAGTGATGTCGCTCAGTCATGTCCTACTCTTTGCGACCCCATGGTCTGTAGCCTACCAGGCTCTTCTGTCTATGGGATTTTCCAGGCAAGAGTACTGGAGTGGGTTGCCATTTCCTTCTCCTGGAGATCTTCCCCACCCGGGGATCGAACCCGGGTCTCCGGCATTGTAGACAGATGCTTTACCATCTGGGCCACCAGGGAAGTCTCTCCATAGTAAACCATCTTTATATTATTCCAGAAAATACCCATGAGATGCTTTTGTGGCTATAGATGCAAGTATTGAGTCATTAGTGAATCTAGCTTTTTCTTTGCTTGCTGAGAAGTCTTGATCTAAAAAAAAACAAACAAAAAAAAAAACAAAAAGGACTTCTAGGTATTTCTCCAGTAAAGATTAGTTTATTTGGGATCATCAGAGAATTGCAAGTCAAGTCAAGCTACATGAAAGTCCCTTGAGGGCAAAGGAAGAATAATATTTTTGTAGTGGAAAAAAGGAAGTTGAGAGGACTATGGTAAACAGAGTCCAAGGCTTCAATTGGCTGAGTCCTTGCCAGGAAAGAAGAAAGTCTTTCTTCTTCGGGGGTTCTGATTCTGGTTATCATCACAGGGCATGAGAGATCCCCCTTCTCATCTCCTGACTATTTCTAACTGAAGAATTTATTATTTTACATTTCCCCATTTTGTTCAATATTTTCTCTAAAACCATCACAGATCAAAAGTCAGATTTTCCCTTTCCAGTGTCTTTTTGTTCTTGAGAGTAAGGAAGGATCTTTATTGGATGGAGCATCTCATACCAGAAAAAGTGTGAACAGATTGGTAACCTATTGAAGTCATACTCAAGTAACAAGGAGGAGTAAGAAGAAACATTCTTAGACACATTTTATTCTAAGTCCATATGTTCTTAAGATCATAGACAATGGAGATCATCTGAAGTATTATGCCATCATCAAAGGTTTGGTGACAAATTTCTAATAGNTCATGTCCGACTCTTTGCGACCCCATGGTCTGTAGCCTACCAGGCTCCTCTGTCTATGGGATTTTCCAGGCAAGAGTACTGGAGTGGGTTGCCATTTCCTTCTCCTGGAGATCTTCCCCACCCGGGGATCGAACCCGGGTCTCCGGCATTGTAGACAGATGCTTTACCATCTGGGCCACCAGGGAAGTCTCTCCATAGTAAACCATCTTTATATTATTCCAGAAAATACCCATGAGATGCTTTTGTGGCTATAGATGCAAGTATTGAGTCATTAGTGAATCTAGCTTTTTCTTTGCTTGCTGAGAAGTCTTGATCTAAAAAAAAACAAACAAAAAAAAAAACAAAAAGGACTTCTAGGTATTTCTCCAGTAAAGATTAGTTTATTTGGGATCATCAGAGAATTGCAAGTCAAGTCAAGCTACATGAAAGTCCCTTGAGGGCAAGGGAAGAATAATATTTTTGTAGTGGAAAAAAGGAAGTTGAGAGGACTATGGTAAACAGAGTCCAAGGCTTCAATTGGCTGAGTCCTTGCCAGGAAAGAAGAAAGTCTTTCTTCTTCGGGGGTTCTGATTCTGGTTATCATCACAGGGCATGAGAGATCCCCCTTCTCATCTCCTGACTATTTCTAACTGAAGAATTTATTATTTTACATTTCCCCATTTTGTTCAATATTTTCTCTAAAACCATCACAGATCAAAAGTCAGATTTTCCCTTTCCAGTGTCTTTTTGTTCTTGAGAGTAAGGAAGGATCTTTATTGGATGGAGCATCTCATACCAGAAAAAGTGTGAACAGATTGGTAACCTATTGAAGTCATACTCAAGTAACAAGGAGGAGTAAGAAGAAACATTCTTAGACACATTTTATTCTAAGTCCATATGTTCTTAAGATCATAGACAATGGAGATCATCTGAAGTATTATGCCATCATCAAAGGTTTGGTGACAAATTTCTAATAGACCTGGTTTGAATACCTTGGGAAAGCTTTCCTATCAGATGCCATCTTCATCAGTTTTTGGAAATCTTTGCTGTCAAATCACCAGATGATGTGCACAGCTATTCAGGGTCCAATCATTTAAGTGTATCACATTTATCCAAGAGTGTATTATTGGAGCTTTGTAGCACAAAGTTTGATTAGTGTAGCCTGATAGTGGCTTCTCCAGAAAGGTTGAATAGAGTGCTTCTCAAGATGTCTTTTCCAACTGATGATATTTCCATGTTGCAAGGTGTGATGCTTAAAGTCACCCTCTCTGAGAGTACATTGTGAAAATAGTGCTTTACCAAAACGTATTTTTTAATAGAAGCAATTAAGTTTTTATAATATTGGAATATCACTTCTTTTATCTGTTGTAGGTCAAAAGAAGCAGGAGCCAAGTGCATTGGGCACCTTATGATTATCTGAAAAGATAATAGTTAATGAATTCCAGAAGAGGTGGTTCTGAAATTTACGACAAACAGCAATGCTTTTAGCTACGGTATTTGGAAAGTGAAAGTGAAAGTAGGTCGGTTGTGTCCAGCTCTTTGAGACCCCATGGACTGGAACTCTTCAGGTCAGAATACTTGAATGGATAGATGTTCCCTTCTCCAACGGATCTTCCCAACCCAGGAATTGAACTGGTTCTCCTGCACTGAGGTGGATTCCTTACCAGGTGTTTGGAAAGGTTCTACAAATTTTGTCAACTGAGTCTTAACAATGCATCAGTGTGGTCTTTTAAGCCAGAAGATTGAGAATGGTGATGGAGTGGAAGTATTGAAAAGCTGACCACACAGCAGGGACTTCTTGAAGTACCTGGACAGTTAAATGTGTTGCGTGATCACTTTGAAGTTTGGAGAGAGCTCCCCAAGATCAGATAATCACTTCCAAAAGGACTGTAGGTAAAGAAGAGGCAGTAGCCTGTCTGGAAGAGAAGGCATCAGTCCAGTGTGAAAACTTATAAACTATGACTAAAACATATTTATATCTATTAGAGGGAGGAAGTTGTATAAAATCCATTTGCCAGACCTAGAATAGCCCTTTAGGCAGTTTAAAATATCTGGGAGTAGTAAGAACAGGTTTCCCTGGATTGTGGACTTCTCTTGTAGCCCAGCTGGTAAAGAATCTGCCTGCAGTGCAGGAGACCTGAGTTCAATTCCTGGATTGGGAAGATCCCCCAGAGAAGGGAAATGCTACCTACTCCAGTATTCTGGCCTGGAGAATTCCATGGACTATACAGTCCATGGGGTCACAAGGAGTCAGACATGACTGAGTGACTTTCACTTTATTTCACTTCCCTGAATTGTACTTTGGACACGTGAAGGAGGCATTTTTTTTTTTTTTTGTGGCCTTGTTAATGTTTCCCCGCCAATGCTGATTCATGAATGCTATCATTTTGTCAGTAGACCAATGGTTTAATGCATGCACAGTGGTGAGGAGTGAGGATTTTAGTCTTTATTAGAACTGGGTTGCTATTTGTTCCAAACCAAAGCTTTCTCTCTCTCTCTCTCTTTTTTTTTCAGTAAAAAATTGTACAATTTCCAATCTTGTCTTTCTTATTCTGAGGCCAATTCCTGTGCTTCTCTATCCAGTTTTTCTAAGTAATCTTCTGCAAAAATATTCCTTTGTATCATGACAGAAGTTTGGCTGTTGTTAATCCCTTTAAAGATAGCATTCCTTGTGGAAATATCAGCACAGTGATTTCTCTTAGCTTCCAGGGTCAAGATTAGAATGCTCTGGAATCTTAATAATTGCTCAAGAAGTCATGAACCACCCCCAAAGAACATCTACTATCAATACAAATATTGGCAGTTCTGTCATTGGCTGAAGTATTAACACATATAAGAGTGTTTAATTCAGCATGTTGGGTTCAAGTAGCCATAGACAAAGATATTGTTCAATAACATCAAAAGGAGTTACAGAAGAATGCCTGGCACAGTATTTGCCATTGTTACCTTTTAAATAAGAACCATCAGTGAACTGTGAGAAGTCAGCATTACTCAAAGGAATTTCCTGCAGATCACCAAGAGAGTCAGGAGGTAGTCCATAGCATTAAGTAGTTGTGAGGGACTATATCAGTGATCAAGGAGAGAAG
The DNA here is from genome assembly GCA_006410935.1 of Redunca redunca. Taxonomy (NCBI): domain Eukaryota; kingdom Metazoa; phylum Chordata; class Mammalia; order Artiodactyla; family Bovidae; genus Redunca; species Redunca redunca. Next base: position 79,584 of record SJYQ01000700.1, on the reverse strand, counting down.
AGTAGCAGAGTTAAGATTATTACTACAGAAAAAAGTTATATGAGGAGCATTTAACAAAAAGACTTCATAGGAGGTAAGGCAAAACACTGAGAAATATTGAGGGTGATAATTCAAGAGAGCTTCTACCCAAGTAGATACAAAAATCGTTAAATAATAGTTGTCATAGTAGTATTAACCAAAAGGACAATAATTTTCTTAGTGATTTTAACCAAAAGAACAGTGACCATAATGGCTTTAAGGCAAGGGGGACATTCCCATATTACAGGGTCCAGTTGCTGGCTATATCAGGTTGATCATGGTCCTTGTTGCTTTTGAGTGAGTATCCAAGGGATATTTCCTTGTTTTTCATATACAAAACATGGATCTGATAGCTGGCATAGCATAGGGCAGGTGGGTTCATCAAATTATTAATACCTTGAAAGCTATGTTGTCCACTTCTTTTCATAAAATTGTGCTGGAGTTGTTTGACCAAAGGAGAGGAATTTGGAATCAAAGTTTGGCAATAAACTAGCCTGAGAAAAACCTCACTCTTGGTGCTTTGTTTGGTGTTTGGGAAAACTGAGGACAACAGAAGTCTACCTAGACCCAGGTATAGTCCTTATTCTAATATCAGATGCCATACAAATCTGGATTTGGTTACACTGCAGTTTTTTTCCTTGGTAACCTTATGTCCTTCTAAAGCTAAAAGGTTTAATGACTAGTTGCCATCTTCCTATAGGAGGTTTGAGTAGGAAAGCGAAGAAGTAAATCATGCATATACTGCAACAAAGTAGAACTTTAGGAAACTTTACGTTATTCAGATCAACCTTTAGGACTTGTAAGTAATAGGAAAGTCTCTTAGTAAAACCTTGAGGCATTACTGACTAGGTGAACTGTTTTGTTCTCAAGTGAAGGTGAAGGCACTGGATACTGTCATCAACTAAAATGTTTTTTAAAAATGCACTGCACAAATAAATTATGGTGAAGAATTTGCTTCTAGTGGGGAGGGATGTTAGTAATGTATTAGGGTTAGGACCAATAGGATGTTGAGGAATAACAATATTATTTATTGCTCTGAGGTCCTGGACAAACCTCCACTTTCAGCATTAGGTTTTCTTACTGGTAAAATTGGAATGTCAATGCAAGGGGCAATGAGGCCCTGAGCTTTATAATCTATTATGAGCTTTATGCCTACCCAGGAGGTAGTCCATAGCATTAAGCAGTTGTGAGGGACTATATCAGTGATCAAGGAGAGAAGAGTAGCAGAGTTAAGATTATTACTACAGAAAAAAGTTATATGAGGAGCATTTAACAAAAAGACTTCATAGGCAGTGAGGCAAAACATTGAGAAATATTGAGGTCAAATTCTGGGAAGATATTTTGAGGGATCTATTTGAATCTTCATAGGAGGTACATTGAAATTTACCAGTATCAATGGAGATGTTGCTCACAAGGAATGTGGTAGCTTTATAGGGACAAATGATTAATGCTTCCAGAATCAGCTCTAGTACTGAAATAACAAATAACAGATGGCAAAGGGTCATTTAATTCACCTGGTTGGTTACTTTGATGACTACTGTCAAATCCTAGAATGACTCATCCTTTTGAGAGAAAGACATTCTGGCATGACACGTCTCCAAGAATTCTTGGTCTACTACTACATGAGTAATGAGCTGAGGAATTAAGGAGAAAGGGTATGTATCTCTCAAAGTATCTAAACAAGAGGGAATAGGTTCAGAGACAGTAACCTCTTGAGGTTCATTAGAGATTCTCACTATTTGAGCTGTTTTAGTATTCAGAGGCAGGGACACTTTTATAGTAGTGGGGGCTCTGTTGTCAGTTTGGATTGGATTCATTCCCAATCTGGGGAAATGTTTCTCCAAGCCAATTAAGGGAGAAGATAGCAAAGAACTGTAGCTCCTTAGAGCTCTATCATTGAGAATTAGGAGGGTGATGGAAAGGCTGGTTAGAGGACTGAAGGTGCCTATAACATTTCAATTTGTAAAAACCTCTTTTACAGTGTCTTGGATCTTTGGAATAGTAGCAGAAACTAGAAGGTTTGATTTTTGTTTAGGAGCCTTCCTTTGCTGCAGTTGAAAATTTAAAATTTTTTTGGTCTTCTTTTGAGGTGACTCATCTAATGGTGAGAGAGCTCATTTGCCAAATTAATTACATTTGAAGTAGACATAATTTCCCATCCCATCTTGATTCCTTTTATAGAAGGAAAATATTCCAGTTTAGTTCATTAATATATATAGAATTGAAAGCCACCTGGGTACAATGATAGTTGAAGGACGACCAGAATTTTCTTTAAAAAATCTAAGGTCACTTGTGATAGTCATGAACAAGGTTCATCATAGCCTGAATTTTGTTTCAGTTAATATATTTTGGAAAAATCCTGAAGGATTGCTCAATGAAGATGCAATTATTGAAGCTTGTTCATATAAGTTAGTGAACTTGTCTCTTGATTATAACTCTAGAAATCTTTCAGAATTTTCCCAATCAGTGGTTTTCATCCAAGGCCAGGCCTGGCCTTCACTGATCAGTAAGTGAACTAGCTAATATAAATCAGAAAATCTAGGGGGATAAATTAGAATGACAATATTAAGTTCCTCAGGAAATCTGTGGAAAATCTTTGACTACAACTTGCAGTTCACATTTAATCTAGGGAATATTAGAAATCAGAGACTTAGCCTCTGAATTCACAGAAGGCTTAATTTTAAAGGTACAGGTTCTGACAAGTTCAAAGATTGTGCAGAATATGAGAGAAAAGGCAAATTTGGCAAGAGAAAATGAGTATGTGAGGATTGAGGTTATAAAGGAGACACAGGTAGCAGAGAAGGGAAGAAGAAAGACGGTGTCAGAGGCAGGAGCCTGAAACAAAGAAGCCAAGGAAGAAGACCCTGAAGCTTTGGAAGCTATTTTATCTTCTTTAATTGCATTTTTGCTTCAGTTAACCTTACAATCTTTTCTGCAGAGATGTATCAGGCAACAGAAAATGTTTAAAAGTCTCAAAATACCAATCAAAATAGGCAGACCATTCAGTTCTGGAAATTTTTGAACTATTGTAATCCAATTTGTTTTTTAAAATATTAAGTTTGGGGATTTCAAAATTTTCTCATTTTGCCGTTAATATTCTAAATGACCTTGGTAAGACTGATTACTTAGTAATGTGCATGAAGAGAGACTGGTTTTTAAATATAAAATTGGCTGAAGTCTCTGTAGGAGAGGAGTCCTTTAAATATTTAGATATCTGGAATCCCATTTCTCAGAGATTTTTATCTAGAGTAAAAGGACTATGTTCAAAGAGCTCAAACAGCCTATATAGCTTAAACAGCTCAATTCAAACAGCTTGCAAGCTAATATCCACCAATTCTAAGGAAATACCTTGATTCTAGAGGAATCAGACCAAAGACTTTTTCACCAGTTTCCAGAGAATAGCCCCTACTACAAAGGAATGAGTCATCATCTGAACTGGCACAGTTTTACTGAAGCAGCCCACCCTTAATGAAACTGGCAAAGACTAGCTAGCTTCAATTGAAGTAGTCTGATTTTAAAATCAGATCCTAGTTACAAATGAGTACTTGCATATAGGATAAAGCCTTAATCTGAAAGATAAAACTTTAAATAAATCTTGAATTAAACCTGGAGGGCTTCCAAGGCCAGGAGGGCTCAGATCTAGGGGAAAGGCATACCTTCAAACTCCAGGATCTGCAAGAGAAGCAGTGAGTTACAGAGAGCACTGCATCTGTATGCTCACCAGCATTATAGCCTTGCAGAATCTTCTCTGGTTCTTGTATGGACCACCAAAATGTTGACCTAAAACAAATAGACTGCTATATATTTCTTCAGAAAAGATTTTTTTTTTTAATATAGTAGACAATAGCAATTCAAGGAAGTTGAGGAAGCTATGGCAAACAAATATTTTACTACTTTTCATTGGCTGAGTCCTTGTCAGGAAAAAAGAGGAGTCTTTCTTCTTCCTATTAGGCTCTGCTGTTGTCTCAGCAGGGCTCCTCCCTCTGGCCTCCTGGCTCTACTTAAAAGGCTTCTTTACATCTCTTATTCATTTCATTTCTTTTTTTTTTTTTAACAGACGACAAACAACAGTCTGGCCAGAGGTTCTTTAACACTTAATTACTTTATTAAGTAGCACTTAATTTTATAGTTAGGTTATTGATTTGTAAGCAGCACAAATAATCTCCCTACAGCAAATGGACAACCACTAGAAGGGAATGGCAAACCACTTCAGTATTCTTGACTCAAGAACCCCATGAACAGTATGAACAGGCAAAATGGTAGGATACTGAAAGAGGAACTCCCCAGGTCAGTAGGTGCCCAGTATGCTACTGGAGATCAGTGGAGAAATAACTCCAGGAAGAATGAAGGTATGGAGCCAAAGCAAAAACAATACCCAGCTGTGGATGTGACTGGTAATAGAAGCAAGGTCTGATGCTGTAAAGAGCAATATTGCATAGGAACCTGGAATGTCAGGTCCATGAATCAAGGCAAATTGGAAGTGGTCAAACAAGGGATGACAAGAGTGAACATCAATATTCTAGGAATCAGCAAACTAAAATGGACTGGAATGGGTGAATTTAACTCAGATGATCATTATATTTACTACTGTGGGCAGGAATCCCTCTGAAGAAATGGAGTAGCCATCATGGTCAACAAAAGAGTCTGAAATGCAGTACTTGGATGCAATCTCTGTTCGTTTCCAAGGCAAATCATTTAATATCACAGTAATCCAAGTCTGTGCCCCAACCAGTAACACTGAAGAGACTGAAGTTGAATAGTTTTATGAAGATCTACAAGACCTTTTGGAACTAACACCCCCAAAAGATGTCCTTTTCATTACAGGGGACTGGAATGCAAAAGTAGGAAGTCAAGAAACACCTGGAGTAACAGGCAAATTTGGCCTTGGAATGTGGAAGGAAGCAGGGCAAAGACTAATAGAGTTTTGCCAAGAGAACGCACTGGTCATAGCAAACACCCTCTTCCAACAACACAAGAGAAGACTACACATGAACATCACCAGATGGTCAACACCAAAAGCAGATTGATTATATTCTTTGCAGCCAAAGATGGAGAAGCTCTATTCAGTCAACAAAAACAAGACCAGGAGCTGACTGTGGCTCAGATCATGAACTCCTTATTGCCAAATTCAGACTTAAATGGAAGAAAGTAGGGAAAACTGCTAGACCATTCAGGTATGACCTAAATCAAATCCCTTATGATTATACAGTGGAAGTGAGAAATAGATTTATGGGCCTAGATCTGATAGATAGAGTGCCTGATGAACTATGGACAGAGGTTTGTGACATTGTACAGGAGACAGGGATCAAGACCATCCCCATGGAAAAGAAATGCAAAAAAGCAAAATGGCT